>OX422221.1:132860736-133330736 GCA_949130495.1 Sambucus nigra | reverse complement strand
GGGGGGGACAATGGTTGTGAGCTCACGAGTAGCCAAATCTAGGATCATCGGATTGGAGACGAGCGACACCGGGTTGGCTCGAACGGTGGACTCGCATGACACGAAGTTGTCCCATTTGGAGGCGACGGTCCAAGATATGTTCTCATTTATGAAGCGTTAGTTGGGAGGAGGAAAACGCAAGGGGAAAGGGAAGGAGAAGGTGGGGGGGAAAGTGCGGGAGGACGAGGTGCAAGATGACGAGGATGTGGACCTCGTTGCTTCATCGCTGACACATGCGGACTTTGATGATCCACTTCCCTATTTGGCTCCCTTCAACGGACCGATGTCGACACTTGGTTAGCCGAGAGTGTTTATACTAGACATATTTGATGGCCAACAGATAGGGCGGGGGTTGAGGGACCCGAATATCGTCCAGGCTGGACTAGTTCATGGAAGTGAGCTTCAAGACATCGAGTCCAAGGTGCTTATCACGCATGTGATACCCGGGAAGGATAACTCCCCGTTGTGGTTGCACGAATAATGCGCCACAATGTGTATCAGTGGGTGTGTCAATTCTTATATCGTGTGGCCTACTCACCTCCTCAGATTTAACCTTACGCAAGACATGTAATGACATTATTTGAATTCAATTGTATTATTGTTTAGTACATTTGAATTATATTTGGATTATATCGTGATGCATATTGTCTCTATTTTGAATGTATATTTGCATTATCTCTATTTAATTTGTATATATGATGCTTGAACAGGTACAACGTTGCTATAATAGGTACAAATATATTGTTGGGCAGTCGCAGTGGCCAAACTGCCCGAATTTTTTTTTTCAATGCTCCCCAGAATTGTCATGATCATTGACTGTGATAATTTTTTTAGCATTATCACGGGCTTGTCACGGTCCTTGAGCGTGACAAAACTTGTTGCGGTCAAGGCCTGTGTCATGACCGTGAGAATTCTAACGAACTTGTCATGGTCAATGACCGTGACAAAAAAAGTTGTCTTGCCAAGAATTATCACAGTCATTGACCTTAACAAGTTGAACTTGTCAAGGTCAATGACCGTGACAATTCGGAAGATTTGGTGTAGTGAATATATAGTTATTCACCACGTAAAATTTTCATTTACCCGAACACCTCATCATAGGTAAAATTGGGGTTAATATAAAGGGTGAGGCAAAATGACATGCATATCATGGATGATACGATGATTTTGGAATTTTAAGAAGAGTGGACTACAACTTTAACTATTAATGTCTCCACTTTACAAAATTTGATCGCATATTTTCTATTTTTTTCTTTTTCATGTTCTCATCATTTTTCCTTAATCTCTATTTTTCTTTTTCTTACAATGCATTTTTCCATTGAAACTGAGAAAGCTAAATGCTAGTAGGCAAGTAATGGTCCGAACAAATAGATATTCTATTTTAATATTTTTCAATTTTAAAGATACAAAATTAAACAAATTAAACCCTATTAGACTTTGCACCAATTAAAATTGTTCTATTATGAAAAATTGATTCATCCAATTTTATCTTTTTAACCTAAAACATGCATCTAGGTGATAAGCAAATAAAATAAATAAATCATCCACAAAACACTAATGTACGAGGAAACCCACAAAGGAAAAAATCTCGGATGATCCAGCCAAACATATCACAATTATAAGGTTTTACAAAGACTAGAAAGTAGACTTACTCAACAACTCATCTCAATTTCAATCCTTCATGTTCTTCTATCTTCTACCTCTTCCGCATTGCAACACAAGAGTCCACCCATGCCAGCTTCCACAACACACGATTCCATGCATGCCTCTATATCCATCAAGAAGTCTCAGCAATTGTCTATGGATTTAAAGCACGAAATCCACCGTTACTCATCACAACACCACAAACACAAACTCCATCGTATGTAAACAATAAGTATGGAGTCCCCCGCATGAAATAAATTATCTTAAGACGTAGATAAATAAAACTTAATGACCAAATGAATGATATCAAAGTATATGAATATGAAGAACTTTGATCTTTAAACTCTCAGGATGAAACTAGGGGTTAGGAACTTTGGTAAACTGGTAAGGTAATAATTTTTGCCAAAACACTACACCAAAAATAGCATTTTGTCACACCCTGATATTAAAAATCTGGCACAGTTTAAAATTGTGCCAGATTTTGGCACGGTTTATTGACAATTTGGCACACTTTAAAACAGTGCCAAATTTTGGCACTGTTTTAAAGTGTGACAAAATTAAGAACACTTGACTAGCATATAAAATGCCTTAAAATTTTGACACACTTTAGTTTCCCTCTTCTCTCTCCTCCCTCGTCTTCTCCCCCGCTCCCCCCTCTCTCTCGACCAAAAGCCCTACCCTCTAAATCTCTCTACCGCTCTGTCGCCCTTATTCCTCCTCTCATTCTTCGAAGTCACACGTGGTCCTGACCACTGTCTATAAAGGCAACTCCGACCTCTCCTCCCATCAAAACAAAATCTTCAAGGTCGATGATCACATCTGCGTCGCCATCACCGGTCTCATCGCTGACGGCCGCGCACCCTCCCCGTCGGCTGACTCGTTGTTCAGAGTGGTGATTCATGGAGCACTCGGCTGCTGAGTTGATGGTGAGTTTTGATTTAGGGTTTTGGTTTCATTGGTTTTTAATTTTTGTTGTGGTGTTTTGTTTGTGACATGCAATGCAGCTAATCGGTAGTGAATCTTTAAGAATGCCTTTTCTTTTTGGATTGACTAGTTTTATGATGTATCTGAAAATACGTTTGTGGACTAGAGATGAAAAATCTTATTGTATGGAATTAATTTGGGAGGCTCCCCAAAAGATGCAATTATAAGTATGAGATGTTGTCATTGTGTTATTGGATGGGCATTTTTGTTTTGTTATGAATTGGGTGTTTGAAAGTCAAGTATTGTTGGTTCATTGTTTTTTTAACGTTTAGTGTAAGTAAAAAGATAAGATTGAATGTCTCCATCACCCACGGCCATAATTCCCTCTTGATCGTGATGTATATGAAACAATTAGCAGCCCAAACAAAGATGGCTCTCAAGATAAAACAAATTGGTCTGAGTTGATGGACTAGAATGAACATAATATAGGTTTCTACGTGACTGTGTAAGTAAATTGAATACACCCCAGAGCTTTTCATTGCATTCATCATAAAAAAATAGCAGTGATGTACCTAAACAGTTTTTGGTAATACTTGGGGAAAAACATCAGTCATTGTGTCTAGTTGGAAATGCGTAATTGTATCAAAGATGGTTCATATGATAAAAGGAGAAAACCATATTGACATATCGATTTCAATTCTTATGTTGATAGAAAGTTAACTATATTTGCAATAAATTTATGATTGTTAAGTAAATGAAAGTAGTTTTGGCATTTATTTTAGGCCACTTAAGAAATGAGACCTTCAATTTCAGTAATTGCACTCGTTTCACATGTTCAGGATTCTAAACTAGTTTAAAGGTTTACATTTCAGAAATGTGACATACATTTATTTAAGGTTTTTGTTGCTTTCTCTTCATTTGGGGTTTAGAGTACAAAGAAGGAGATGTTGGGCCTTTAGACCATATATGTTTATTACTCTCTCACTCCCAAATTAAGAGTCAGTCCACTATTCTCTTTTGGTTCGTACTCCACATTTCCTTTTTGGACATAATTAACGTACCAAATTTCATCGTAGTGAATGAATGTTGATCTTGGCAATTGATTTAGAGTATCCTTAATCTATGCGAAAAAAGGATAAGGACTCTTAATTTGGGATGGAGGGAGTACTTAGGGTGTGTTTGGGAAACCCAATACCATGCTGTGGAATTGGAATCGGAATTGGTAAATTTTTAAACTTGGACTTTTCATCCATGGCATGGAATTAAAATTATGATCATGGTTGATTTTTATGGATTCTTATGTGTAGGATGATAAAGCTTCTTTGCTTAATTTGTCTTGTTTTGGAGGGTACGAGGTGTTAGTGTCTATGTGTTAGGCAATGGTAATATACGCACAAGCCCTACCCTCTTTTGACACAACCTCTCTGTTTCCTCTAACCTCAAGTGCAGTAGCGCCAAGGTCCACCTTAAGGGTGTTGGTCATCCCTTAGCTCCGGCAGGTAAAGCTCACCATTATATCATCCTCTAGCTCAGGCAGGTTTCTCCATCTCGAGTAGTACAACTTTCGAGGGTTTGAGGAGCGTGGAGGAGTACAGTGGCGGTGTCGGCTTTTCTTCTTCTGTACAAAAAAACCATATTCCAGTGTATTTATTTACATAATCATTTCAATTTAACTACTAGAGTACATGTATTATTATTCTTGAGTAACATTGGCCATATGTGTTTTTGCAGCCATAGGGAATGGCTAGATTTATTTACCTGATTCAGTATGCCCTTTCAATTGTAAGTAATTAATTCTATGAATATCATTAATTTATTAAGGTTTGATTATACATTTACCCCTCATCTTTTTATCTACTTTTGATTGCAGTTGAAAGTGTTAAAATGTATATAGCAATTACCGACGGAACTCTCAATTTGGTTGACAAGGTAACATTTGATTTTATCTATTTGACATAATCAAATTGGTATCATTCGTATCATCTTATAAAAATAGCATTCACTTTGTGTTCTGTAATAGTTTTTTGAGATGCAGCGCCATGATGCAATTAGAGCACTTGAAATTTATAAGAAATCAGGAGATCATGTATATATATCATATGTGTGTTATTTGTGTCTTGTTAGGGCATTCATAATATTTGCCAATGACATGAAAGTTGTATCCTTATTTTGTTACAAGTCATGATATTTGCCAACTCCTTATCTCATTCAAAGAAGGCATTTATAAATTTATAAATGAAGACGCAACATGTATAATTTTCTGGCCGTAATTACATATTTTCTTTATCTTTATTGTATTTTCCTTGTCAGCGGAAGATTTCAGAATTTGTAGACATTGTTGGACCAAATGGGATACTTTCGAGAAGTTATGGCGCGAAGAGTTCATTGGGTGGCTATCAAAATACAAATTAAATCTGGTTAGTCTCAAATTCTCTTTGAATGTTGTAGCATTAAATAAAAAAATAGCCTGACATAGCGGTGACAAGTAGCCAAACGTAAAATGGCTTACCTTATGAGGCTATTTAGTAAAATTGGTGGAAGGCATTTGCTGGTGATTTGGTTTTGGAATTTGTTGGTGCTGTTGAGTTTTTTTTAAATGTTAAAACATGTTGGATTTAACGAATAAACAAATGAAACTATGTCAAAAAAATTTAAAATCAATAAACGTTCTAAATTGATTAAAAACATATCGTTATAGGGAAAAAACCCCAATGTAACTTGTAGGAACTGACCGCGTAGTCCCGGGTCTCACGGTTTGTGAATATGATGATATTTTACAAAAATCAACACTCATACTTAAAAATAATCCGGTAAAGGGTGAAAACCCAAACCAGCCCCCAAACGATCCCATAGGAGGAACGAACACCTCGCACGGGACCAATGTAACTTGTAGGAACTGACCGTGTAGTTTCGGGTCTCCCAATTTGAGAATATGATGATAGTTTGCAACAATAACACTTAGACTTAAAAATAAGTCGTTGAAGGGTCAAAACCTAAATTAAATCCCAAACGGACCCGTAAGAGGCACGAACACCTCGCACGGGACCAATGTAACTTGTAGAAACTGGCTGCGCAGTCCCAGGTGTCGCGGTTTGTGAATATGATGATAATTTGCAAAAGTCACACTTAGGATTAAAAACAAGCCGTTAAAGGGTGAAAACCCAAACCAGCCCCCAAATGACCCCATAAGAGGCACGAACACCTCGCACGGTACCAATGCAACTTCTGGGAACTGACCGTGTAGTCCTGGGTCTGCCGGTTTGAAAGTATGGCGATAATTGGCAAAAATAACACTTAAGACTTAAAAATAAGCCGTTAAAGGGTGAAAACACAAACCATCCCCCAAACGACCCCGTACGAGGCACGAACACTCGCACAGGACCAATGCAACTTGTAGGAACTGACCGCGTAGTCCCGGATCTTTCAGTTTGTGAATATGACGATAATTTGTAAAACCCAACACTTAGACATAAAAATAAGCCGTTAAAAGGTGAAAACCCAAACCCGCCCACAACCGGACCCCTAAGAGACACGAACACCTCCCACAGGACCAATGCAACTTATAGGAACTGACCGCGTAGTTCCAATTCACCTGATTTGAGAGTATGACGATAATTTGCAAAAATCATACTTAGACTTTAAAACAAGCCATTAAGGGGTAAAAACCCAAACCAGCCCCCAAAAGATCCCGTAGGGGGCACGAACACCTTGCACGGGACCAATGCAACTTGTAGGAACTGACCACGTAGTCTCGGGTCTCTCGATTTGAGAGTATGACGATAATTTGCAAAAATCACACTTAGACTTAAAAACAAGTCGTTAAAGGGTGAAAACCCAAACCAGTACCCAAAAGACCCCGTAGCAGGCACGAACACCTCGCACGGAACCAAAGCAACTCGTAGGAACTGATCGCGTAGTCCCGGGTCTCACGGTTTGAGAGTATGACGATAATTTGCAAAAATAACACTTAGACTTAAAAACAAGCCATTAAAGGGAGAAAACCCAAACCAACACACAAACGACCCCGTAGGAGGCACGAACACCTGGCACGGGACCAATGCAACTTGTAGGAACTGATCGCATATTCCCGGGTCTCTCAATTTGTTAGTATGACGATAATTTGCAAAAATCACACTTAGACTTAAAATCAAGTCGTTAAAGGGTGAAAACCCAGACCAGCCACCAAACGGCCTCGTAGGAGGCACGAACACCTCGCACTAGACCAGTGCAACTTGTAGGAACTGACCGCGTAGTCCCGAGTCACCCGGTTTGAGAGTATGACGATAATTTGCAAAAATATGACGATAATTTGCAAAAATCACACTTGACTTAAAAAACAAGCCGTTAAAGGGTGAAATACCAAACCAACCCCCAAAAGACCCCGTAGGCGCCACGAACACCTCGCACGGGACCAATGCAACTCGTAGGAACTGACTGTGTAGTCCCGGGTCTCCCAGTTTGAGAGTATGACGATAATTTGCAAAAAACAAACTTAGACTTAAAAATAATTCGTTAACGGGTGAAAACCCAAACCAGACCCCAAACGACCCCGTAGGAGGCACGAACACCTGGCATGGGACCAATGCAACTTGTAGGAACTGACCGCATATTCCCGGGTCTCTCAATTTGTGAGTATGATGATAATTTGCAAAAATCACACTTAGACTTAAAAACAACCCGTTAAAGGGTGAAAACCCAAACCAGCCTCCAAACGATAACGTAGGGGGCACGAACACCTCGTACGGTACCAATGAAACTTGTAGGAACTGACCGCGTAGTCCCGGGTCTCCTTGTTTGAGAGTATGACGATAATTTGAAAAATCACACTTAGACTTAAAAATAAGCCATTAAAGGGAGAAAAACCAAACCAGGCCCCAAACGACACCGTAAGAGGCACGAACACCTCGCACGGGACCAATGCAACTTGTAGAAACAGACATCATATTCTCAGGTCTCCCGGTTTGAGAGTATGATAATAATTTGCTAAAATCACACTTAGATTTAAAAATAAGCCGTTAAAGGGTGAAAGCCCAAACCAGCCCCCAAACGGCCCCGTAGGAGGCACGAACACGTCGCAATAGACCAATGCAACTTGTAGGAACTGACCGCGTAATCTCGGTTTGAGAGTATGATGATAATTTGTCAAAATCACACTTAGACTTAAAAACAAGACGGTAAAGGGTGAAAAACCAAACCAGCCCCCAAACGACCCCGTAGGGGGCACGGACACCTCGCACGGGACCAATGCAACTTATAGGAATTGACCGCCTACTCCCGGGTCTACCGGTTTGAGAGTATGATGATAATTTGCAAAAATCAAACTTAGACTTAAAAACAAGTCGTGAACGGGTGAAAACCCAAACCAGCCCCCAAACGACCCCGTATGAGGCACGAACACCTCACACGGGATCAATGCAACTTGTAGGAATTGACCGCGAAATCCCAGGTCCCCCGATTTGAGAGTATGATGATAATTTGCAAAAATCACACTTAGACTTAAAAATAAGCCGTTAAAGGGTGAAAACCCAAACCAGCCCCCAAACAGCCCTGTAAGAGGCACGACCACCTCGCACGGGACAAATGTAAGTTATAGGAATGGACCGTATAGTTCCGGGTCTCCCGATTTGAGAATATGACGATAGTTTGCATCAATAACACTTAGACTTAAAAATAAGTCGTTGAAGGGTGAAAACCCAAACCAACCCCCAACGACCCCGTAAGAGGCACGAACACCTCGCACTGGACCAATGTAACTTGTAGAAACTGACTGCGCAGTCCCAGGTGTCGCGGTTTGTGAATATGATGATAATTTACAAAAATCACACTTATGATTAAAAACAAGCCGTTAAAGGGTGAAAACCCAAACCAGCCCCCAAATGACCCCATAAGAGACACGAACACCTCGTACGGTACCAATGCAACTTGTGGGAACTGACCGCGTAGTCCTGGGTCTGCCGGTTTGAGAGTATGGCGATAATTGGCAAAAATAACACTTAAGACTTAAAAATAAGCCATTAAAGGGTGAAAACCCTAACCAGCCCCCAAACGACCCCGTACGAGACACGAACACTCGCACAGGACCAATGCAACTTGTAGGAACTGACCGCGTAGTCCGGGATCTTTAGGTTTGAGAATATGACGATAATTTGCTAAAACCAACACTTAGACATAAAAATAAGTCGTTAAAGGGTGAAAACCCAAACCAACCCACAATCGGACCCCTAAGAGACACGAACACCTCGCACGGGACCAATGCAACTTGTAGGAACTGACCGCGTAGTTTCGGGTCACCCGATTTGAGAGTATGACGATAATTTGAAAAAATCACACTTAGACGTAAAAACAAGCCGTTAAAGGGTGAAAACACAAACCAGCCCCCAGACCACCCCGTAGGGGGCACGAACACCTCGCACGGGACCAATGCAACTTATAGGAACTGGCCGCGTAGTCTCGTGTCTCTCGATTTGAGAGTATGACGATAATTTGCAAACATAACACTTAGACTTAAAAACATGACGTTAAAGGGTGAAAACCCAAACCAGTACCCAAAAGACCCCGTAGCAGGCACGAACACCTCGCACGGAACCAAAGCAACTCGTAGGAACTGATCATGTAGTCCCGGGTCTCCCGATTTGAGAGTATGACGATAATTTGCAAAAACAAGACTTATACTTAAAAACAAGCCATTAAAGGGTGAAAACCCAATCCAACACACAAACGACCCCGCAGGAGGCACGAACACCTAGCACGGGACCAATTCAACTTGTAGGAACTAACCGCGTATTCCCGAGTCTCTCAATTTATGAGTATGATGATAATTTGTAAAAATCACACTTAGACTTAAAAACAAGCCATTAAAGGGAGAAAACCCGAACTAGCACACAAACGGCCCCATAAGGGGCACGAACACCTGGAACAAGACCAGTGCAACTTGTAGGAACTGACCGCGTAGTCCCGGGTCTCCTGATTTATGAGTATGGTGATAATTTATAAAAATCACACTTAGACTTAAAAACAAGCCGTTAAAGAGTGAAAAACCAAACCAACCCCCAAACGGCCCCGTAAGAGGCACGAAATCCTCGCACGGGACCAATGCAACTTGTAGGAACTGACCGCGTAGTCCCGGGTCTCCCGATTTGAGAGTATGATGATAATTTGCAAAAATCACACTTAGACTTAAAAACAATCCGTTATAGGGTGAAAACCAAAGCCAGTCCCCAAACGGCCCCGTAGGAGGCACGAACACCTCGCACTGGACTAGTGCAACTTGTAGGAACTGACCGCGTAGTCCCGGGTCACCCGGTTTGAGAGTATGATGATAATTTGCAAAAATATGACGATAATTTGCAAAAATCACACTTAGACTTAAAAACAAGTCGTTAAAGGGTGAAATACCAAACCAACCCCCAAACGACCCTATAGGCGCCACGAACACCTCGCACGGGACCAATGCAAATCGTAGGAACTGGCCGTGTAGTCCCGGGTCTCCCAGTTTGAGAGTATGATGATAATTTGCAAAAAACAAACTTAGACTTAAAAACAATTCGTTAACGGGTGAAAACCCAAACCAGCCCCCTAGCGACCCCGTAGGAGGCACGAACACCTCGCATGGGATCAATGCAACTTGTCAGAACTGATCGCATAATCCCAAGTCTCCCAGTTTGAGAGTATGACGATAATTTGCAAAAATCACACTTAGACTTAAAAACAAGCCATTAAAGGGTGAAAACCCAAACTAACCCCCAAACGATAACGTAGGGGGCACGAACACCTCGTACGGTACCAATGTCACTTGTAGAAATTGACCGCGTAATCCCGGGTCTCCTTGTTTGAGAGTATGACGATAATTTAAAAAAATCAGACTTAGACTTAAAATAAGCCATTAAAGGGAGAAAACCCAAACCAGGCCCCAAACGACCCCGTAAGAGGCACGAACACCTCACACGGGACCAATGCAACTTGTAGAAACAGACAACATATTCTCGGGTCTCCCGGTTTGAGAGTATGATAATAATTTGCTAAAATCACACTTAGATTTAAAAATAAGCCGTTAAAGGGTGAAAGCCCAAACCAGCCCCAAACGGCCCCATAGGAGGCACGCACACCTTGCAATAGACCAATGCAACTTGTAGGAACTGACCGCGTAGTCCCGATTTGAGAGTATGATGATAATTTGCCAAAATCACACTTAGACTTAAAAACAAGCCGGTAAAGGGTGAAAACCCGAACCTGCCCCCAAACGATCCCGCAGGGGGCACGAACACCTCGCACGGGACAAATGCAACTTGTAGGAACTTACCGCGTAGTCCCAGGTCTCCCAGTTTGAGAATATGATGGTAATTTATAAAAATCACACTTAGACATAAAAACAAGTCGTTAATGGGTGAAAACCCAAACCAGCCCCCAAACGACCCCATAGGAGGCATGAACACCTCGCACGGGATAAATGCAACTTGTAGGAACTGACCGCGTACTCCCGGGTCTCCCAATTTGAGAGTATGATGATACTTTGCAAAAAATAAACTTAGACTAAAAAACAATTCGTTAACGGGTGAAAACCCAAACCAGCCCCCAAACGATCCCGTAGGAGGCACGAACACCTCGCACGGGATCAATGCAACTTGTAGGAACTGATCACATAATCCCAAGTCTCCCAGTTTGAGAGTATGACGATAATTTGCAAAAATCACACATAGACTTAAAAACAAGTCGTTAAAGGGTGAAAACCCAAACCAGCCCCCAAACGATAACGTAAGGGGCACGAACACCACGTACGGTACCAATGCAACTTGTAGGAACTGACCACGTAGTCACGGGTCTCCTTATTTGAGAGTCTGACGATAATTTAAAAAAATCACACTTCGACTTAAAAATAAGCCATTAATGGGAGAAAACACAAACCAGGCCCCAAACGACCCCGTAAGAGGCACGAACGCCTCGCACGGGACAAATGTAACTTGTAGAAATAAACAACATATTCTCGGGTCTCCCGATTTGAGAGTATGATAATAATTTGCTAAAATCACACTTAGATTTAAAAATAAGCCGTTAAAGGGTGAAAGCCTAAACCAGCCCCCAAACAGCCCCGTAGGAGGCACGAACACCTCACAATAGACCAATGAAACTTGTAGGAACTGACCGCATAGTCCTGGTTTGAGAGTATGATGATAATTTTCCAAAATCACACTTAGACTTAAAAACAATCCGATAAAGGGTGAAAACTCGAACCTGCCCCCAAACGATCCCGCAGGGGGAACAAACACCTCGCACGGGACAAATGCAACTTGTAGGAACTTACCGCGTAGTCCCAGGTCTCCCGGTTTGAGAATATGATGATAATTTATAAAAATCACACTTAGACATAAAAACAAGTCGTTAATGGGTGAAAAGCCAAACCAGCCCCCAAACGACCCCGTAGGAGGCACGAACACCTCGCACGGGATCAATGCAACTTGTAGGAACTGATCGCGTACTCCCGGGTCTCCCAGTTTGAGAGTATGACGATAATTTGTAAAAATCACACTTAGACTTAAAAACAAGCCGTTAAAGGGTGAAAACCCAAACCGAACCCCCAAACGACCCCGTAGGGGGCACGAACACCTCGCACGGGACAAATGCAACTTGTAGGAACTGACCGCATAGTCCCGCGTCTCCTGGTTTGAGAGTATGATGATAATTTGCAAAAATCACACTTAGACATAAAAACAAGCCGTTCACGAGTGAAAACCCAAACCAGGCCCCAAATGACCCCGTAGGAGGCACGGACACCTTGCACGGGACCAATGCAACTTGTAAGAACTGACCACGTAGTCTCGGGTCTCCCGCTTTGATGGTATGATGATAATTTGCAAAAATCACATGTAGACTTAAAAACAAGACTTTAAGGGGTGAAAACCCAAACTAGCCCCCAAACGACCCCGTAGGAGGCACGAACACCTCGCACTGGACCAATGCAATTTTTTGGAACTGACAGCATAGTCCCGGGTCTCTCGGTTTGAGAGTATGACGATAATTTGGAAAAACCACACTTAGACTTAAAAACAAGCCGTTAAAGGGTGAAAACCCAAACCATCCCCCAAACGACCTCGTAGGGGGAACGAACACCTCGCACGGACCAATGCAACTTGTAGGAACTGACCGTGTAGTCCATGGTCTCCCGGTTTAGAAGTATGACAATAATTTGCAAAATCACACTTCGATTTAAAAACAAGTCGTTTACGGGTGAAAACCCAAACCAGCCCCCAAACGGTCCCGTAGGAGGCACGAACACCTCGCCCGGGACCAATGTAACTTGTAGGAACTGACCGCATACTCTCGGGTCTCCTGGTTTGAGAGTATGATGATAATTTGCAAAGATCACACTTAGACTTAAAAACAAGTCGTTAATGGGTGAAAAACCAAACCAAACCCCAAACGACCCCGTAAGTGGCACGAACACCTCACAGGGATCAATGCAACTTGTAGGTGACCGCGTACTCCCGGGTCTCCCGATTTGAGAGTATGACGATAATTTGCAAAAATCACACTTAGACTTAAAAATAAGCCGTTAAAGGGTGAAAACCCAAACCGGGCCCCAAAACGTAGGGGCACGAACACCTCGCATGGGACCAATGCAACTTGTAGGAGCTGAGCGCGTAGTCCCACGTCTCCCGGTTTGAGAGTATGACGATAATTTGCAAAAATCACACTTAGACATGAAAATAAGCCGTTAACGGGTGAAAACCCAAACAAGGCCCCAAACGACCCAGTAGGAGGCACGAACACCTTGCATGGGACCAACTCAACTTGTAGGAACTGACCGCGTATTCTCGAGTCTCCCGATTTGAGAGTACGACAATAATTTGAAAAAATCACATGTAGACTTAAAAACAAGCCTTTAAAGGGTGAAAACCCAAACTAGCCCCCAAACAGCCCCGTATGAGGCACGAACACCTCGCATTGGACCAATACAACTTGTAGCAACTGACCGTGTAGTCCCGGATCTCCCGGTTTGAGAGTATGACGATAATTTATAAAAATCACACTTAGACTTAAAAAGAAGCCGTTCAAGGGTGAAAACTAAAACTAGGTGTAATCCCCCGTAATTTTATTGATATTTATCTAAGGGATTAATTAAATTAAATGTGAATTAATTGAGAATTAATCCGGATATAGATACTAAGGAGATGTGAGTTGGTATTTGATTATGTTGTGTATATATGCCAATATATGAATATTGTAAATATTAAAATTATCGCGAGACTGAAATACGACAATTTGAGAAATTTAGTTGGGACGCGCGTGTCAATCGCGTCAGAAATGAAATTTATTTGAATTAAAAAGTGAATTTTATTTTTATCAACTGAATGGTCATTTTGAGTGTGTTAACGAGTCCACAAGAGTCGAAATAGTCAGAAAACACTAGCCGGGGGTTTAGTTTGGGTCCCGAGGCATTTTTGGGCCATACCGGCAACTTAAAAGGGTATTTTGGTGATTTTGAAATTTTGGAAATTAAAGCCTACGAATTTTAAGAGTTAATTATGCATTATTAGTAACCCACTAAGCCCATTACTAGCATTTGACAAGTTAGAGGGTTACGGGAGTTATAGGAAGAGTTGGAAGAGGTTCCCAAAAGAAAACCCATAACCACCATCTTCAACCTTGGGAGAAAATCTGTAGAAAAAAGGGGAGAGATCAACCCTCAACCTTCAACATCAAATTCTGAAGAACAATCTAAGGCTAGTGATTTAGTGTTTTTAATGCATTGAATATGTCTTTCATGCTTAGTATAGGAATTATCGCGTATTGATCTTTGAGAAGAAAACACATGAAATTTGTTGGAGAAACTTTGAATTTGGGTTAGGATTTGCATTTAGTATGATAATGGGATGAGTTAATAATTGAAAAGTTGTATATGATGAATTACAAATGGATTTATGATGAATAATTAGACATAAGAAAATTTGGAGTTCATGTTCATAGGGTTTGGGAAAATGTTTGAAGATTCATGTCAATCCCATGATAATTTGTAAGATGTAACCCCTTAAATGTGTTGAGGAATGATATAGGGTGATTAGAAATGGTTTATATATGTTAAAATACAATTTGGATGGTCTTAGGGTGGATTTAGAGGAGAGAAGAATTGAGAAAAATGGAATTGGGACTTTCTGGGTCGAAACTGCCATCTCGTTAGAAGACCTGCCCAGGTCGTTCGAACGACCTCGTTAGAAATGAACTTGTAACGAGATGATAGTATAACTTCTAATGAGTTGGTATTTTGTTCAAATCCCTTCGTTCGAAGACCTTCGTTTGAACGAACTCGTTCGAACGACCTCGTTTGAACGAGACTTCTAACGAGTTGACAGAATGGCCTTTTTGGCCTGATTTGATTTCTAGTATTCCGTAGTCTTATTTAAATGGTGAGATAACTTTCCCTTATTAACTGGTGGATATAGTTGAGAGTTGGGGTATATTGAGGAGAAAAAATTTATAATTGTGACTTGAACCGGATGACACTTGTGGATTAGGACGCGAGTGACTAATCACGAAGTGAGGATAATTGATGATGTAAATACATAAAAACCGGGAAATTGTGATTTGTATAATACTAGAGTTGGTATAAGAACGATAAGTATATCATTAATAAATATTGTAATATCTAAGATGTGAGAATGCTTAGTATATGTAGTTACCTGTGTATGACATACCTACCGTACTTGCTATCATGGGAGGTTGGCGTTCGTTTAGGGCCATCTAATCTTTGTGTGCCTACGAGGGGGATTTAGATTGGTACCTTGAGGACATAGGGCAGAGATGTGCTTATTCAGAAGTTAATAAGTCTGCTGATCATGGGAGCGTAGGTATGTGCGTGACCCATGTGATGTGAACTATGTTCGCCTTCGTTGTTTGTGATTGTTGTAAATGAAACGATTCTTAAGAGATTCGGAATACGTGGTCCTCATGTACGTGATGTACCGAGATTTGATAGCAGAGTATGTGTGCACCGCGGCTTAGTCTCGGGATGCTAGTATTGTATATTTTTGGTGAGAATAATATAATGTTAATTGAAATGAATTATCGCGAATAATTGTGAGTAAGAAAAATAGCAACTGTTGTAAAGTGAAAATGTAAGATTTCTAATAAATTGTATTGCTAAAGTGGGAAAACTGTGTAATAAGGTACAATACTCTATTAAATAGAAGATGTTGGAGTTTGAATTGATTATCATATAGAAATGTTAGATTTAGCATTGAATTAGATAGATATGGGAGCAACTAGAAAAGGGTACGGGTACGATAGGAGTGCACAATTAGTTGAGAGGTGAGGAACTCATGTGAGTGCACACACTATCATGTACTTTATATTCACTGTTTAATGATATTAAACACTTGCATATTTTTAAATTATTTTCACATTCGAGCTCTGACCCATTTGCTTTCAAATCTATTTTTGTAAAAACCTTTTTAGGTGCCCAGCCACAAGGACACCATGCATAGGAATTCTATTCAGGTGACGTGCTGTAACTGCTGTGGAAGTTACAGGACCTTAAAAGTAGACGCCTCCATTTCTAATCTTGACTCCATTACCAGTTTTTATCATCTGTTGGGCATGTCGCCCATTCCTTTTAGAGACATTTTTACTTATTCAGTTATTTTAAACGTTGGGTTGTAATTAATTTTAGTGATGCATTTTTGTATTTATTTATTTTGGAACTTGGTTTGTTGTGAGGATTTTTCCTCCAGAATCATTAGTATTTGATGGTTATTCTATTGTGACTATATATTGTGTTGGTTATGTTAATCTCTCTTAATTCATTTTTGCATGTTAATCGGGTTTAATTAAAATGGACAACTCACTTTTTAAATACTAGGTGGTTAGTAAATATTAAAATGTTTTCGACAGTGATGCTATGAACTGAACCAACTTGGCATTTTGTATTAATTTAAAAAAGGAGTAGCTACCCGGAATTTAATTAGTCGGGGTGTCACACTAGCCCCCAAACGACCCCGTAGGTGGCACGAACACCTCGCACGGGACCAATGCAACTTGTAGGAACCAACGACGTAGGCCCTGGTCTCCCAGTTTGAGAGTATGACGATAATTTACAAAAATCACACTTAGACTTAAAAAGAAGCCGTTAACGGGTGAAAACCCAAACCAGGCCCCAAACGACCCCGTACGAGGCACAGATACCTCGCACGGGACCAATGTAAATTGTAGGAACTGACAGCGTACTCTCGGGTCTACCGGTTTGAGAGTATGACTATAATTTGCAAAAATCACACTTAGACATAAAAATAAGCCCTTAAAGGGTGAAAACCCAAACCAGTCCCCAAACGAACCCATAGGGGGTACGGACACCTTGCACGGGACCAATGCAACTAGTAGGAACTGACCGTGTTGTCCTGGGTCTCCCGGTTTGAGAGTATGACGATAATTTGCAAAAATCGGACTTAGACTTAAAAACAAGCCGTTAACGGGTGAAAACCAAACCAGGCCCCAAACGACCCCGTAGGAGGCACGAACACCTCACACGGGACCAAAGCAACTTGTAGAAACATATCACATATTCCCGGGTCTCCCGATTTGAGAGTATGATAATAATTTCCTAAAATCACACTTAGACTTAAAAATAAGCCATTAAAGGGTGAAAACCCAAACCAGCCCCCAAACGGCCCCGTAGGAGGCACGAACACCTCCCAATGGACCAATGCAACTTGTAGGACTGACCGCGTAGTCCTGGGTCTCCCGATTTGAGAGTGTGACGATAATTTGCCAAAATCACACTTAGACTTAAAAACAAGCCGTTAAAGGGTGAAAACCCAAACCTGCCCCCAAAAGATCCCGTAGGGGCACGAACACCTCGCACGGGATCAATGCAACTTATAGGAACTGACCGCTTACTCCTGGTTCTCCTGTTTTAAGAGTATGGTGATAATTTTCAGAAATCAAACTTAGACTTAAAAACAAGCCGTTAAAGGGTGAAAACCCAAATCGGGCCCCCAAACGTTGGGGGCACGAACACATCGCACGGGACCAATGCAACTTGTAGGAACTGACCACGTAGTCCCGCGTCTCCCGATTTGAGCGTATGATGATAATTTGCAAAAATCACACTTAGACATAAAAATAAGTCGTCAACGGGTGGAAACCCAAACCAGGCCCTAAACGACACCGTAGGAGGCACAAACACCTTGCACGGGACCAATGCAACTTGTAGGAACTGGCCGCATAGTCTCGGGTCTCCTGATTTGAGAGTATGACGATAATTTGCAAAAATCACACGTAGACTTAAAAATAAGCCTTTAAAGGGTGATCCCCCAAACGGTCCCGTAGGAGGCACGAACACGTCGCACTGGACCAATGAAACTTGTAAGAACTGACCGCGTAGTCCCAGGTCTCCCGGTTTGAGAGTATGACGATAATTTGGAAAAATCACCCATAGACTTAAAAACAAGCCGTTAAAGGGTGAAAACCCAAACCAGCCCCCAAACGACCCCGTAGGGGGTACGAACACCTCTCATGGGACCAATGCAACTTGTAGGAACCGACCATGTAGTCCCTGGCTTCTCGGTTTGAGAGTATTACGATAATTTACAAAAATAACACTTAGACTTAAAAATAAGCCGTTAACGGGTGAAAACCCAAACCAGCCCCCAAACGACCCAGTAGGAGGCACGAACACCTCGCACGGGACCAATATAACTTGTAGGAACTGACCGCCTACTCCCAGGTCTACCGGTTTAAGAGTATGATGATAATTTGCAAAAATCACACTTAGACTTAAAAACAAGCCGTTAAAGGGTGAAAAACCAAACCAGACCCCAAACGACCCCGTAGGGGGCACGGACACCTCGTACGGGATCAATGCAACTTGTAGGAATTCACCGTCTACTCCCGGGTCTACCGGTTTGAGAGTATGATGATAATTTGCAAAAATCAAACTTAGACTTAAAAACAAGTCGTTAACGGGTGAAAACCCGAACCATCACCCAAACGACCCTATACGAGGCACGAACACCTCGTACGGGATCAATGTAACTTGTAGGAATTGACCGCGAAATCCCGGGTCTCTCGATTTGAGATTATGATGATAATTTGAAAAGTTACACGTAGACTTAAAAACAAGCCGTTAAAGGGTGAAAACCCAAACCTTCCCCCAAACGATCCCGTAGGGGTGACGAACAACTCGCACGGGACCAATGCAACTTGTAGGAACTGACCGCATAGTCCCGAGTATCTCGATTTAAAAGTATAATGATAATTTGGAAAAATCACACATAGATATAAAAATAAGCCCTTAATGGGTGGAAACCCGAACCAGGCCCCAAACGACACCATAGGAGGCACGAACACCTTGCACGGGACCAATGGAACTTGTAGGAACTAACCGCGTAGTCTCAATTCTCCTGATTTGAGAGTATGACGATAATTTGCAAAAATCACACGTAGACTTAAAAACAAGCCTTTAAAGGATGAACCCCCAAACGGCCCCGTAGGAGGCACGAATACCTCGCACTGTACCAATGCAACTTGTAGGAACTGACCGCGTAGTTCTGGGTCTCCCGATTTGAGAGTATGACGATAATTTGGAAAAATCACACTTAGACTTAAAAACAAGTCGTTAAAGGGCGAAAACCCAAACCAGCCCCCAAACGACCCCGTAGGAGGCACGAACACCTCGCACGGGACCAATATAACTTGTAGGAACTGACCGCCTTCTCCCGTGTCTACCGATTTGAGAGTATGATGATAATTTGCAAAAATCACACTTAGACTTAAAAACAAGCCGTTAAAGGGTGAAAAACCAAACCAGACCCCAAACGACACCGTAGGGGGCACAGACACCTCGCACGGGACCAATGCAACTTGTAGGAACTGACCGCCTACTCCCGGGTCTACCAGTTTGAGAGTATGATGATAATTTGCAAAAATCAAACTTAGACTTAAAAACAAGTCGTTAACGGGTGAAAACCCAAACTAGCCCCCAAACGACCCCGTAGGAGGCACGAACACCTCGCGCGGGATCAATGCAACTTGTAGGAATTGACCACGAAATCTCGGGTCTCCCGATTTGAGAGTATGATGATAATTTGCAAAAATCACACTTAGACTTAAAAATAAGCCGTTAAAGGGTGAAAACCCAAACCATCCCACAAACGGCCCTGTAGGAGGCACGAACACCTCGCACTGGACCAATGTAACTTGTAGGAACTGACCGCGTAGTCCCGGGTCTCCCGATTTGAGAGTATGACGATAATTTGCCAAAATTACACTTAGACTTAAAAACAAGCCGTTAAAGGGTGAAAACCCAAACCTACCCCCAAACGATCCCGTAGGGGGCACGAACAACTCGCTCGGGACCAATGCAACTTGTTGGAATTGACCGCGTAGTCCTGGGTCTCCCGGTTTAAGAGTATGATGATAATTTGGAAAAATCACACTTAGATAAAAAAATAAGCCGTTAACGGGTGGAAACCCGAACCAGGCCCCAAACGACACCGTAGGAGGCACGAACACCTTGCACGGGACCAATGCAACTTGTAGGAACTGACCCCCTAGTTTCGGGTCTCCTGATTTGAGAGTATGACGATAATTTGCAAAAATCATACCTAGACTTAAAAACAAGACTTTAAAGGATGAGCCCCCAAACGGCCCTGTAAGAGGCACGAATAGCTCGCACTGGACCAATGCAACTTGTAGGAACTGACCGCATAGTTATGGGTCTCTCGATTTGAGAGTATGACGATAATTTGGAAAAATCACACTTAGACTTAAAAACAAGTCGTTAAAGGGTGAAAACCCAAACCAGCCCCCAAACGACCCCGTAGGGGGTACGAACACCTCGCACGGGACAAATGCAACTTGTAGGAACCGACCGCGTAGTCCCTGGTCTCCCGGTTTGAGAGTATGACGATAACTTACAAAAATCACACTTAGACTTAAAAACAAGCCGTTAACGGGTGAAAACCCAAACCAGCCCCCAAACGACCCCGTAGGTGCACGAACACCTCGCACTGGACCTATATAACTTGTATGAACTGACCGCGTACTCCCGGATCTACCGGTTTGAGAGTATGATGATAATTTGCAAAAATCACACTTAGACTTAGAAACAAGCCGTTAAAGGGTGAAAAACCAAACCGGACCCCAAACGACCCTGTAGGGGGCACGGACACCTCGCACGGGACCAATTTAACTTGTAGGAACTAAGTGTGTAGTCCGGGGTCTCCCGGTTTGAGAGTATGACAATAATTTGCAAAAATCTCACTTAGACTTAAAAAGAAGTCGTTAACGTCTTTAAACCCAAACCAGGCCCCAAACGACCCCGTAGGAGGCACGAACTCCTCGCACGGGACCAATGCAACTTGAAGGAACTGACCGCGTAGTCTCGGGTCTCTCGGTTTGATAGTATGACGATAATTTGCAAAAATCACACCTAGACTTAAAAATAAGCCGTTATAGGGTAAAAACCCAAACCAGCCCCCAAACGGCCCCATAAGAGGCACGAACACCTCGCACTGGACTAGTGCAACTTGTGGGAACTAACCGCACAGTCCCGAGTCTCCCGATTTGAGAGTATGATGATAATTTTCAAAAATCACACATACACTTAGAAATAAGCCGTTAAAGGGTGACATACAAAACCAACCCCTAAACGACCCCGTAGGGGGCACGAATACCTCGCACGGGACCAATGCAACTCGTACAAACTGATCGCGTAGTCCCGGGTCTCCCAGTTTGAGAGTATGACAATAATTTGCAAAAACAAAACTTAGACTTAAAAATAAGTCATTAACGGGTGAAAACCCAAACCAGCCCCCAAACGACCCCATAGGAGGCACGAACACCTCGCACGGGATCAATGCAACTTGTAGGAACTGACCGCGTAATCTCGGGTCTCCCGATTTGAGAGTATGATGATAATTTACAAAAATCACACTTAGACTTAAAAATAAGCCGTTAAAGGGTGAAAACCCAAACCAGCCCCCAAACGACCCCATAGGAGGCACGAACACCTCGCACGGGACCAATACAACTTGTTGGAACATACCACATAATCCCGGGTCTCCCGACTTGAGAGTATAATAATTATTTTCTAAAATCACACTTAGACTTAAAAATAAGCCGTTAAAAGGTGAAAACCCAAACTGGCCCCCAAACGGCCCCGTAGGAGGCTCGAGCACCTCGCATTTGACCAATGCAACTTTTAGGAACTGACCGCGTAGTCCCGAGTCTCCCGGTTTGGGAGTATGAGGATAATTTTGCCAAAATTAGACTTAGACTTAAAAACAAGCTGTTAAAGGGTGAAAACCCAAACCTTCCCCCAAACGATACCGTAGGGGGCACGAACACCTCGCACGGGACCAATGCAACTTGTAGGAACTGACCGCGTAGTCCCGGGTCTCCCGGTTTAAGAGTATGATGATAATTTGGAAAAATCACACTTAGATAAAAAAAATAAGCCGTTAACGGGTGGAAACCCGAACCAGGCCCCAAACGACACCGTAGGAGGCACGAACACCTTACACGGGACCAATGCAACTTGTAGGAACTGACCCCCTAGTTTCGGGTCTCCTGATTTGAGAGTATGACGATAATTTGCAAAAATCACACCTAGACTTAAAAACAAGACTTTAAAGGATGAGCCCCCAAACGGCCCTGTAGGAGGCACGAATAGCTCCCACTGGACCAATGCAACTTGTAGGAACTGACCGCATAGTTCCGGGTCTCTCGATTTGAGAGTATGACGATAATTTGGAAAAATCACACTTAGACTTAAAAACAAGTCGTTAAAGGGTGAAAACCCAAACCAGCCCCCAAACGACCCCGTAGGGGGTACGAACACCTCGCACGGGACAAATGCAACTTGTAGGAACCGACCGCGTAGTCCCTGGTCTCCCGGTTTGAGAGTATGACGATAACTTACAAAAATCACACTTAGACTTAAAAATAAGCCGTTAACGGGTGAAAACCCAAACCAGCCCCCAAACGACCCCGTAGGAGCACGAACACCTCGCACTGGACCAATATAACTTGTAGGAACTGATCGCGTACTCCCGGATCTACCGGTTTGAGAGTATGATGATAATTTGCAAAAATCACACTTAGACTTAGAAACAAGCCGTTAAAGGGTGAAAAACCAAACCGGACCCCAAACGACCCTGTAGGGGGCACGGACACCTCGCACGGGACCAATTTAACTTGTAGGAACTAAGTGTGTAGTCCGGGGTCTCCCGGTTTGAGAGTATGACAATAATTTGCAAAAATTGTACTTAGACTTAAAAAGAAGTCGTTAACGTCTTTAAACCCAAACCAGGCCCCAAACGACCCCGTAGGAGGCACGAACTCCTCGCACGGGACCAATGCAACTTGTAGGAACTGACCGCGTAGTCTCGGGTCTCCCGGTTTGAGAGTATGACGATAATTTGCAAAAATCACACCTAGACTTAAAAATAAGCCGTTATAGGGTAAAAACCCAAACCAGCCCCCAAACGGCCCCATAAGAGGCACGAACACCTCGCACTGGACTAGTGCAACTTGTGGGAACTAACCGCACAGTCCCGAGTCTCCCGATTTGAGAGTATGATGATAATTTGCAAAAATCACACATACACTTAGAAATAAGCCGTTAAAGGGTGACATACAAAACCAGCCCCTAAACGACCCCGTAGGGGGCACGAACACCTCGCACGGGACCAATGCAACTCGTACAAACTGATCGCGTAGTCCCGGGTCTCCCAATTTGAGAGTATGACAATAATTTGCAAAAACCAAACTTTGACTTAAAAACAAGTCATTAACGGGTGAAAACCCAAACCAGCCCCCAAACGACCCCGTAGGAGGCACGAACACCTCGCACGGGATCAATGCAACTTGTAGGAACTGACCGTGTAATCTCGGGTCTCCCGATTTGAGAGTATGATGATAATTTGCAAAAATCACACTTAGACTTAAAAATAAGCCGTTAAAGGGTGAAAACCCAAACGAGCCCCCAAACGACCCCATAGGAGGCACGAACACCTCGCACGGGACCAATACAACTTGTTGGAACAGACCACATAGTCCCGGGTCTCCTGACTTGAGAGTATAATAATAATTTTCTAAAATCACACTTAGACTTAAAAATAAGCCGTTAAAAGGTGAAAACCCAAACTGGCCCCCAAACGGCCCCGTAGGAGACTCGAGCACCTCGCATTTGACCAATGTAACTTCTAGGAACTGACCGCGTAGTCCCGGGTCTCCCGGTTTGGGAGTATGAGGATAATTTTGCCAAAATTAGACTTAGACTTAAAAATAAGCCGTTAAAGGGTGAAAACCCAAACCTTCCCCCAAACGATACTGTAGGGGGCACGAACACCTCGCATGGGACCAATGCAACTTGTAGGAACTGACCGCGTAGTCCCGGGTCTCCTGGTTTAAGAGTATGATGATAATTTGGAGAAATCACACTTAGACATAAAAATAAGCCGTTAACGGGTGGAAACCCAAACCAAGCCCCAAACGACACCGTAGGAGGCACGAACACCTTGCACGGGACCAATGCAACTTGTAGCAATAGACCGCGTAGTCTTGGGTCTCCGAATTTGAGAGTATGACAATAATTTGCAAAAATCACACGTAGACTTAAAAATAAGACTTTAAAGGGTGAGCCCCCAAACGGACCTGTAGGAGGCACGAACACCTCGCAATGGACCAATACAACTTGTAGGAACTGATCGCGTAGTCTCGGGTCTCCCGATTTGAGAGTATGATGATAATTTGGAGAAATCGCACTTAGACTTAAAAACAAGACGTTAAAGGGTGAAAACCCAAACCAGCCCCCAAATGATCCTGTAAGAGGCACAGATACCTCGCACGGGACCAATATAACTTGTAGGAACTGACCGCGTACTCCCGGGTCTACTGGTTTGAGAGTATGATGATAATTTGAAAAAATCACACTTAGACTTAAAAACAAGTCGATAAAGGGTGAAAAACCAAACCAGCCCACAAACGACCCCGTAGGGGGCTCGCACGGGACAAATGCAACTTGTAGCAACTAACCGTGTAGTCCCGGGTCTCCCGATTTGAGAGTATGATGATAATTTGCAAAAATCGCACTTAGACTTAAAAACAAGCCGTTAACGGGTTAAAACCCAAACCAGACCCCAAACAACCCCGTAGGAGGCACGAACTCCTCGCACGGGACGAATGCAACGTGTAGGAACAGACCGCGTAGTCCCGGGTCTCCCCATTTCAGAGTATGACGATAATTTGCAAAAATCCCACTAAGACTTAAAAACAAGCCATTATAGGGTGAAAACCAAAACCAGCCCCCAAATAGCCCCATAGTAAGCACGAACACCTCGCAGTGGACCAGTGCAACTTGTAGGAACTGACCGCGTAGTCCTGGGTCACCCGATTTGAGAGTACGATGATAATTTGCAAAAATTACACTTACACTTAAAAAGAAGCCGTTAAATGGTGAAATACCAAAGAAGCCCCCAAACGACCCCGAAGGGGGCACGAAAACCTCGCACGGGACCAATGCAACTCGTTGAAAGTGACCGCGTAGTCCTTAGTCTCCCAGTTTGAGAGTATGACAATAATTTTCAAAAATCAAACTTAGACTTAAAAATAAGTCGTTAACGGGTGAAAACCCAAACCAGCCCCCAAACGACCCCGTGGGAGGCACGAACACCTCGCATGTGATCAATGCAACTTGTAGGATTTGACCGCGTAATCCCGGGTCTCCCGATTTGAGAGTATGATAGTTATTTGAAAAAAATCACACTTAGACTTAAAAACAAGTCATTAAAGGGTGAAAACCCAAACCAGCCCCCAAACGACCCCGTAGGGGGCACAAACACCTCGTACGGGACCAATGCAACTTGTAGGAGCTGACCGCATAGTCCCGGGTCTCTATGTTTGAGCGTAATACGATAATTCACAAAAATCACACTTAGACATAAAAACAAGTCGTTAACGGGTGAAAACCCAAACCATGCCCCAAACGACCCCGTAGGAGGCACGAACACCTCGCACGGGACCAATAGAACTTGTTGGAACATGCCACATAGTCCCGGGTCTCCCGGTTTGAGAGTATAATAATAATTTGCTAAAATCACACTTAGACTTAAAAATAAGCCGTTAAAGGGTGAAAACCCAAACCAACCCCCAAACGGCCCCGTAGGAGGCACGAACACCTCGCACTGGACCAATGCAACTTGTAGGAACTAACCGCCTAGTCCCGGGTCTCCCGATTTGAGAGTATGACGATAATTTGCCAAAATTACACTTAGACTTAAAAATAAGCCGTTAAAGGGTAAAAACCCAAACCGGTCCCCAAACGATCCCGTAGGGGGCACGAACACCTCACACGGGACCAATGCAACTTGTTGGAAATGATCGCGTAGTCCCGGGTCTCTCGGTTTAAGAGTATGACGATAATTTGGAAAAATCACACTTACACATAAAAACAAGCCATTAACGGGTGGAAACCCAAACCAGGCCCCCAAACGACACCGTAGGAGGCACGAACACCTTGCACGGGACCAATGCAACTTGTAGGAACTGACCGCGTAGTCTCGGGTCTCCTGATTTGAGAGTATGATGATAATTTGCAAAAATCACACGTAGACTTAAAAATAAGCCATGAAAGGGTGAGCCTCCAAACGGCCCCGTAGGAGGCACGAATACCTCGTACTGAACCAATGCAACTTGTAGGAACTAACCTCGTGGTCTCGGGTCTCCCGGTTTGAGAGTATGACAATAATTTGGAAAAATCACACTTAGACTTAAAAATAAGTAGTTAAAGGGTGAAAATTCACACCAGCCCCCAAACGACCCCGTAGGGGGCACGAACACCTCGCACGGGACCAATGCAACTTGTAGGAACCGACCGCATAGTCCTTGGTCTCCTGGTTTGAGAGTATGACGATAATTTACAAAAATCACACTTAGACTTAAAAAGAAGCTGTTAACAGGTGAAAACCCAAACCAGCCCCCAAACGACCCCGTAGGAGCATGAACACCTCGCACGTGACCAGTATAACTTGTAGGAACTGACCATGTACTCCCGGGTCTATCGGTCTGGGAGTATGATGATAATTTGCAAAAATCACACTTAGACTTAAAAACAAGCCGTTAAAGGGTGAAAAACCAAACCAGCCCCCAAACGACCCCGTAGGGGGCACGGACATCTCGCACAGGACCAATTCAACTTGTAGGAACTAACCGTGTAGTCCCGGGTTTCCCGATTTGAGAGAGTGAAGATAATTTGCAAAAATCGCACTTAGTCTTAAAAACAAGCCGTTAACGGGTTAAGACCCAAATCAGGCCCAAACGACCCCGTAGGAGGCACGAACTCCTCACACGGGACCAATGCAACTTGTAGGAACTGACCGCGTAGTCTCGGGTCTCCCGGTTTGAGAGTATGACGATAATTTACCAAAATCACACTTAGACTTAAAAAAAGCCGTTATAGGGTGAAAACCAAAACCATCCCACAAACGGCACCATAGGAGGCACGAACACCTCGCACTGGACCAATGCAACTTGTAAGAACTAACCGCGTAGCCTCGGGTCACCCGGTTTGAGAGTATGACGATAATTTTAAAAAATCACACTTATACTTAAAAACAAGCCGTTAAAGGGTGAAATACCAAACCAGCCCCCAAACGACCCCGTAGGGGGCACGAACACCTCGCACGGGACCAATGCAACTCGTAGGAACTGACCGCGTAGTCCCGGGTCTCCCAGTTTGAGAGTATGATAATAATTTACAAAAATCAAACTTAGACATAAAAACAAGTCGTTAACGGGTGAAAACCCAAACCAGCCCCCAAACGACCCCGTAGGAGGCACGAACACCTCGCATGTGATCAATGAAACTTGTCGGAACTTATCGCGTAATCTCGGGTCTCCCGATTTGACAGTATGATGATAATTTGCAAAAATCACACTTAGACTTAAAAACAAACCGTTAAAGGGTAAAAACCCAAATCAGCCCTCAAACGACCCTGTAGGGGGCACAAACACCTCGTACTGGACCAATGCAACTTGTAGGAACTGACCGCATAGTCCCGGGTCTCCTTGTTTGAGAGTATGACGATAATTCACAAAAATCACACTTAGACTTAAAAACAAGTCATTAACGAGTGAAAACCCAAACCATGCCCCAAACGACCCCGTAGGAGGCACGAACACCTCGCACGGGACCAATACAAGTTGTAGGAATGGATCACATAGTCCCCGGTCTCCCGGTTTGAGAGTATAATAATAATTTGCTAAAATCACACTTAGACTTAAAAATAAGCCGTTAAAGGGTGAAAACCCAAACTAGCCCCCAAACGGCCCCGTAGGAGGCACGAACACCTCGCAATTGACCAATGCAACTTGTAGGAAGTGGCCGCGTAGTCCCGGGTCACCCGATTTAAGAGTATGACGATAATTTGCCAAAATTACACTTAGACTTAAAAACAAGCCGTTAAAGGGTGAAAACCCAAACCTGCCCCCAAACGATCCCGTAGGGGGCATGAACACCTCGCACGGGACCAATGCAACTTGTAGGAACTGACCGCGTAGTCCCGGATCTCCCGGTAAAAGAGTATGATGATAATTTATAAAAATCACACTTAGACTTAAAAATAAGTCGTTAATGGGTGAAAACCCAAACCAGCCCCCAAACAATACCGTAGGAGGCACGAACCCCTCACACGGGATGAGTGCAACTTGTAGGAACTGACCGCGTACTCCTTGGTCTCCCGATTTGAGAGTATGATGATAATTTGCAAAAATCACACTTAGACTTAAAAATAAACCATTAAAGGGTGAAAACCCAAACCGGGCCCCAAACGATACCGTAGGAGGCACGAGCACCTCGCACGGGATCAATGCAACTTGTAGGAACTAACTGCGTAGTCTCGTGTCTCCCTATTTGAGAGTATTACGATAATTTACAAAAATCACACGTAGACTTAAAAACAAGCCTTTAAAGAGTGAAACCCAAACTAGCCGCTAAATGACCCTGTAGGAGGCACGAACACCTCGCACTGGACCAATGCAACTTGTAGTAACTGACCACATAGTCCCGGGTCTCCCTGTTTGAGAGTATGATGATAATTTGGAAAAATCACACTTAGACTTAAAAACAAGCGGTTAAAGGGTGAAAACCTAAACCAGCTCCCAAACGACCCTGTAGGGGGCATGAGCACCTCACACGATACCAATGCAACTTGTAGGAACCGACCGCGTAGTCCCTGGTGTCCCGTTTAGAGAGCATGACGATAATTTCCAAAAATCACACTTAGACTTAAAAACAAGCCGTTAATGGGTGAAAACCCAAACCAGCCCCCAAACGACCTCGTAGGAGGCACGAACACCTCACAAGGGACCAATGTAACTTGTAGGAACTGACCGCATACTCCCGGGTCTTTCGATTTGAGAGTATGACGATAATTTGCAAAAATCAGACTTAGACTTGAAAATTAGTCGTTAAAGGGTGAAAACCCAAACCAGCCCCCAAACGACCCCGTAGGGGACACGTACACCTCACACGGGAGCAATGCAACCTGTAAGAACTGACCTTGTAGTCCCGGGTCTCCCGGTTTGAGAGTAAGACGATAATTTGCAAAAATCGCACTTAGACTTAAAAACATTTCATTAACGGGTTAAACCCAAACCAGCCCTCAAATGACCCCGTAGGAGGCACGGATGCAATGCAACATATAGGAACTTACGGCGTAGTACTGGGTCTACCGGTTTGAGAGAATGACGATAATTTGCAAAAATTACACTTAGACTAAAAAATAAGCCATTAAAGGGTGAAAACCCAAACCATCCCACAACCGGACCCGTAAGAGACACGAGCACATAGCACGGGACCAATGCAACTTGAAGGAACTGACCGCTTAGTCCCGGGTCTCCCGATTTGAGAGTATGATAATAATTTGTAAAAATCACAGTTAGACTTAAAAACAAGCCGTTAAAGGGTGAAAACCTAAACCAGCCCCCAAACGACCCCGTAGGGGGCACGAACACCTCGCACGGGACCAATGCAACTTGTAGGAACTGACCGCATAGTCCCGGGTCTCCTGATTTGAGAGTATGATGATAATTTGCAAAAAGCACACTTAGACTTAAAAATAAACCATTAAAGGGTGAAAACCGAAACCAGCCCCCAAAAGACCCCGTAGGATGCACGAACATCTCGCACGGAACCAATGCAACTTGTAGGAACTGACCGCATAGTCCCGGGTCTACTGGTTTGAGAGTATGACGATAATTTGCAAAAATCACACTTAGAATTAAAAACTAGCCATTAAAGGGTGAAAACCCAATCCAGCACACAAACGGCCCCGTAGGAGGCACGAACACCTGGCACGGGACCAATGCGACTTGTAGGAACTGAACGCGTAGTCCTGGGTCTCCCGATTTGTGAGTATGATGATAATTTGTAAAAATCACACTTACACTTAAAAACAAGCCGTTAAAGGGTGAAAACCCAAACAAGCTCCCAAATGGCCCCGTAGGAGGCAAGAACTCCTCGCACGGGACCAATGCAACTTATTGGAACTGACCGCGTAGTTTCGGGTCTCCCGATTTGAGACTATGACAATAATTTAAAAAAATCACACTTAAACTTAAAAACAAGCCGTTAAAGGGTAAAAACCCAAACCTGCCACAAACGACACCGTAGCAGGCCCGAACACCTCGTATAGGACCAATGCAACTTGTAGAAACTGAATGCGTAGTCCCGGGTCTCTAGGTTTGAGAGTATGATGATAATTTGCAAAAATCACACTTAGACTTCAAAACAAGCCGTTAAAGGGTGAAAACCAAACTTGCCCCAAATGTCCCCATAGGAGGCCCGAACACCTCGCACGGGACCAACGCAACTTGTAGGAACTGACTGCATAGTCCCAGGTCTCTCGGTTTGAGAGTATGACGATAATTTGCAAAAATTATACTTATTCTTAAAAACAAGCGTTTAAAGGGTGAAAACCTAAACCTGCCCCAAACGACCCTATAAGGGGCACGAACACATCGCACGGGACCAATGCAACTTGTAGGAACTTACCGCGTAGTCTTGGATCTCCTGGTTTGAGAGCATGACGATATTTTGAAAAAATCACACTTAGACTTAAAAACAAACCGTTAAAGGGTGAAAACACAAACTTGCCCCCGTAGGAGGCACGAACACCTCGCACGGGACCAATGCAAGTTGTAGGAACTGATGGCGTAGTCTCGGGTCTCTCGGTTTGAGAGTATGACGATAATTTGCAAAAATAACACTTAGACTAAAAAATAAGCCGTTAAAGGGTGAAAACCCAAACCTGCGCCAAATGACCCCGTAGGGGGCACGAACGCCTTGCACGGGACCAATGCAACATGTAGGAACTGACCGCCTAGTCTCGGGTCTCCCGTTTGAGAGTATGACGATAATTTGCAACGATCACACTTAGACTTAAAAATAAGTCGATAAAGGGTGAAAACCCAAACCTGCCCCAAATGACCCCGTAGGAGGCACGAACACCTCGCACGGGACCAATGCAACTTGTACGAACTGACCTCGTAGTCCCAAGTCTCCCGGTTTGAGAGTATGATGATAATTTTCAAAAATCACACTTTGACTTAACAATAAGCCGTTAACGGGTGAAAACCCAAACTAGCCCCAAAACTGCACCGTAGGAGACACGAACACCTCGCACGGGACTAATGCAATCTGTAGGAACTGATCACGTAGTCCCGGGTCTTTCGGTTTGAGAGTACGACGATAATTTTCAAAAATCACAATTAGACTTAAAAACAAGCCTTTAGAGGGTGAAAAACAAAACCAGCCCCCAAATGGCCCCGTAGGGGGCACGAACACCTCGCAATGGACCAATGCAACTTGTAGGAACTGACCGCGTAGTCTCGGGTCTCCCGGTTTGAGAGTATGACGATAATTTGCAAAAATCGCACTTAGACTTAAAAATAAGCTGTTAAAGGGTGAAAACCCTAACCTACCCCAAACAACCCCGTAGGTGGAATGAACACCTCGCACGGGACCAATGCAACTTCTATGAACTGACCGCGTAGTCTCGCGTCTCTCGCTTTGAGAGTATGACGATAATTTACTAAAATCACACTTAGACTTAATAATAAACCATTAAAGGGTGAAAACCCAAACCTGTCCCAAACAACCTCGTAGGAGACACGAACACCTCACACGGGACCAATTCTACTTGTAGTAACTGACCGCAAAGTGTCGGGTCTCTCGGTTTGAGAGTGTGACCATAATTTGGAAAAATCACACTTAGACTAAAAACAAGTCGTTAAAGGGTGAAAACGCAAACCTGCGCCAAATGACCCCGTTGGAGGCACGAACACCTCGCATGGGACCAATGTAACTTGTAGGAACTGACCGCGTAGTCTCGGGTCTCCCGGTTTGAGAGTATGACGATAATTTGCAAAAATAACACTGAGACTAAAAAACAAGTCATTAACGGGTGAAAACCCAAACCTGTCCCAAACGACAGTGTAGGAGGCACGAACACCACGCACGGGACAATGAAACTTGTAGGAACTGACCGTGTAGTCATGGGTCTCTCGGTTTGAGAGTATGACAATAATTTGCAATAATCACATTTAGACTTAAAAACTAGTCGTTAAAGGGTGAAAACAAAAACCTGCGCCAAACGACCCCGTAGGAGGCACGAACACCTCGTATGGGACCAATGCAACTTGCGGGAAATGGCTGCGTAGTCCCGGGTCTCCCAGTTTGAGAGTATGATGATAATTTGCAAAAATCACACTTAGACTTAAAAACAAGCCGTGAACGTGTGAAAACCCAAACCTGCCCCGAACGACCCCATAGGAGGCAAGAAAACCTCGCACGAGACCAATGCAACTTGTTGGAACTGATTGCGCAGTCTCATGTCTCTCGGTTTGAGAGTATGATGATAATTTGTAAAATTCACACTTAGACTTAAAATCTAGCCGTTAAAGGTTGAAAACCCAAACCTTCCCCAAACGACCCCGTAGGTGGCACGAACACCTCGCACGGGACCAATGCAACTTCTAGGAACTGACCGCGTAGTCTCGGGTCTCTCGATTTGAGAGTATGACAATAATTTACTAAAATCACACTTAGACTTAAAAATAAACCATTAAAGGGTGAAAATCCCAACCTGTCCAAAACGATCTCGTAGGAGGCACGAACACCTCGCACGAACACCTCGCACGAACGACCAATGAAAGTTGTAGTAACTGACCCCGTAGTCTCGGGTCTCTCTGTTTGAGAGTGTGACCATAATTTGCAAAAATCACAGTTAGACTAAAAAATAAGCCATTAAAGGGTGAAAACCCAAACCTGCGCCAAACGACCCCGTAGGAGGCACGAACACCTCGTATGGGACCAATGCAACTTGCAGGAAATGACCGCGTAGTCCCGGGTCTCCCGGTTTGAGAGTATGACGATAATTTGCAACAATCACACTTAGACTTAAAAACAAGTCGATAAAGGGTGAAAACACAAACCTACCCCAAATGACCCCGTAGGAGGCACGAACACCTTGCACGGGTCCAATGCAACTTGTAGGAACTGACCACATAGTCCCGGGTCTCCTGGTTTGAGAGTATGACGATAATTTGCAAAAATCACACTTAGACTTAAAAATAAGCTGTTAACGGGTGAAAACCCAAACCTTCCAGAAACGACCCCGTAGGGGGCACGAACACCTCGCACGGGACCAATACAACTTGTAGGAACTGACCCTATAGTCTCGGGTCTTCCGGTTTGAGAGTATGACGATAATTTGTAAAAATCACACTTAGAATTAAAAACAAGTCGTTAAAGGGTGAAAAGCCAAACCATCCCCCAAACGACCCCGTAAGAGGCACGAACATCTCGCACGGGACCAATGTATCTTGTAGGAACTAACCGCGTAATCCCGGGTCTCTCACTTTGAGTGTATGACGATAATTTGCAAAAATCACACTTAGACTTAAAAACTAGCCCTTAAAGGGTGAAAACCCAAACCAGCCCCCAAACGGCCCCGTAGGAGGCACGAACACCTCGCACGGGACCAATGCTACTTATAGGAACTGATCGCGTAGTCCCGGGTCTCTCAGCTAGAGAGTATGATGATAATTTCCAAAAATCACATTTAGACTTAAAATCAAGCCGTTAAAGGGTGAAAACCCAAACCTGCCCCAGACGACCTCATAGGGGGCACGAACACCTCGCACGGGACCAATGAAACTTGTAGGTACTGACCGCGTAGTTTCGGGTCTTCGGGTTTGAGAGTATGATGATAATTTGCAGAAATCACACTTAAACTTAAAAACAAGCCGTTAAAGGGTAAAAACCCAAACTTGCCCCAAACTACCCCGTAGGAGGCACGAACACCTCGCTCGGGACCAATGCAACTTGTAGGAAATGACTGCATAGTCCCAGGTCTCTCGGTTTGAGAGTATGATGATAATTTTCAAAAATCACACTTAGACTTAAAAGCAAGCCGTTAATGGGTTAAAATCGAAACCTTTCCCAAACGACCCCGTAGGAGCCACGAACACCTCATACAGGACTAATGCAACTTGAAGAAACTGACCGCGTAGTCCCGGGTCTCTCGATTTGAGAGTATGCCGATAATTTGGAAAAATCACACTTAGACTTAAAAACAAGCCGTTAAAGGGTGAAAACCCAAACCTGCCCCCAAACGACCCCATAGGAGTCACGAACACCTCGTACGGGACCAATGCAACTTATAGGAGCTGATCGCGTAGTCTCGGGTCTCTTGATTTGAGAGTATAATGATAATTTACAAAAATCACACTTATTCTTAAAAACAAGACTTTAAAGGGTTAAAACCCAAACCTCCCCCAAACGACCCCGTGAGGGGCACGAACACAACGCACGGGACCAGTGAAACTTGTAGGAATTAACCGCGTAGTCTCGGGTCTTCCGGTTTGAGAGTATGACAGTAATTTGCAAAAATCACACTTAGACTTAAAAAGAAACCATTAAAGGGTGAAAATCCAAACCTGCCCCCGAAAAACCCCGTAGGAGGCACGAACACCTCGCACGTGACCAATGCAACTTGTAGGAACTGATCGAATAGTCTCGGGTCTCTCAGTTTGAGAGTATGACGATATTTTGCAAAAATCACACTTAGACTTAAAAGCAAGCCCCTAACGGGTGAAAACCCAAACCTGCCCAAAACGACCCCATAGGAGGCACGAACACCTCGCACAGGACCAATGCAACTTATAGGAACTTACCGCGTAGTCCCGGGTCTCTCGATCTGAGAGTATGACGATAATTTGCAAAAATCACACTTATTCTTAAAAATAAGACTTTAAAGGGTTAAAACCCAAACCTGCGCCAAATGACCCCGTAGGAGGCACGAACACCTCGCATGGGACCAATGCAACTTGTAGGAACTAACCGCGTAGTCCCGGGTCTCCCGATTTGAGAGTATGACGATAATTTGCAAAAATAACACTTAGACTACAAAACATGTCGTTAAAGGGTGAAAACCCAAACCTGTCCCAAACGACCCCGTAGGAGGCACGAACACCTCGCACGGGACCAATGAAACTTATAGAAACTGACCACGTAGTCCCGGGTCTACCGTTTGAGAGTGTGACAATAATTTGCAACAATCACACTTAGACTTAAAAACATGCAGTTAAAGGGTGAAAACACAAACCAACCCCAAATGACCCCGTCGGAGACACAAACACCTCGCATGGGACCAATGCAACTTGTATGAACTGACCGCGTAGTCCCGGGTCTCCCGATTTTAGAGTAAGATGATAATTTGCAAAAATCACACTTAGACAAAAAAAACAACCCGTTAACGGGTGAAAACCCAAACCTGCCCCCAAACGACCACGTAGGGGGCACCAACATCTCGCACGGAACCAATGTAACTTGTAGGAACTGACCGCGTAGTCCCGGGTCTCCCGATTTGAGAGTATGACGATAATTTTCAAAAATCACACTTAGACTTAAAAACAAGTCGTTAAAGGGTGGAAACCCAAACCAGCCACAAACGACCCCGTAGGGGGCACGAACACCTCGCACGGGACCAATGCAACTTGTAGGAACTGACCGCGTAGTCCCGGGTCTCCCATTTGAGAGTATGACGATAATTTGCAACAATCACACTTAGACTTAAAAATAAGTCGTTAAAGGGTGAAAACACAAACCTACCCCAAATGACCCCGTAGGAGGCACGAACACCTCGCACGGGACCAATGCAACTTGTAGGAACTGACGACATAGTCCCGGGTCTCCCGGTTTGAGAGTATGACAATAATTTGGAAAACTCACACTTAGACATAAAAACAAGCTGTTAACGTATGAAAACCCAAACCGTGCCCCAAAAGACCCCATAGGAGGCACGAACACCTTGCACGGGACCAATGCAACTTGTAAGAACGGACCGCGTAGTCCCGGGTCTCTCAATTTTAGAGTATGACGATAATTTTTAAAAATCACACTTAGACATAGAAACAACCCGTTAAAGGGTAAAAACCCAAACCATCCCCCAAACGACCCCGTAGGAGGCACGAAGTTCTCGCACGGGACCAATGTATCTTGTAGGAACTGACCGCGTAGTCTCGGGTCTCCAGGTTTGGGAGTATGATGATAATTTGCTAAAATCACACTTAGACTTAAAAACAAGCCGTTAAGGGGTGAAAACCCAAACCTACCCCAAACGACCCCGTAGGGGGCACGAACACCTCGCACTGGACCAATGCAACTTTTAGGAACTGACCGCATAGTCCTAGGTCTCCCAGTTTGAGAGTAAAACGATAAATTGCAAAAATCACACTTAGACTTAAAAAAAAGTCGTTAAAGGGTGAAAACCCAAACTAGCCCCCAAACATCCCCGTTGGAGGCACGAACACCTCGTATGGGACCAATGCAACTTGTAGGAACTGACCGCGTAGTCACGGGTCTCCCGGTTTGAGAGTATGACGATAATTTGCAAAAATAACACTTAGACTAAAAAACAAGTCGTTAACGGGTGAAAACCCAAACCTGTCCCAAACGACCACGTAGGAGGCACGAACACCTCGCACGGGACCAATGAAACTGATAGGAACTGACGGCGTAGTCTCGTGTCTCCCGTTTGAGAGTGTGACGATAATTTGCAACAATCACACTTAGACTTAAAAACATGCCGTTAAAGGGTGAAAACACAAACCAGCCCCAAATGACCCCGTCGGAGGCACGAACACCTCGCATGGGACCAATGCAACTTGTAGGAACTGACCACGTAGTCCCGAGTCTCCCAGTTTGAGAGTGTGATGATAATTTATAAAAATCACACTTAGACATAAAAACAAGTCGTTAAAGGGTAAAAACCCAAACCTGCCCCAAACGACCACGTAGGGGGCACCAACATCTCGCACGAAACCAATGTAACTTGTAAGAACTGACCGCGTAGTCCCGGGTCTCCCGATTTGAGAGTATGACGATAATTTTCAAAAATCACACTTAGACTTAAAAACAAGCCGTTAAAGGGTGGAAACCCAAACCAGCCACAAACGACCCCGTAGGGGGCACGAACACCTCGCACGGGACCAATGCAACTTGTAGGAACTGACCGCGTAGTCCCGGGTCTCCCATTTGAGAGTATGACGATAATTTGCAACAATCACACTTAGACTTAAAAATAAGTCGTTAAAGGGTGAAAACACAAACCTACCCCAAATGACCCCGTAGGAGGCACGAACACCTCGCACGGGACCAATGCAACTTGTAGGAACTGACGACAAAGTCCCGGGTCTCCCGGTTTGAGAGTATGACAATAATTTGGAAAACTCACACTTAGACATAAAAACAAGCTATTAACGTATGAAAACCCAAACCGTGCCCCAAAAGACCCCATAGGAGGCACGAACACCTTGCACGGGACCAATGCAACTTGTAAGAACGGACCGCGTAGTCCCGGGTCTCTCAATTTTAGAGTATGACGATAATTTTTAAAAATCACACTTAGACATAGAAACAACCCGTTAAAGGGTAAAAACCCAAACCATCCCCCAAACGACCCCGTAGGAGGCACGAAGTTCTCGCACGGGACCAATGTATCTTGTAGGAACTGACCGCGTAGTCTCGGGTCTCCAGGTTTGGGAGTATGATGATAATTTGCTAAAATCACACTTAGACTTAAAAACAAGCCGTTAAGGGGTGAAAACCCAAACCTACCCCAAACGACCCCGTAGGGGGCATGAACACCTCGCACTGGACCAATGCAACTTTTAGGAACTGACCGCATAGTCCTAGGTCTCCCAGTTTGAGAGTAAAACGATAAATTGCAAAAATCACACTTAGACTTAAAAAAAAAGTCGTTAAAGGGTGAAAACCCAAACTAGCCCCCAAACATCCCCGTTGGAGGCACGAACACCTCGTATGGGACCAATGCAACTTGTAGGAACTGACCGCGTAGTCACGGGTCTCCCGGTTTGAGAGTATGACGATAATTTGCAAAAATAACACTTAGACTAAAAAACAAGTCGTTAACGGGTGAAAACCCAAACCTGTCCCAAACGACCACGTAGGAGGCACGAACACCTCGCACGGGACCAATGAAACTGATAGGAACTGACGGCGTAGTCTCGTGTCTCCCGTTTGAGAGTGTGACGATAATTTGCAACAATCACACTTAGACTTAAAAACATGCCGTTAAAGGGTGAAAACACAAACCAGCCCCAAATGACCCCGTCGGAGGCACGAACACCTCGCATGGGACCAATGCAACTTGTAGGAACTGACCACGTAGTCCCGAGTCTCCCAGTTTGAGAGTGTGATGATAATTTATAAAAATCACACTTAGACATAAAAACAAGTCGTTAAAGGGTAAAAACCCAAACCTGCCCCAAACGACCACGTAGGGGGCACCAACATCTCGCACGAAACCAATGTAACTTGTAAGAACTGACCGCGTAGTCCCGGGTCTCCCGATTTGAGAGTATGACGATAATTTTCAAAAATCACACTTAGACTTAAAAACAAGCTGTTAAAGGGTGGAAACCCAAACCAGCCACAAACGACCCCGTAGGGGGCACGAACACCTCGCACGGGACCAATGCAACTTGTAGGAACTGACCGCGTAGTCCCGGGTCTCCCATTTGAGAGTATGACGATAATTTGCAACAATCACACTTAGACTTAAAAATAAGTCGTTAAAGGGTGAAAACACAAACCTACCCCAAATGACCCCGTAGGAGGCACGAACACCTCGCACGGGACCAATGCAACTTGTAGGAACTGACGACATAGTCCCGGGTCTCCCGGTTTGAGAGTATGACAATAATTTGGAAAACTCACACTTAGACATAAAAACAAGCTGTTAACGTATGAAAACCCAAACCGTGCCCCAAAAGACCCCATAGGAGGCACGAACACCTTGCACGGGACCAATGCAACTTGTAAGAACGGACCGCGTAGTCCCGGGTCTCTCAATTTTAGAGTATGACGATAATTTTTAAAAATCACACTTAGACATAGAAACAACCCGTTAAAGGGTAAAAACCCAAACCATCCCCCAAACGACCCCGTAGGAGGCACGAAGTTCTCGCACGGGACCAATGTATCTTGTAGGAACTGACCGCGTAGTCTCGGGTCTCCAGGTTTGGGAGTATGATGATAATTTGCTAAAATCACACTTAGACTTAAAAACAAGCCGTTAAGGGGTGAAAACCCAAACCTACCCCAAACGACCCCGTAGGGGGCACGAACACCTCGCACTGGACCAATGCAACTTTTAGGAACTGACCGCATAGTCCTAGGTCTCCCAGTTTGAGAGTAAAACGATAAATTGCAAAAATCACACTTAGACTTAAAAAAAAAGTCGTTAAAGGGTGAAAACCCAAACTAGCCCCCAAACATCCCCGTTGGAGGCACGAACACCTCGTATGGGACCAATGCAACTTGTAGGAACTGACCGCGTAGTCACGGGTCTCCCGGTTTGAGAGTATGACGATAATTTGCAAAAATAACACTTAGACTAAAAAACAAGTCGTTAACGGGTGAAAACCCAAACCTGTCCCAAACGACCACGTAGGAGGCACGAACACCTCGCACGGGACCAATGAAACTGATAGGAACTGACGGCGTAGTCTCGTGTCTCCCGTTTGAGAGTGTGACGATAATTTGCAACAATCACACTTAGACTTAAAAACATGCCGTTAAAGGGTGAAAACACAAACCAGCCCCAAATGACCCCGTCGGAGGCACGAACACCTCGCATGGGACCAATGCAACTTGTAGGAACTGACCACGTAGTCCCGAGTCTCCCAGTTTGAGAGTGTGATGATAATTTATAAAAATCACACTTAGACATAAAAACAAGTCGTTAAAGGGTAAAAACCCAAACCTGCCCCAAACGACCACGTAGGGGGCACCAACATCTCGCACGAAACCAATGTAACTTGTAAGAACTGACCGCGTAGTCCCGGGTCTCCCGATTTGAGAGTATGACGATAATTTTCAAAAATCACACTTAGACTTAAAAACAAGCCGTTAAAGGGTGGAAACCCAAACCAGCCACAAACGACCCCGTAGGGGGCACGAACACCTCGCACGGGACCAATGCAACTTGTAGGAACTGACCGCGTAGTCCCGGGTCTCCCATTTGAGAGTATGACGATAATTTGCAACAATCACACTTAGACTTAAAAATAAGTCGTTAAAGGGTGAAAACACAAACCTACCCCAAATGACCCCGTAGGAGGCACGAACACCTCGCACGGGACCAATGCAACTTGTAGGAACTGACGACATAGTCCCGGGTCTCCCGGTTTGAGAGTATGACAATAATTTGGAAAACTCACACTTAGACATAAAAACAAGCTGTTAACGTATGAAAACCCAAACCGTGCCCCAAAAGACCCCATAGGAGGCACGAACACCTTGCACGGGACCAATGCAACTTGTAAGAACGGACCGCGTAGTCCCGGGTCTCTCAATTTTAGAGTATGACGATAATTTTTAAAAATCACACTCAGACATAGAAACAACCCGTTAAAGGGTAAAAACCCAAACCATCCCCCAAACGACCCCGTAGGAGGCACGAAGTTCTCGCACGGGACCAATGTATCTTGTAGGAACTGACCGCGTAGTCTCGGGTCTCCAGGTTTGGGAGTATGATGATAATTTGCTAAAATCACACTTAGACTTAAAAACAAGCCGTTAAGGGGTGAAAACCCAAACCTACCCCAAACGACCCCGTAGGGGGCACGAACACCTCGCACTGGACCAATGCAACTTTTAGGAACTGACCGCATAGTCCTAGGTCTCCCAGTTTGAGAGTAAAACGATAAATTGCAAAAATCACACTTAGACTTAAAAAAAAAGTCGTTAAAGGGTGAAAACCCAAACTAGCCCCCAAACATCCCCGTTGGAGGCACGAACACCTCGTATGGGACCAATGCAACTTGTAGGAACTGACCGCGTAGTCACGGGTCTCCCGGTTTGAGAGTATGACGATAATTTGCAAAAATAACACTTAGACTAAAAAACAAGTCGTTAACGGGTGAAAACCCAAACCTGTCCCAAACGACCACGTAGGAGGCACGAACACCTCGCACGGGACCAATGAAACTGATAGGAACTGACGGCGTAGTCTCGTGTCTCCCGTTTGAGAGTGTGACGATAATTTGCAACAATCACACTTAGACTTAAAAACATGCCGTTAAAGGGTGAAAACACAAACCAGCCCCAAATGACCCCGTCGGAGGCACGAACACCTCGCATGGGACCAATGCAACTTGTAGGAACTGACCACGTAGTCCCGAGTCTCCCGGTTTGAGAGTGTGATGATAATTTATAAAAATCACACTTAGACATAAAAACAAGTCGTTAAAGGGTAAAAACCCAAACCTGCCCCAAACGACCCCGTAGGCGGCACGAACACCTCGCACGGGACAACACAACTTATATAAACTGACCGCGTAGTCCCGGGTCTCTCGGTTTAAGAGTATGACGATAATTTGCAAAAATCACACTTAGACTTAAAAACAAGCCGTTAAAGGGTGAACACCCAAACCTGCCCCAAACGACCCCATATGACGCACGAACACATCGCACGGGACCAATGCAACTTATAGGAACTGACCACGTAGTCCCGGGTCTCACGGTTGGAGAGTATGATGATAATTTGCAAAAATCACACTTATTCATAAAAATAAGTCTTCAAAGGGTGAAAACCGAAACCAACCCCCAAACGACCCCGTAGGAGGCACGACCACCTCGCACGGGACTAATGTAACTTGTAGAAACTGACAGCGTACTCCCGGGTCTTCTGATTTGAGAGTATGATGATAATTTTCAAAAATCACATTTAGACTTAAAAACAAGCCGTTAAAGGGTGAAAACCCAAACCAGACCCCAAACGACCCCGTAGGGGACACGAACACCTCGCACGGGACCAATGCAACTTGTAGGAACTGACCGTGTAGTCCCGGGTCTCCCCATTTGAGAGTATGATGATAATTTGCAAAAATCACACTTAGATAAAAAAATAAGCCGTTAACGGGTGGAAACCCGAACCAGGCCCCAAACGACCCCGTAGGAGGCACGGTCACCTCGCACGGGACCAATTCAACTTGTAGGAACTGATCGCGTAGTCTCGGGTCTCCCGTTTAAAAGTATGACAATAATTTGCAACAATCACACTTGGACTTAAAAAGGGGGCCCCCGTAGGAGGCACAAACATCTCATAGGGGACCAATGTATATTGTAGGAACGGACCGCGTAGTCCCGAGTCTCCCGGTTTGAGAGTATGACGATAATTTAAAAAAATCACACATAGACTTAAAAACAAGCCGTTAAAGGGAGAAAACCCAAACCTTCCCCAAATGACCCCGTAGGGGGCACGAACACCTCGCACTGGAACAATGCAACTTTTAGGAACTGGTCGCATAGTCCTGGGTCTCCCGGTCTAAAAGTATGACGATAATTTGCAAAAATCACACTTAGACTTAAAAACAAGTCGTTAAAGGGTGAGGAAAACCCAAACCAACCCCCAAACGGCCCCATAGGAGGTACGAACACCTCGCATGGGACCAATGAAACTTGTAGGAACTGACCGCGTAGTCCTGGGTCTATTGGTTTGAGAGTATGACGATAATTTTCAAAAATCACACTTAGACTTAAAAATAAGCCGTTAAAGGGTGAAAACCCAAACCAGCCCCCAAACGGCCCCATAGGAGGAACGAACACCTCTCACGGGACCAATTGAACTTCTAGGAAATTACCACGTAGTCCCGGGTCTCTCGGTTTGAGAGTATGACGATAATTTACAAAAATCACACTTAGACATAAAAACAAGTTGTTAAAGGGTGAAAACCCAAACCTGCCCCAAACGACCCCGTAAGGGGCACGAACACCTCACACGGGACGAATGAAACTTGTAGGAACTGACCGCGTAGTCTCAGTTCTCCCAGTTTGAGAGTATGACGATAATTCGCAAAAATCACACTTAGACCTAAAAATAAGTCGTTAAAGGGTGGAAACCCAAACCTACCCCAAACGAACTCGTAGGAGGCACGAGCACCTCGCACGGGACCACTGCAACTTGTAGGAACTGACCGCGTAGTCCCAGGTCTCTCGGTTTGAGAGTATGATGATAATTTATAAGAATCACACTTAGACATAAAAACAAAATGTTAAAGGGTAAAAACCAAAACCTTCCCCAAACGACCCCGTAGGAGGCACGAACACCTTGTACGGGACCAATGCAACTTATAGAAATTGACCGCGTAGTCCCGGGTCTCTCGGTTTGAGAGTATGATGATAATTCGCAAAAATCACACTTAGACTTAAAAACAAGTCGTTAAAGGGTGAAAACCCAAACCTGCCCCAAACGACCCCATAGGAGGCACGAACACCTCGCACGGGACCAATGAAACTTATAGGAACTGAACGCGGAGTCCTGGGTCTCTCGGTTTGAGAGTATGATGATAATTTCCAAAAATCACACTTAGATTTAAAAACAAGCCGTTAAAGGGTGAAAACCAAAACCAGCCCCCAAACGGCCCCGTAGGAGGCACGAACACCTCTCACGGGACCAATGCAACTTGTAGGAACTGACCACGTAGTCCCGGGTCTCTCGATTTGAGAGTATGATGATAATTTGCAAAAATCAAACATAGACTTAAAAATAAGCCGTTAAAGGGTGAGAACCCAAACCTGCCCCAAACAACCCCGTAGGGGGAACGAACACCTCACACGGTACCAATGAAACTTGTAGGAACTGACCGCATAGTCTCGGGTCTCCCGATTTGAGAGTATGATGATAATTTGCAAAAATCACACTTATACTTAAAAATAAGTCGTTAATGGGTGAACACCCAAATCTGCCCCAAATGAACCCTAGAGGAGGCACAAACACCTCGCACGGGACCAATGCAACTTAGAGGAACTGACCGCGTAGTCCCAGGTCTCTCGGTTTGAGAGTAAGACGATAATTTGCAAAAATTACACTTAGACTTAAAAACAAACCGTTAAACGGTGAAAACCAAAACCTGCCCCAAATGATCCCGTAGGAGGCACGAGCACCTCGCACGGGACCAATGCAACTTGTAGGAACTTATCGTGTAGTCTCGGGTCTTTCGGTTTGAGAGTATGAAGATAATTTATAAAAACCACACTTAGACTAAAAAACAAACCGTTAAACGATGAAAAGCCAAACCATCCCTGAAACGTCCCCGTAGGAGGTACGAACACCTCCCACGGGACAAATGATACTTGTAGGAACTCACCGCATAGTCTTGGGTCTCCCGATTTGAGAGTATGACGATAATTTGCAAAAATCACACTTAGACTTAAAAACAAGCCGTTATAGGGTGAAAACCCAAACCTGCCTCAAATGACCCCGTAAGGGGCACGAACACCTCGCACTGGACCAATTCAACTTTTAGAAACTGACCGCATAGTCTTGGGTCTCCCGGTTTGAGAGTATTACGATAATTTGCAAAAAATCACACTTAGACATAACAATAAGTCGTTAAAGGGTGAAAACCCAAACCAACCCCCAAACGGCCCCGTAGGAGGTACGAACACCTCGCACGGGACCAATGCAACTTGTAGAAAGTGACCGCGTAGTCCCGGGTCTCTCGGTTTGATAGTATGATAATAATTTGCAAAAATCACACTTAGACTTAAAAACAAGCCGTTAAAGGGTGAAAACCCAAACCAGCCCCCAAACGGCCCCGTAGGTGGCACGAACACCTCTCCCGGGACCAATGCAACTTATAGGAACTGACCGCGTAGTCCCGGATCTCTCGGTTTGAGAGTATGACGATAATTTGCAAAAATCTCGCTTAGACTTAAAAACAAGCCATTAAAGGGTGAAAACCCATACTAGCCCCCAAACACGAACACCTCTCACGGGACCAATGCAACTTGTAGGAACTGACCACATAGTCCAGGGTCTCTCGATTTGAGAGTATGACAATAATTTGCAAAAATCACACTTAGACTTAAAAATAAGCCGTTAAAGGGTGAAAACCCAAACCTGCCCCAAACAACCCCGTAGGGGGCACGAACACCTCACACGGGACCAATGAAACTTGTAGGAACTGACCGCATAGTCTCGGGTCCCCCGGTTTGAGAGTACGACGATAATTTGCAAAAACCACACTTAGACTTAAAAATAAGTCGTTAAAGGGTGAAAACCCAAACCTTCCCCAAACAACCCTGTAGGAGGAACGAACACCTTGCACGGGACCAATGCAACTTGTAGAAACTGACCGCGTAGTCCCGGGTCTCTCGGTTTGAGAGTATGACGATAATTTACAAAAATCACACTTAGACTTAAAAACAAACCGTTAAAGGGTGAAAAACCAAACCTGCCCCAAACGGCCCCGTAGGAGGCACGAACACTTCACACGGGACCAATGCAACTTGTAGGAACTGATCGCGTAGTCTCGGGTCTCTCGGTTTGATAGTATGACGATAATTTGTAAAAATCACACTTAGACTAAAAAACAAGCCGTTAAAGGATGAAAACCCAAACCTGCTCCAAACGACCCCGTAGGGGGCACGAACACCTCGCACGGGACCAATGCAACGTATAGGAACTGACCGCGTAGTCCCGGATCTCTCGGTTTGAGAGTATGACGATAATTTACAAAAATCTCGCTTAGACTTAAAAACAAGCCATTAAAGGGTGAAAACCCATACTAGCCCCCAAACACGAACACCTCTCACGGGACCAATGCAACTTGTAGGAACTGACCACATAGTCCAGGGTCTCTCGATTTGAGAGTATGACAATAATTTGCAAAAATCACACTTAGACTTAAAAATAAGCCGTTAAAGGGTGAAAACCCAAACCTGCCCCAAACAACCCCGTAGGAGGCACGAACACCTCACACGGGACCAATGAAACTTGTAGGAGCTGACCGCATAGTCTCGGGTCCCCCGGTTTGAGAGTACGACGATAATTTGCAAAAACCACACTTAGACTTAAAAATAAGTCGTTAAAGTGTGAAAACCCAAACCTTCCCCAAACAACCTTGTAGGAGGAACGAACACCTTGCACGGGACTAATGCAACTTGTAGAAACTGACCGCGTAGTCCCGGGTCTCTCGGTTTGAGAGTATGACGATAATTTACAAAAATCACACTTAGACTTAAAAACAACCCGTTAAAGGGTGAAAAACCAAACCTGCGCCAAATGACCCCGTAGGAGGCACGAACACCTCACACGGGACCAATGCAACTTGTAGGAACTGATCGCGTAGTCTCGGGTCTCTCGTTTTTATAGTATGACGATAATTTGTAAAAATCACACTTAGACTAAAAAACAAGCCGTTAAAGGATGAAAACCCAAACCTCCTCCAAACGACCCCGTAGGGGGCACGAACACCTCGCACGGGACCAATGCAACTTGTAGGAACTGACCGCGTAGTCCCGGGTCTCCCATTTGAGAGTATGACAATAATTTGCAACAATCACATTTAGCCTTAAAAATAAGCCGTTAAAGGGTGAAAACCCAAACCTGCCCTAAATGACCCCGTAGGAGGCACGAACACCTCGCACGGGACGGATGAAACTTGTAGGAACTGACTGCGTAGTCCCGGGTCTCTCTATTTGAGAGTATGAAGATAATTTGCAAAAATCTCACTTAGACTTAGAAACGATCCGTTAAAGGGTGGAAACCCAAACCATCCTTAAACGGCCCCGTAGGAGGTACGAACACCTCGCACGGGACCAATGAAACTTATAGGAACTCACCGCATAGTCCCGGGTCGCTCGCTTTGTGAGTATGATGATAGTTTATAAAAATCACATTTAGACTTAAAAACAAGCCGTTAAAGGGTGAAAACCCAAACCATCCCCCAAACGGCCTCGTTGGAGGCAGTAACACCTCGCACGGGACCAATGCAACTTGTAGGAACTGACCGCATCGTCTCGAGTCTCCCTGTTTGAGAATATGACAGTAATTTCCACTCAAATATGTAAATATTTAATTTGAGTAAAAGTTTTTTGTAAATTATTGGGTTACTAATATCGTATCTTTTTTGTATCCTTTTTTTTTGCTGGATAACTGTTTATCGTTGGCATTTATTCACGTGGAACACACAGAGAACTCAATGGTTTACAAGAAGGGATTTATTCATTATTCCATTTTTTTGTGTCATGGTCGTGCGGTCTTTTGTTGTTTTATTGTTGACTTTTATGGCCGTGCGGGCTTTTGTAAGGTAATTGTTATATTTTGTGGTCGTGCGGGCTTTATGTTAGGCAGATTTTGTATTAACAGGTTTTGGAATGTCCAAAAAATAGAGGAAACTCTGCCCAATTTTTTTGGGCCTGTGAACTGTTAAAGACTTGTAATATTTTGAAGTTTGTGTGTACATTAGTTTATTAACAACGTGTAATATTATTAATTTGTGAATTTTGTTATTTCAAATATTTTTTTTTTTTAAATTTGGCAGAGTTCAAAACTGTGCCAAAAGTGTGCCAGAAATATCAAATTATGGCACAGTTTAAAAGTGTGCCAGAAGTATTCCTGTTTGGCTGAATCTGGCACAGTTTAAAAGTGTGCCAGAAATATCAAATTCTGGCACGGTTTAAAAGTGTGCCAGAAGTGTTCCTGTTTGGCCAAATCTGGCACACTTTTGAGTCGTGCCAGGAAAAAAAATGTCATTTTGGAACACCTGGTTCTTGCACAGTTCAAAACCATGCCAGATTTAATCTGGCACAGTTTTAAACCGTGCTAGATTCATGTTTTTGGTGTAGTGAAAGCTCTTGACAATACTGACTCCAACACCCCTACAAATAGTGAAATATGAATTTTGAGTCGACAAACTTGTTCAAACGAGATTACGTAGTTCATTTCAACAAGAATGAGTTTTCGTTCAAACAAGAACCATTTTTCATTCCAACGACCATCCAAGGAGAAGTCCACTGCTAAATGGAGAGACCTCAGTTGATATTCCTTATATTCACATTCCAGCGAGATTCCAAACTCATTCTAACGAGATCAAAAGCCGTTTTAACGAAACTTCCATTTCATTCTAGCGAGATCAACATAAAAAATATTTTTCTTTTAAAAAAAACATTTTTAAAAAACAGTTCAAGACGATTTTGTTAAAAAAAAAATAGCCTTAAAAAATATCCAAGGACCATATTCAAAGTGCATCCATACCTGCTATATCCTTCGTAAATGTGAAGGCAAACTTAGCACAGCAAACACAACATGATATGTATCTAAGTTTGAAGCTTGGCCACTACGTCTTCATTAAACATGCCATAGGCTTAGGAGTTCGACACTATAAAGCCTAACCTATGACTCAAATATTTTGTCCAGAATTAAGCTAATTACAAACATATTGACTCGATTGGAAATTTCTTTACAAATCTCCTTCTTTGACTATTCTGGGACAAAACCATAAAAAGGTCCTACAAGCCATCAAGATCTCTAAAAATACCTAATCCCCAACCCCGAAATGGGAAAAAAATTATTAATGCTCAATAGACACATACTTTTAGTAGGTTTGCTCGCTTGACAACTTTGTCGCATGTTGTAAAACTGCACACTTAAACACACTTTCAAATACAAAGAGAACATAACAAGTATAAAATCCTCATAAGAATAAACTTTTAACAATTTTTAAAACAATCTCAATCTAGGTAAGATGTATCCCCTTAAGATAAAGTTATCCTAATCATGAAAGTAAAGATACCATTGCTCCCCCTTTTTGTTTAGGAATAGACAAAGTAAGAAGACATAAAACAATTTCTCCCCCAAAAACAAAATCTCCCCTAAATATGTGAACATGAGATACCAATTTTAGAATGGGAAAGAGGGAATAAAATCATGCAATGGTGTAAAATGTAACAAACACATAATATGAAAACACAAGCACCAATAATCCACACAATGATCAATCAATAACAAAATCGATGCAAAAAGATGTCAATATGAATTTGCAATAAAGTATGATACCAATTTTGAAATTATAAATTTTGACAAAAGGAATTTCAATGCACATAATGAGAGATACTAATATGATCATAGCATGCCAAATAAAATCCAAAACTAAAGCATATGGAAAACATGGACTAAATGTAAACACAAAGACTCAAAACAAACGATACCATATATAAAATATGCAAAATATACTAAGGAAATACTAGCATATATATAGGAATAAACAACCACAAAAACTTAGCACAAACACATAAACTTTACACATTCGCATAGTATCGATGAGTATAAACATGGGTGTGAATTAGATACAAATGAATTATGACCCAAACACTTAAATATGTTCAAGGAGTTCTATTTGACTGCAAAACTCTATCAAACTATGATTTAGCCTCAAGTGATAAGATAAAGTGAGCTCTATGAACAAACAAGCATAATGCACACAAGCCTAGAATATTGATGATTCTACAAATCAATAGCTCATTATAAAATGAGCATAACTAGGATTCATTGTGCAAACCCGTTGATCTTTCACTAAACACCCTCAAAATATAAACATATATAATATTTACTTTTCTTTCAATTCTTTTAAATCTATCACTTTTGAAAATTAAACAAACTAAACAAGTTGGCTTTGCTAATTTTTTTGTTTTTATTGCCTTTTAATGTTTTCATTAGAATCTTTCCAATAGTGTCTTTCCCACAAAGGATATTTGCTCCTTTCGTAGACCTTTTTCGTGCACCCTCATATTTTTTAATATACACAAACAATTTCACGGGTAGTGGTTCTTACATGCACAAATCCCACATAATCACAAAATATATAGATGACAAGATTGATGGGAGACCATCTCACATAACTCAAATATAGAATGAAGTTAACGTTCAAAAAGCTCAAGCATGTGTGTGTGGAGGCATATACAAAGCGAGTCCATTAAGAGAATCAAAGTCGAAACCACTCCATGCAAGCATGATTAAGAACAATCTAAGGATTAACAATCATAACCAAATGTTCTAGTCACATGGATAGCATGGAATGAATAGGATTCAAACACACCAATATGCAACACAAACTGTGTAAACCTATATACAAAAACCAAAAATCTTTTTTTTTTTAATTTCAAAATAAAATAGTAATTTTGAAAAATAACAAACTAACTCAAAAAAAAATCTTTTTGTGTTTTTCAATATGACTCAATAAATGAAAAATCAAAATACAAAAGATACAAACAACATACAACTAGAAAACATATATCATGCAGCAAAAATAATGTATGTAAACATGCTAGCACAATAAACCATTAGATATAGCATGGGAAGTATCATGTGCAAGAAAATGAGAATCACCAAATATAATATGTAAATCCTGCAAATCCAATTTCTTAATCCATATAGATGTAACGTACGGCTATCAGATTTTAGGAACCCTGGTGAATATATTCTTATACTTCCTAGAACCATTATTAAGATTATAGCAAAACATCCTAAGGTCACCTTTCCTACCCCAATGAGTGAAAGTTTAAACACGACGAGGGGAACAACTTAAACGTTGACCTTTCTTAACGTTTCTAGTCGACTCTCTCCAATGCATTATTTTAGCTTGGGTAGAGGAAGTCATTTTATCATAGAAACCAATTGTACACTTGTCATATTTAATTTGGAGGGTGCATAACATCTTATTCAATTTTTCCCACTTACACTGCAAATAAAATTTAACCCAACTCAAATCTCTAAATCTATCTTCAAGCTCAACTATCCTCGACTCGAGTAAATGCTCAAACTCCTCAAACTGCAAAGAACTTTCTTCATCGCCTCCATCATACCAAAAATACATTCTCTCTCGCCTTTAACATACTCTAAATTCTCTCAAACATTCCTCTCACGTTCCTTACGATCCTCAATCAACACACTAACATTATTCTCTATGGCACTCTCTTTTAACCTAGCATTTTGATTGAAAGTGAGGATGAAGAAATATCTTCATAGGAAGGAAACTTATAGTTCATTCTATGGCACTCTCTTTCAACCTAGTGTTTTGATTGAGGATCTTGGGGCACGTGAGGATGAAGAAGATCTTAGGGCACTTTCAAGTTTATCTTACGGAAGGAAACTTAGAGTTCACTCTCATCCTCCTCTTCTCCATACTCACTCGCATCTCCATTCTCTCTATGATCACTCACTTGGAATCCATAAACGTTGGCCTCATAAGATCCATTCAATCCATTCATAGGAAGATTTCTCATGAAGGCTCACACAACTAGCCATAAACACGATAAAGTTGTGCTCGATGGAGGAATTGGGCCCCTCTTATGGATGATTATCACTAAAGGTGGCCTTATATACTATTGGTTTCTTTCCTTCATTCCTTAGTTTAGTGGGGAACTCAGCTACCCTATGGCCATAACCCTCACAAAAAAAACATCTTTTCAACTCATCCCTTTTAAAGTTATCTTTACGGATCTTAGGGGAGTGATTGTCCATGTTATAAACGTTTTTCTCAAAAAAATTTGCACCTTTCGATTGATTATGGAATTTGATAAATTTATCAAATTTCTTAGCTATTAAGTCCATATCCTCGGAATCGATGTCAGATTCAGCATTCGAAATAAATGTTTCCTCCTTCTAGGCTTCCAAAGCAATGCTCTTTTCTTTCTTCTACCTAGACTTGTAGGTAAACATGTCAAGCTCATAAGTTTGTAAGTTACTTGCAATATCTTCAAGTTTTGTATAATCTACAGTACCCAAAGAATTCAAAACGGTCACTTTTGGATTAAATCTTTTAGGCAAAGACCTTAAGATTTTCTTGATTACTCGGTTGTCGAGAATTTTATCTCCCAAGTTAAAAGATATGTTAATTATGTCAATCAGTCTAGCATAAAACTCATCAAATGTCTCACTCTCCAACATCTCAATCGTTTCAAATTGAGTGGTGAAGTTTTGGAGTTTGGAAGCCTTAACAGCACCGGTTCCTCTACGGGTGAGTTGGAGTACGTCCTAAGATTCTTTAGACATTTCGCAAGTCATAATATGATGGAACTCCTTCGGTATGAAAGAAAAAAATAGAGCATTTAAACCTCGAGAATTATAATTTGCTAACATATGCTTAGCCTCACACCATAATTCTACGAGATTGGGAATAATATTCTATCCAGCTAAGGTAATAAGTGGAGTCTAACAATTAGGTACCTCTTGCCATGCTTGCTCATATATTGCCTTAAGTGTTGCTTTCATATGGATTGTACATTATTCGTAGTTCGGCCAATCAAATAAAGAGGTTCTAATACCATCAAGCCATAAAAATTCATGCCTAACTTCATAGGATCAAAACACAATAATTTAGCGTGACCCATTCTGATACCAATTTGAGAAAGCTAATGATAATGGGCAAGGAATGATCCAAACAAACAAAAAGTCTATTTTTATGTTTTTCAATTTTAAAGATGAAAACTTAAAAAAAACTAAACTCAATTAGACTTTGTATCAATTAAAATCGTTTTGTAGTTAAAAACTGATTTACTCAATTTTATATTTTTTACCTAAAATATGCATCTAGGTGATAAATAGATAAAATAAATAAATCATCCACAACGCACTGATGTATGAGGAAATCCACAAAGGGAAAACCTCAGATGACCGAGATAGATAGATTACTATGATAAGGCTTTACAAAGACTAGACAATAGACTTACTCAACAACTCGTCCCCCTCATAAAAATTGATGCTCATCTATCTTTTACCTCTCCTCCATAGCGCAAAACAAAACAGGAGTCCACTATGATTGTTGCCATAGTGCATGAGTCCATATATGCCTCGATATCCACCAATGAGGCTTAACAACATTTTACAGAATCAAAACATAAAATACATTGCTTCTTCACTGTAACATCACAAATATAGAGTACATCATGTTTAAAGAGCTAGTACAGAGTCCACCGCACAAAACATGTTCTCTCAAGATATAGAGAGACAAACCTTATTGCCCAAACTAAAGATCTCAAAGCATATAAATATGAAGAACTTGGATCTTTAAACTCAAAGGTTGGAACTTTGGTTTAGGAACTTTTTTAAACTGGTAAGGAATTAATTTTTGCCAAAAGTTATCCAAAAACTGAGTCTAACACGCTTAAAAATAGTAAAACATGAAGTTTTCATTCTAACAAAAATAAAGTTCATTCGAGCACGAACCATTTTTCGTTCTAACGAACTTCAAACTATAATTCCACTGCTAAATAGAGAGGCCTCATTTAATGTTAGTTAGATGCATGTTCCAACGAGACTCCAAACTCGTTCTAAGATCAAAAGTCATTCTAATGAAACTACCATTTAGTTCTAACGACATCAGAATAAAAAAATATTTTTGTTTAAAAAAACATTTTTAAAAAATAGTTCCAAATGATTGTGTTAAAAAACAAGTAGCGTGGAAAAATATCCAAGAACCATATTCAAAGTGCATCCATACCTGTAAGATCCTCGGTAATTGGGAAGACAAACTTGGCATGACAAACATGACATTATATATATCCATCTTTGAATCTTGGTCCCTATGTCTTCATCAAACATGTCATGGCTTACGTGTTCGACAATACAAAGCCTAACCTCTGACTCAATGTTTTGTCCGAAATTAAGTAGGTTACAAACAAATTGACTCAATTAGATATTTGTCCTTACAAAAACACCAATGAAGACATTTCTACATTTATAATTTCAAGCCCTCGTTTTCACAAAACCAAGGGTGATAATGGGAAAATGATATATGGATGGTGTGGGGGAATATATATATATAGGTATGTGGTAATATGAAAAAATGAATGGTGGAAAATGATAAATGTATAGATGAAATGGGTGAAGGAATAGTGCTCGGGACAAACTACAAGACACGTGTCTCTTACATGTTGAGATGGATGTCATTATTATTTGTTAATTCAAATAGGAAAGAATAAAGAGAACACGGAATGACTTTTAGTGCAGTACCCAGAGGAAGTTAAGACAACTTGTGTCTCGAAGATTGCATAAACACTCTCAAAAATGATGAAAGGCTCAAATCTCATGGGTTTAAGTTGCCACAAGTGATCCTTAAGGTTTTCATGAGAATTTGCACAATCTTCAACTTCAGACTTCCATGATATGATAAGTGCACAGATAGTGTTGAGTCTAGGAATTCAAGGTGCAATGTGCCTTTCGAAGTATTATTTAAGATTTTTAGTTTAAAGATCAACTTCAAGTTCAATTTAGAGTATTCTAGACTTAGACAATGGATGATAGATAAATCGGGGCAAGAAAGAGATAAAATCGCATAAAAAGTGGAAAATCTGACTTATTTTCGACAAAAAAATCAAAATATATATGATTTTGATAAATAAACCATCCCCAAACAAAAGAGAACATCATCCGAGATGTTTACAATAATATTTTAAACTTTCTAAAGAACAAGGTAGGAAGGATTGTATCAAAATATACCGCTAATGATTTACACCGATGGATTAAATGATAAACCTGAAGAATAATGGAAGCAAAAAAATATGTACAAGTCTAGAAATCATATATAAAGCATCGAGGAGTGGATAGAACACTACCCCAGATAGGGTAATACTCATACTCAGAAAAAAAGATACGACGGGATGCCTCCCGATAGCGCTAAGTTTAACGTCTTCACTTAGACGTATGTAACTCACCCCTAAAGATATGAACTATGATAACACGGGGTGGAAAAAGGTGTGGGTTATGGGAGTCACCCCCAAACAAGACTGAAAGGTCAGTCTTATTGGATAAAGGTTAAAGTGGCTAATGCATTTTTATAACAAAGTGATTCACGCGATGCAAAGCATCAGTGGACCAAGTGTAGGTGGGAAGAAGGGTATATGGAAGAAAGGCAAGGGTGATGGTGGAGAGACACCGATCATTGGTCTTATTGAGATTAAAAGTGAGTGCAACAAGGGCCCTATAGGCATTGCTCTCTAATTATAAAGGGATACGGAAGGGTATGGAAAGTAGGATGGGGGTAGAACTCTTAAAAAATTACATGATAATTCTCTAAATGGGAAACTATATTGGTCACATCATGACACGTCGATAAGTTGACGATAGTAATAATCTCAACAAGGAATGAGTGCGTAAGGATGATAAAGATCGGTGTCACAACAGTTAAGAGTAGCAACACAATTACTCTCACGGATGATGTGGTGGATGAAGAAATAACGAGAGGTCTCATGGAGTTCGAGGATGGATTGCGGTGAATGTAAGGACCTAAAGAGATAATTGTCAATGTGAGAGGCACGGTAATAAGTTCCAAACATGGTGGAGGGTCGGGCGGGAATAATGGATGAGGGAATATGATCCAACTAGAGAGTAGGGGATACACACTCATCGTGAGGGTCAAAATGATCCTCAAGGATACTCATAAGAGGGAGTGTGGTTTCAAATAATGGAGAGATAAACTTATCCACCCATAAATCACTATCTCTGGTGGTGGAAAAATTAAACGAGGAATTAAGATTCGAGATATATGAATCATCGCCAATGTCAGACTTAAAGTGAGCCAAACATTTCTAGAAAGGATTCATATCAATAGAGGTGGAACATATATCTCATTCAATGTCAGTGCAATGGGAGGCACTCATAGCAGGAGCTAACCTATATGGAATAAGTGGCTCAGGGAGACACACCGTGGTCTCAATAGGTATAAACTTAGGCCGATTTTTAGGTAGAGGGAACCTCAAATGTGGCTTCGTTTGGATTTGGCAGGGAAGGTGAACCTCGGCATTAGGTTCTTTTGGATGTTTAGGAAGCGAATTTGTCTCACTAACTATGGATAAGTCAAGAAAATTGTCAACTTGGGACCCGAACCATGGGGTGGTCTCAACTTTGAGATTCTTGGGGTGATAGGGTTGGTCACTCCAAAAATCGTGTCACGAGATTTCAGATGGGTGAAATAATTGGTTGACTTAAAGGAAATTTGAATCTTTTGCTCACTGGAATTTATTTAAGCATTATTCAAGCCATTGGAGAGATTGATTTTGATATTGAGTTGCTTGCTCTTGTTCGAGGATGGAATTTTGCAAGAGTTTTTTGAGAGCTGATGTGGATGGTGGTGGGGAAGTGATGGGTGGTGGTGCAATCGTGTACGATTGAGGTTGACACAACTCACTTTTAGAATGAATAAATGGAGAATACTCATATGAAGTGGGGGGAACGAGGTCAAGTTCATCATACAGGAGAGGAGGGCCTCTGTGAGAGACAAGATTTTAATAACCATGGGGAGGATAATGAGGGAACTAATCGATTTTATAGTGCACTAGGTTTTAATGATGGATCTCAAAAATCGTGAGGATCCACAACATGGGGTTGGCATTCATATTGCGTGATAGGGATATCAATCAACCATGAATAACTTGGTTTCTCACACCACTCGGTATTGGATATGTCATGACAAGAGGCCTAAGTGGGTTTTGAAATAGTGTCATAAGTATACACTTTGTCCATTGTTAGTCCAGATAGATAAGGAAGGTATGGTCACTCATGGGATAAGTGATTGACTTGAAAACAAGAGGTGCACAATGAATATGGTAAATGGCCAAAGCGGTCCCATAAAGGATGTTCTTTAGCCATGACGGGATGGATAGCGGGAGAAAAAGGATTCTACAAAAATATTTTTGTCTTTTTAAATTTTTGAAAAAGAAAGAAAATATTTTGGGGTTATGAATTTTGAAAAGGAAGGAAAATATTTTTGGGGTTTTTGAATATAAGAAAAAAAATATATTTTTGGATTTTCGAAAAAGGATAAAAATGGACTCACTTAAAAACACACAACGACGGATCGTACAAAACCGACTACCAAAGAATTTAAATTAGATACGTACAAGCAAATGATAAATCATAACTAGCGCGTAGTCATTTTTTTTAATCATAGGTGATTAGAAAGTAAAATTTTAATTAATCCATGAGCGAGATAAGCACGGAGTGTTATACGTCGCCTTTGAAAATTGTGCGTCCCTACTTCCTTCACAAGACAACTACAGACTTGCCGTAGAGATTCTCCACAAAGCTACTAACGGGCGACCGGTATAATGCTGGGGATAGCACAAACCTGTTTTACTGGGTGACCGCACTTAAAACCAAGTTTTCCTAGACACTAACGTGACTCAAAGTGAACTGATCGAGGTTTTACTGGGTGGAGATGACTCTACAATTTGTGCTATAAGTTATATTATTTAGAAAGGGTCCTATGAACCCCATATCCTAGGGAGCTATCTAGTTGATTGATTTTAAATTTTAGTGATAGCTAGGGTTGCACACAATGGATAAGTGATTGAATCGAGTGATAAAATACCTTCTCATTTCAATGATCGGGTGTAGGTCTTAAATCCAGTTAATTCATCAAACCATTAAAAATTAGACTATGCATAAAATAAAGTCACTTAGGAGAAAATAGTTAAATAATAAACGGACTCGCTAACTGGAGATGCACGAGTGATAAAGGAATGTACCTCCCATAGCTTTTACACACATGTGGTGAATACCGAGTTGAGTCTCTCGGAAAGAAGTTCATCTAACTTAAGTCATCCTCGGGAGTCCTACGGACCCAAAATAGAGGGCCTGTAATCCACTCCAATGATACACTCTCTCTATTTTGTCCCGTTTCCCTTTTTTCTTTTTTTTTTTCTTTTCTTTTATTATTACTAATATATTTTGTCCAAAGCACCACAAATAAATGTACAAGGCCTTAATACCCTAATATAACAAATCTATGAAAAATAAAAAATATATACAAATGAACACACGTACACGTGTTCAAAACACTCCTCCACTTGAGAATTCGACAACGACAATTGATGGAATCACTATCGCCAAAAGTTGAGCAAAGTCAAATACTTAAAAAGTCAATAACGGCACCATTTGATAATTGTTCTTTTGTGTATATCGTTGCTGCAAAGACTCGTTAATCAAAATCCATTTTTACCAATAAATAGACTAAAACATGTATATGGAAAGTAAATGGTCAATCCGTGATTCTTAACGTCAACAAGAGCAAAGTAAAGACTTAGTGTGATTTTTAAAACAAATGGTTAAGGGATGTTTCTTTAAACTAATGATACGCTAATATTTAAACTAAACTCATAAAAAAACTAAGATCAGAAATGAGTGAGTTGAATAAATGTGAGAACAAACAAGTGATATGAATCCACTTCCATGGATTAATTATTCATATTAATTAAGGGAATTTTAATTTTAGAATACTCCAAGATTTATTTAAATTAAAAATTGACTCTCACCACAAATGTGATAAAAATAAAATATTTTTTTATAAAATCAATTTAGTTTTTCAAAAAACTCTCAAGAATAAAACTAAAACTTTTCTAATAAACTACCTGTTGAGGATCATTTATTAAAAAGATTTGAAGTACTTAAAAATTATTTTTAGAGTTATAAATTTCTCAAATAATATTTAACTTAAGAAATACCTATCACTAGTTTGATTCTTAAAAAAATAATGTAATACAAATTTCGGGTTCTTTCTCAATGATAAGATCACCTATCTCTCAGGGGGGAGAATTTTTCGATTCATTAAAAATAAATCACTTTCTCGCGAAGCATGGATGAAACCTAATGTTTTCTCTCAAAATTCATATTAATATGTAAAAGTCCAATATTTATTATCAAAGAGGCATAATAAAGTGAGAAATTAAAAAAACAAAATAAGACCATGGAGGCTTTATCTCTTCCCTTGAATGGAGTGTTTAGCCAAACATATGAATTATTTTTAGATATAAAATTTAAAAATAATTCATTAGAGGCTTAAAAAGAGGAATAAAAGATGAAGAGAATAATAACCAAGTCTCCTTGCAGTTCCATTGAACCTCAAAGGTTAGGTATTGATGAACACCCTCAAATCTGAGTTTATATTAGAATATAGAAATTATGGCTCACATACTTACAATATGTTTCTCAAAGTATAATTTTTCTCACACAATTCTCTACAAAATTACAAAACAAATAAACAAAAGATTACACTAAACTAACCTAAATTATCCATGAATATGAACTAGGAGAATGTCTACTCTCTACAAATATTGGCGAAAGGTACTTTTTATAGGTAAAATTTAGGGTTTGAGATCATCTTTGATATTCCACAAAAGGATGGATTAATAAACTAAATAATAAAAGATCGTATGGGCAAAGGAATTATTGAATTAAGAATGTGGGCTTCTAATAATAGCGCTTGGGAGAAAAATATAAAAATTTGTTTCTTTTTTAAATAAATGAAGAAGAAACAAGGAAGGATGGGAAAGAATTGGAGGAAATATTAAAGAATTAAAAGATTTGTGGGTAAAAATATGAAAAGAAAAAAGAAGGAATCTGGTTGAACAATGACTAGATCTTGTGCGTGTAGGGGAACATTTGGCGGGTGAGGGGTGCACGTGGGGGAGCTGTGATCTAAGAGCCTTAGCGCTTCCCTATGGAACGCTAAGGTTAATGAAAAAAATTAGGGATTTCCTTCCCCCTGAGATTCGAACTCGGGTCACTGCTTTGTGCAAAACACATTGAGCCACTTCGTATATATAACTCGCGAACAATTATATGACCCTTATTTCTTTCCATATTTCATTATTTACACTTTAGACCCAAAACTTCATATCTTTCACGTACAACCTCCAATCGATGCATTGCAATAACTTATGCAACCCTCATTTCTAGATCGACAATATTTTAATAGTGCTAAGGTCACAGGATTTGACTTTAGGTATGACCCGGGAGTTTGCCTTTGACTTTCTTTTGGTTTTGAACTTTTCACAGTCATAATTTCTTCGTCTGAGCTCAGGTTGACATGTTGTTTGAACCTAGGCCTCCCTTGATTCCGGGCCTATAATTTCTCTGATTTTTTTGAGTCCGAAATCTGTCATCTGAAATTACCATATTGCCCGTGAAAGTGCATATTCTATTGTCCCTTGACCAAATTGCTTTGAAACAACACTTTTGAATCCGCAAATATCTTTTGACCTATAAGATAAATCAATACTCGCATAAGGCCAATTTTACCGAGAACTAGCTATTAAAATGTGTCTATTTGAGGTATAAATTTAACACTTTTTGGTGCTTATCACCTAACTTCCATTGACAAATTCTAAAGGTCTTCAACCTCAATCTAACAATACCAGAACCAAATCTAGGAATGGGAACATGTTTGTAATGGTTCCTAATGACTATATACAGATTAATTCATCAATTTCAAGGGTTAACAAAAAAGATCATACCTTTTTCTCAAAACATCAATGGTTTACAATCCTCTTTCAATTTCTATAATAAATCTCCAAGTTAATACATGGACCTAATTCAAAGACGCGAATAAGTCTTAGAACATGGATTCTAACATGATTTCCATTTATTATATTACATCGATTTTAGGTTTTATCACCAAAAAATCAACTTTTAACATGAGATTAATTAGTAATTAATCTTAGTTAGTCCCAAACAATAACATGATTAAGATAGTACAAATTTAATCCCAAAAATGAGTCTAAAACTTGAAATCAGCATGAGAAGGATATGATTTTAAATCAATTATATATTATTTAGTGATGTTGAAAGAATATTTTTGCTCTAGGTTTGAAGATTGAAGAACCCCCTCTCTAATCCCTTTTATTTCTCCTTTAGAAGATTTCTCTAATTCTCCCAGCTGGTTATGGCTTCTAGGGTTTTATTTGAAAATAATATAACACTAATGGAAGAGACTTAGTCCTTTTAAAAACTCTAATTTTTGCAACTCATAATAAGGCCTAATTTTGGCCCCTGAAAGAGACCAAACTGCTACTCGAAATAGCCTAAAATTCTCCCTAAGGATATACGTAACCCCCGGGACCAACTTAAGATGCTTAAAACATATAAATGGGACTCTATACATCCGAGAGTGTGACACCCATCCTACTAAAAAATGAGGTGGCCAGCCCGTGATCAAAATATAACGTTGGTCTCATATAGCTCATTCTTATCATCACTGCCGAAAATATTTTTAAAGTTACTAACCACCTAGTAATTTAAATAGACTGGTGCCAAATTTTATCTTAAACTAATTAACAACATGAGGAAAAATATAATAATAATAATAAAACCATCCACACAACCTGGTAACTAAACATAACTGAGATGAGTAATATGAATAAAGATGACCGAATCAACTATCAGTTCAATAATAAAATCAATAATAAATTGGATACACAAGGTCAAATAAATAACTAAACACTAAATCTTAGGGCGACTTTCCCAAATGAGTATTAAAATAAAGTCCCTACACTGGGAATAAATGAACGAAGCGTTTATAGCAAAGTCCTACAACTTTCACACGCGCTGCAACTATGCATCCTTGGAGAAAATCCTCAAGTTGGGCGTCCCTTTTGGTGGACACCTAAAAGGTTTTGGAAAAGATTTTTACATGGGTCAGAGACCAAGTAAAACATTTTGAAAATATTTAGCAATGAATTAAGTTAAAATAATTAAATATGCATGCACACTCTTCATATTTAAGCTAGTGTCGCACTCTCTTGAGGTCTGACTTATCCCTTATCTAATGTGCACACCTACCTCTTGCCTTCCAACCTTCCTAGTTATGCCACCTCATCTAACTAGTCCTAACACACCTCTTTCTACCACATTACTCTACCCGAGTATTCTTACTTTTATTATTAGGTAATCTACTCATTAACTTATTAATTGTTTCAACTATATTAATTCATATAACACTCACACTAGTTATATAAGAAATACATTCACACTTATGTATTAATCCCATATATAATTATCTACTCATATTATATACGTATTAGTATACTAAAACATTCTCACACATGTCACATAATATAACCATCCATTCCCGAGTAAAAACTCACCGGATGCTTTTTTTAAAATGATATCATCACTTTAATCCGGTTATCATAAGTCGGACTAACTCACACCGAACTTTGGTAAAATATCACAAACGTAGTGGAGGATGTCATATTTTCCCTAAAGTGAGATTGAATCATGGCCAAAATGTCTCCCCTCGAAAATAAATCACAAAATAAAAATCCTGGACGATATAACATGGGGACTATATGCTCCCTACATTCACTATCCAGGAGAATCACCCACATTGCACTACCTCCTATGATAGCACTAGAGGTGTATGTATTTGTGAAAATATCTAATGACGATTTTTATAAATCACACAATCGTATATATACCATCACACTATCCGTATATATATATATATTTAATTTAAAGTCGGCTAACCCGTGCCTAACTCCCGTAACACTAGCCTGAAACATATCTGATTCTATTTCTCGACTCTCAATTTAATTAATTTCACATTAATTAATTTACTAATGTAGTATCACTCAACTATAATATCCAGACTCACTCACTCGACCCGAATTTAAATACTTATGAATTTATTACATCAAATTCCTTTAATAAGTTCCACCCCCTTATTTAAATTTTAATTTCCTATTACCCGTGTCTTAAGGCTCTAGGTACTAGGTTCCTAATAAATTTATCTCCCATTAACTTCCCTTAAAATTCCACAACCAAGTTAAGGCAAAATAGGAACAAATAAAAAAAATAGATTGCCCAAATCTCAGTCTCGTCGATCGATCGATCGAGGCAGCATCCGTTCTTCCCCGAGAATCATCTCCACCTTTTTTGTACGTCAACCTCCATAGATGTTCACTCAACGTCCAACCCATCAATACTCAAATCTTATTTCAGGTTTCAATTGGTTTAACAACACAACAAACATCAATAATCACCTACGGTTTCAAGTTTCAACAGTTAAATTTCGATTTGGGTTTTTTGGAGATTTCCCCAATTGTTCATCTAAAGTCGATCGTTATACACATGAATTCATGAAATAATTTACGGGTTTTGAATTCTAATAGGAGTTCTAACAGTATTACTTGGTTTCTCAATACCCATTCAGTGTTTAATCGACACATCAAATATAAATCATTAAAACCCCTTTTCATATGGTGTGCCTTCCCCAAAACGGATTTTGATCACACCCATTACGATATGAATTAAAATATTGCAATTTAAATTGAAAGATAGTTAACCACTTGCTCGATTAGATTCGTACGATCTGATTTCACGTAAGAAGATGACAAATCTGACACAGCATGCCCAATTCCTTCTTGGATTTAGCTCCTCAAAGCTTATCACTTTCTTCCTCTTCATTTATCTCCAATACTAGGGTTTTCCAAAATAATGAGTTTCTATCCCGACTCCATAAATTATGTTAATTAGATCAAATCCCAAAATTAAGCTTATGGGCCAAGCCCAATTGACCCGAACACCCCCGTGTAGGCTTAGTTATGCCTAAAAATGCCCCGAGACCTAATTACTACGCTCGAGTACTCAATTATGATTATCTCGACCCATCTAAAATCAATCGTGACCTCAAAAATGACATCCGAGTCACTTTACAATGAAGTCCTATCTCGACCCCAAATAGTCTATACCGATTCCTGGTTGAGATACGATACCGCCACATCAATATTACTCGCTAGTGTGAAAATTTTATAAGTTACAATTCACTTAGTAATTTAATTTCATAAAAATTAACCATTAACTCTCCAAACTAATATTTTAATCAACAGATAATAATTAATTCAATTACATTACGACACACTTGTAATTTAAAATTATCCTAATTACTTAAATAATCAATACTAAAAAATATGGGGTATTACATGCTTCCCCCCTTACAAAGAAATTGTGTCCTCGAAATTAAGATGTACCTGTGGTGACTAACACTTGATACTAATCTCGCATATCTTCCTCCTTCTCCTACATCGACTCGTCCACATTGTGGTGCCACAAATTATGCTCACTATGATCAAGTATCACCATAAGTATCTCCTCATCATAGATATCTAGATGTAAATCGATCCCCTCTAATGGAACGTGCCAAAAGTCCCTCTTTCTCCTATGGTACTTATTCAGCGATGAAATGTGAAACATATCGTGAATCCGCTGTAGATACTCTGATGGGCCCAGCTTATCCGTAACTGGTCCCACCCTCTCAATGATCAAAAAAGGTCCCACATACCTCGGCATCAACGTTTTTTTCTTACCGAACCTCATGACCCCTTTCAAAGTTAGGTACTTACAACAATTTCTCGCCACTCATGTCAGAATTCTAAACTTTAACTTACGGTGACGTAACTCTCACTATTTTCCTGAACTGCATGAAACTGACGTAGATTAACTCAATCCTTACCAATGGACCATAGATCATCGCGAGTTCGAGAAGCTAGTTATTTCCCACTTTTAACCAAACGAATTGTGGGTGATAATTTTTTTCTGTGAATCCTTAGAAGGCGTCACATGGATAATACACTGCTACAAGGTATCACGTGTAGCTTTACGAATGGTAATCAATACTACCAATTACCCACGAATCCAGAATAAGCATTTTTCACATTTTACAACATCCGAGTCACCTCCCATCTACCCATCGGCGTGCAGGTGACATGTCTATATCAAAATGTAACCATATCCCCATCGCCTCCTGAAACCAGCTATCAAAGGTGGAATGGAAGGGCTTCATCCTAAACCACAACAATATAGGGCGGCACCGTGTTCCGATTTATTTCTCATCTCTAATGAAATATTGGGTATACTCACCGTTATTGTAAGACACTGCAATTAATAATAATTTTTCCATTTCGATCAATTCATCCCACAAACCTAAAGGAACTCCTGGCCTCTCTGCGTACCTATCTCATCACTGGAACCATCAATCTATTATAAAAATACTGGTTGGAAACCTCGGACTAACACTTTCCCATCCACAAATGATGCACTTTGAGTCAACTTCATTGTATCTTACTTAACACCAACCCCCATGCCTAATGTTTCACATCACGTGGAAGATTTTACTCCTCTCTTTTCAGGAGATACCAAACTCATTGCCCTTGCATTTGCTCCAAACTGTGCATTTCTGGGGCACTTTTTTGACTGGTGGTAATGCACTTCTCATTTATGCACAAGACACTCTAGGTATTTCACTAAGTGAGACTCTACTCCACTTTCCAAAAATTATGGGGTTATCCCTTGTCCAGGGATATCTTTCTACATGTGCCTCGACTACCTTTCAACTCACAATGGTTATGATAGTTCTCCTTGATATGCATATAGTCGAACTGTCTCCTTTCTCAAACGGATTTCAGTCTATCATACATTTCCACATATGTTCCTCACTTCCCCACAGGCATACATTAACACGTTTATTTTCATATTCCTTTATCTTGTACGATTCTGAAAATCAAACTAACCAGAATGCCAATACACCCTATAGCCCATGCATCCAAGCATAATTATCACTAACATCTTGTATGTAACATACTTATCTCAAGCTTATCCCAAAACTCTCGACGTGGCTATATCATACGGGCATCCCCGATTACCACACAAATCCTAATTTAATTCTTCTCGATATTGCCCCACCCATCAACTTGTGGTGCAAGAGTTTTCGCAGTGCTTCTTTTGTAGCACTACCCAGCTCCACTGACAATATACCGTAATAGTTATTAGCTTTAAGTTTTTTATCTACACGTTCCACAATTAACATTTAGAAATCGATGCCCTAGCATCTAAAAACATCTCTCCACTCCCAACGTTTATTATGGTTTATGCATGTAACATCCCACAATAAAGCTCAAAAGAGTTGTCGCCAAAGCACTATCCCTTATCATTGCCCATCATCTATTTCCATAGGCCCAAAGCATATAATCAGGACACCCAAAACCTTATCCCTATACTCATAATTCTAACCTTCAACTCTCGCGTCTCTAAAGGAGTCCTATAATACTGCACTCACACTATCACTAACTCCTCAACACTAAGTTAATAACGATTTAAATCTTTTGGCGCCACCATAGACCTAACATACCCTGAATGACGTCAGTAAAAGTCCATACACACTGGGATCCAATATAACTAGATAACTATACTCTTTGAAGTCTATTTTATAAAAATACTGCTGCGAGCTCGATCCTCTCTCAAGTGATACATCACAAAATACACATCCTACCCCAGAAACAACGAACACGATAGTCTTGTTGTACTCGCCCACTATCCTTTAACCATCGCTGACCAGTATGTACCCAAGATAAGATCACACATCACATATTACCTCTCAAAATGAGCTAACCTAGTAAAATATATATCCTCTCGGTGTCCACACCTGCTCCCCTGCAGATGGAACTAAAGAGATCCCCGCTACTCAACGCTAGATGTACACACACTATAGTCACTACACCAAAAATAGCAATTTGGCACACCATGATATTAAAAATCTAGTACAATTTAAAACTGTGCCAAATTCTGGCACGGTTTGAAGACAATCTGGCACACTTTAAAATTGTGCCAAAATTTGGCATTGTTTAAAAGTGTACCAAAATTGAGCACACTTAACTAAAATATAAATAGTCTAAAAAAATAATAAACTTCCATCCAATTTTTTGTCTCCCGCTCACCCTCGTCTCTCCTCCCTCTCCTCTCTATTCCTCACACAAGACCTATTTTTTGGTCTCATCTCTTTCTCTCTCTCAAGATGAACCTCAATGTTGCCCAACAATGGAGATAAGTGATTGGTTTGGATTTTGAGGAGAGGGTTCTCCTTTCAATTTTGGATTCCTCCAAAAGAAATTCCACTCTTAACACAGTTCATTCTTGTGTTATCTCAAACTTTATCTTCTACAGTTGCAATAACTGGGTGCACATATGTCGAATATCTTCTAATTTCAATTTATCAGTTTAGTATTTTATTTTCTCTTTATTTTTTTGTGATGTGTTTTCAGATTTCAGTTTTCTTATACACTAACATGTAGGATCTTTACTTGATTTTCTTGTTTTCATATCATACCAGTTATGAATTAGGTTTACCTTTGTATATTTCCATGTTTCGTATGATAATTTAGATGGTGAGGGTTTGTACAAAATTTTCCCTATTCAACTCCTAAACTAATATCTTGGTTGTTTGATTTTTCTATTATAAGTATAAGGTTTTCGCTTACAATATGTGACTTTCTTTGATTTCAATTTCATGATATGTTGCAAACCTTCAATTTTGATTTGTTCTAGATATTCTATTTGCTTTTCTATTTAGGATTTTGATTTTGAGGTAACTAAATTCATTATTAAAAATAAACAGTGGTGCTTATTTGGTGTGATTTAGTGTTGGCTGTTTGTAGAGAGGGAGAGAGAATTATGGTGGTGGAGGCAGACTAAAGGTCAATGCCTTTTCACTTTTATTACTATTTGTATTGATTAAACTTATGCTGTGTATTTTTTTAATTATTAGTAGGCAGGAGCAGTAATATGTTGATACACTTGAGGAAGACCAATGTTTTGGTGCCAAGGTAATTTTGGTCTTTTTCTTTTCTTTTTTGTTTTTGCATTGTATTATCACTTTTATATGAAATGGGGCTTTTTTATGAGTCCTGCATAACTTTCATTTTCTCAGTATCATATTAATGACTTTTTTTTTAATATTTGGACCTCCACCCCTTCCCCTTTGCTTTGGGCATGTGTTGAAATCATCTTATGAACAAATACACATTAGAATATTTAATAAATGTAATCCTTTTTAAGTGTTATAGGCTCCTAAAATTTAATGACTATGAAAAGAAATATGAGACTTCTATTAATATGAGATATTTTTGTATGTTACAATCTATTGAAAATGTCATATATTAGTGGTTTAAAAAATTCTAAAAATAGATTACCTTGGTGCAATGTCCGAGTTGAGTTCTTTGACATAGTTTATATTTTGTTTAGCCCCCTCTCTATATGTCAAAAGGAATACTTATGGGTGGAGGATTTAAATAGTGCCAAAATTAGGAATGGTTTTGAACCGTGTCAGATTGGGGCACGTTTCATGAAAGTAACCTTTGGATGCATGCGTAACGTTTTGTGTTTTGTTGGTTTAGGTGCCTCCAATTCTTATTCAAAATATTTTCACTCAAATTTTCTCTTATATCAATGTCTATTTTTTCAATTGGTAGTTGCCCTGCCCCTGGTTCGTAAACATTTAACATTAGGTAATAATATTAACTTGTGAATTGTATCACTTTTAGTTTGATCATGCCGCCCCCCCCCCCCCCCCCCCCCCCCCGGTGTTTTCTTAGACGATTGTTGGCATACTTCTTAAATATTCTACTCTATTTTCAGTTTGACGAGGAAGACTTCAACGACGAACATAATTATGCTTTTCATCTTATTCAAATGATGTATAATGATGATCCAGAAGAGATGTTAGAGGTAATACTTGTTTTTCTTATTAATGGGTGCATTAACTATTGTTATTTTTAATGTTATAGATACTTGGGTTATGTAAACATTTGATAATGATTTTTGTGCTGAGTATGCATCAAGTTATGAAGCGTGGTCATAGAGTCACGAACATAATACAACATGGACAGATATGGCAAATCGTAAAAAAATAGAATACGTATGCTACAGTAAATTAGAATATCTATAGTAAAAAGTCAATATTCTACGAAACCACATTTGAGATGCATTGTTATTTTAGTAATTACTGAACAAGTATGTTGCAATACCATTGTGTAATGTGAGCTATTGCATTTTGGAGGGAAAGATGGATTGTCTTTGCTATATGGAGCAATGGCCCTGAGGGACCAAGGAAATAATAAATGGGTTGTCTTTGCAACTAAATTTTGTGTATTTGAAAATTCTTTGCTATGTTTCAAGTGCCGAAAGTGTGATTCATCATTAACATGTGTGTACATATTTTCTCAATTGCTTAATGTAACGACTTCATTGCTTTTCCATTTTGCAAAATCATTCTACTCACTGTTTCATCCCTAGGTTGCTTGAAACATTATGTTATTTATATTCTTCATGTGGGTGTAACTTATCAAATGAATAGTTTATATTCTTGGTTTCTTGAAGCCCTGTGTTATTTATATATTTGGATGCATCAATTCAGTAGTAAATGAATAGTTTGGAAAATTATTTCTAATTTACTTATCTGTTGAGTTTCTCTTTCTCATTATATATACAATGACATTTAACACATGCTACTTAATCACAATGAAATTTCTATCTGATTTAGTAATACGGAACACCATTTTTTTACCAAAGAGGGATAGTACCCCCACAAATTTTATTAATAGAATAGAGAAATAGGCTCTCTAGATGCTTGTACAAACTCAAAAACCATTTTAAAATCTAAAGACTCCATAATTTTGAATGATCTTGTAGATGTCTGAAATGATAGTCTAGATTTTCCATGGAACGATCTTTTTTTTAGTAATAATATCAATCAACAATTTTGAATCAGACTCCACATCAATGTTGTTGGTATGATTTTGATCACAAAGTTGAAGACCTGTTAGAATAGATTTAACTTCTTCTACATTATTATAATCTTCCCCTACAAAGTCTGAGAAATCCCAAAAAAAATCTCCCTTGTGATTCCTAAGAATACCACTATGGCCTGTTGGGCCTGGATTTCCTTTAGAGGGACCATCAGTGTTGAGTTTCCATCTAAATTTATCAGGTATATTCCATTTGATAAACTTTCTCTGCAATAGATCTTTAAGGACAGTTCTAATATTAAACAGATAAAGAAATTCTGAATCCATATTATCACCTTTAAGAGGATTAGAAGAAACTATATATTAAACATTATGAATTACATCTTGATCTCTTCATGTATGGATTTATTTTTGTGGTTCCAAATTTACCAAATAATGTGAAGAGGGATGATTTTAATAAAAAAATTGATTGATAACATTATCTTTACCTCTAAGCCATGATTCCATAAACATTATGTGAAAAGATATAAGAGATATTTTAATGCTAATAAATTTAGCAAAGCAATACCATACCTCTCTATCTGTAGGACCATTAATGAATAGGTGATTTAAATCATGAGTATGAAATGCAACATCTACAAATAGGATGTAAGGATTTTGTTGATAAGATGTCTCCACACAAAAATAGCCTACTTTTTTTATATAAGGATCCCATATTAAATGACTTCTTAAGAATTGTACTACTTAACTCTTAAATGCATGGCCTCATTTCCTTATCCTATTGCAAGAGAAGGCATGCAAACTTCCTTGTCTTCTTTCAACACTTCTCTTTCTAACAGCCAACCCCTCGATCATATTGGACCAAAATGTAAATATTTTTTCGAAGCAGTGAATGCCTAAAAACCTTCTTCTAAACCTCTACAGGCCATCACTTCCTACAAAGGTGAACCGACTATTTTTATGAGGATTCATCCATTCAAGATATGGATCCTCCTTTCAAACACTCTCTTGTAGGTAAGTTTTCGTATGGAAGACCTTCAATAGATGACATTCACAAATTCTTCAACACTCTCAACCTCAAAGCATCCTTTCATATTGGTTTAATCTATCACAAACATATTCTGATTTGTCTTGATCATGAAGAAGATTTCCAACGTTTATGGATTAAATAAACATGGTTCATCCATAGATTTCCCATGAGGCCTTTCAAATAGGATACTAATTTCCACCTTAATAAGGAGTCATCTATTGTCCCATCCTAGATTCTACTTCCTCTTCTGCCCACACACTTGTATAATAAGAATGCATTGTTCTCTATTAGATAAGATGTAGGGAGGCCCTTAAAGATAGATATTGCTACTGATTCCATTGCTCACCAAAGTGTTTCTAGATTTTGTGTGGAAGTAGAACTTAAAAAGACCTTGCCATTGAGGGTGTGGATTGGCAACAAGGATAAGGCCACCGGATTTTGGCAACCCATAATTTATGAAGACCTAACACCATTTTGTTTTTTTATGGCAAGAAATGGAATGATCAAGATAAATGCCATGCCAAAAAGGAGACGGAAGCTAAGAAGATTGTGCAAACTTGACAAGATAGTCAAATTATGAAGAATAGGTTAAAGGGTGAGCAAAAGAGTGGGTCATAAGATCGTTTGGAAAGTAACTAGTTACAGAAAATAGAAAAATTGTGGAAGATTCAGAGAAAGAAGAAGGAGAAATTTTGGAAAGATTAAAAAAATCAAGGCAATTAAAGATCTCTAGTTTTTTTAAGCAATACTCAAATGGTGAGAAAGAACCTCAGGTTTTGGCAGCTGAACAAGAAGCTTCGGTTACAATTAAAAAAAAATAGGTTTCTCCTATCCTTATAGGAGGAGGTAAAACTAGTATTAGAGGCGAAATTACAAAAATAAGTCTCTCTATTGATGCTATAGAGATAAGAGAAGGAGATTTATATTGTAATAGAGGATAAATTCCAAAGATAAGACAATCTACAGTTGATTTTATGACAGAAGAAGCTGTTAGTGATATACAGGAGTCTGCTACTTCAGAAGACAGTTTCCAACCCACCCAACAAGATTTCCTTCATAATAAAAGTGGAGATATTACTCCACTAGTGTCAAAAGGGTAGATGGATGGTTTTATAACAGTGTCAAGGAAGGAAAGAAATCAATATTTGGGGGGCACAGTGAAAAACTATACCAGTTATCCCATTCGGATCCTAAGATCTAACTCTAACTCCAAAAACGCCCAGTACTCTACATGATTGAAGCAGTGATATGGAATGTTAGGGGGATTTCAAAAAAAGGAGCAATAAGAAGACTCAATAAAATGCACAATTTGCAAGTGCTAGTAGTTCTGGAGCCTAAGCAGGTTAATTGGTGGGAAAGGAAGTTCTAAAATTATCAGCACTCGGTATCCATTGATCCTGCGAAACACATATACTTTGGACATTGCCAACTTTCCACCTCAATCCTCTATGTAACCTTTCCCTCCCCTCAATAAGACTATCACAAATTTTGGAAGTCTGGCACCCTTTGCAGCAAACAAGAAATCACAATTTCGAAAATAAATAAATTTCAAGATTTAGGACCATAATGTATTAGGATTCTGCACCAATATCCATACATGTTTTCTTATCAAAACCAAATTTAAACTTTTCAAATGTTTGAAACCATATCCCCCAGGCCTTTCGGATTAGTCATTCATTACCATTAGCCTTATACAAGATTTTTGTTCACCTTATGACTTTATTCATTCAAAATAAGGTGACAAAGTATCCTATTCAGATTATCAAAACAGCCTTTTGGCCAAGATTCAGCACTTCATCCCTGTTATGCTCTCCCTAAGATTTATAAATATCTAAAAATGGACCATAATGAGTTTATTTAATTACCTATCTAATTCAGTCCATGTATCGTCATTTACTTTTAGCTTGGAGATCATATAAATTTGGCTCCACTTTCATTATAGTTATCAATTTTGTTTTCATGTTATACCTACGTTTATTATGACGTTAGAATGCGAAAATATTACTTGATGTATTCTATTAGTAATTTACTATTTTAATAATTCATTTTTCTTTTTTACTAGATGCAAAACATAGCTTCAGATTAATTTTTTTTTAATAATTCATTTTTCTTTATACAAACTTAGTTAAGTTAAGAAATTTAAACTTTGACCGCTGGGGAAAAAATTGAGGACTTAATTGGGGCAAACATGAGTGGAACACTTTACCTGTAACATTTTACAACTTGAAGACACCGAGGTTCGTATCAATTTGTTTGTTTCATACTGATGACACAATATAAAAATATTTTTAATTAGGGATTTAATATTGACAGAAATAGATATTATCACATGCGATTGAGGGAACAAAAAATGTGCTCACTTCGGTCAAGTAGCTTTGTATTAGGCACATTGAGATGACATTATCAAAAGCAGCGATTATCAAAAAACATTATTGGATAACATGAGTAGAACCCTCGAGGTCTTCCAGAACTCCCTAAACACTATGGTGTCCGAAAAGAAAAGACACATTGAGATGCTCTTGGTAAAAACAAGTCGTGAAAAGGGTGAAAACCCAAACTAACCCCGAATGGTCCCTTAAGAGGCATGAACACCTCGCACGGGACCCATATAACTAATAGGACTTGACCACATAGTCACGAGTCTCTCGATTTGAGAATATGACGATAATTTGAAAATATATAGATTAAGCTTAAAAATATGTCGTTAGAGGGTGAAGACCCAAACTAATGCCCTAATGGACACGTAAGAGGCACTAACACCTCGCACAGGACCAATGTAACTTGTAGGAACTGACCGCGAAATTGTGGAACTCCTAGTTTGAGAATATGATGATAATTTGAAAATATCTAGATTACGCTTAAAAACTAGTCCTTAATGGGTGAAAACCCAAACCAGTCCCAAAATGGCCCCGTAAGAGGCATGAACATCTCCCATGGGACCAATGTAACTTACAGGAATTGATCGCATAGTCATCGGTCGCCCGGTTTGAGATTATGATGATAATTTAAAAATATTTAAATTAGGCTTAAAAACAAGTCGTTAAAAGGGTGAAAACCCAAACCAGCCCCCAAACGATCCCGTAAGAGGCATGACCACCTCACACGGGACCAATATAACTTTTAGGAATTGATCGCGTACTCACGGGTCTTCTGAATTGAGAATATGATGATAATTTGAAAATGAGTAGATTAGGCTTAAAAACATGCCGTTAGAGGGTGAAAACCCAAACTAACACCCAAATGGCCCTTGTAAGAGGCACTAACACCTCGTACAGGACCAATGTAACTCATAGGAACTGACTGTGTAGTCGTGAGACTCCCATTTTAAGAATATGACGATAAGTTGAAAATATTTAGATTACGCTTAAAAACTAGCCGTTAAAGGATGAGAACTCAAACCAGCCCCCAAATGGCCCCGTAAGAGTTATGGACACCTCTCACGGGACCAATGTAACTTGTAGGAGCTGATCGCTTAGTCACGGGTCTCCCGATTTGAGAACATGATGATAATTTGAAAATTTCTAGATTAGGCTTAAAAATAAGTCGTTACAAGGGTGAAAACCTAAACCAGTCTCGAATGGCCCCGTAAGAGGCATTAACACCTTTCATAGGACCAATGTAAGTTATAGTAATTGATCTCGTAGTCACGGGTCTCTCAGTTTGTGAATATGATGATAATTTAAAAATATCTAGATTAGGATTTAAAACATGCCTTTAGAGGATAAAAACTTAAAGCAACCCTCAAACGGCCCCGTAAGAGGAACTAACACCTCGCACGGGACCAATGTAACTCATAGGAGCTGACCGCGTAGTCATGGAACTCCCAGTTTGAGAATATGATGATAATTTAAAGATATGTAGATTATGCTTAAAAACTAGCCGTTAAAGGGTGAAAACCCAAACCAGACCCCAAATGGCCCTGTAAGAGGCATAGACACATCCCACGGGACCAATCTAACTTGTAGGAGCTGATCTCTTAGTCACGGTTCTCTTGGTTTGAAATTATGACTATAATTTGAAAATATCTAGATTAGTCCTAAAAATAAGTCGTTAAAAGGGTAAAAACCCAAACTAGTCCTGAACGGCCCTATAAGAGGCATGAACACCTCGCACAGGACCAATGTAACTTGAAGGAATTGACCGCGTAGTCATGGCTCTCTCGACTTGTGAATATGATGATAATGTGAAAATATCTAGATTAGGCTGAAAAACATACCGTTAGAGTGCAAAAACCGAAACCAACCCTCAAACAGCCCCGTAAGAGGCACTAACACCTCACACGGGACCAATGTAACCCTTGGGAACTGATCGTATTGTCGTTGGACTTCTTGTTCTCGTGGGACTTCTAGTTTGAGAATATGACGATAATTTGAAAATATCTAGATTACGCTTAAAAACAAGTCGTTAAAGGGTGAAAACTCAAACTAGCCCCCTAATGGCCCCGTAAAAGGCATGAACACCTCGCACGGGACCAATGTAACTTATAGGAACTGATTGCATAGTCACGGGCCTCCCGGTTTGACAATATGATGATACTTTGAAAATATTTAGATTGTGCTTAAAAACATATTGTTTGTGGGTGAAAACTAAAACTAGTCCTCAAATGGCCCCGTAAGAGGCACTAACACCTCGCATGGGACTAATGTAACTCGTAGGAGCTGACAATGTAGTAACAAGACTTCCAGTTTGAGAATATAATAATAATTATAGCTCGTATATGCAATTTTTAAGCTTGAATAAGATTTTTTTAAAAATTAGTTGGTTACTAATATCATCTCTTTTCTGTATCCTATTTTTTTTGCAGGACAACATTTTATCGTTAGCTTTTATCCACATGGATCACATGAAGAAGTCAATGGTTTACAACAAGGGAATTATTTATTTTATGTCGTTAATATTTAGGATTTTATTTTTTGTGTTATGGCCCGCGGGCTTTTGTAATTTTATTGTTAACTTTTATGGTAGTACGAGCTTTTGTAATTTTATTATTATATCTTATGGTGGTACGGGCTTTACATTATGCAGGTTTTATATTAGCAGGTTTTAATATGTCCACAAAATAGAGGAAATTTCCCCCAATTTTTTTTGGTCCATGAACTATTAAGACTTGTTATATTTTGAAGTTTCTATGTACATTAGTTTATCAAAAACGTGAGAGATTCGCAATTTGTGAATTTTCTTCTTTTCAAATTATTAATTTTTTTTATCCAAAAATTTGGCACAATTCAAAACTGTGCCAAAAGTGTATCAAAATTTTGCACGATTTTGAACTCTGTCAAAAGTATTCAAAAATGTATTCAATCTGGCACAGTTATAAATTGTTCCAAAAGTGTGCCAGAAATATCAAATTCTGCCACGATTTAAAAGTGTGCTAAAAGTGTTCCTGTTTGGCTAAATCTGGCACACTTTTAAACCATGCCAAAAAAAATGGTCATTTTGGAACACCTGATTCTGACAGTTCAAAACCATGACAGATTGTTATTTGTTGTGTAGTGAGTGATATTAACAATACCTCTATTAAACTCGTTTCACATGAGAATCTAGCACTAACAAAATATTGTGACCCGCTCATGTCACACAAAACGGACCCCAATCACCCCGAGATAAAACTCATACTTTCAATTGCCAATAGTACCGGTGGTTTAAATGGATCCTAGATATAACACCCACATTCCAAGTGAACCAAAAACTTCTTATAATTATTGCCCCTTAATAGTAAGAGAATGTAAGTCGCACACGTGAAGGAATACAACAATCCTACAATAAGGATTTATATCAAAGAACGCTACGCTTAAATGTAAAATGCCTCACAGATCCAATAGATGCTAAAACTTGATGCTTTGATAGTATCTGTGACACCCCGCTTACTAAAATACCGGGTGGATAGCCCGTGATCAAAATATAACATTTGTCTCATATGACTCATTCTTAGCATCACTGTAAAAAATATTTTTAAAGTTACTAAACACCTAGTAATTTAAATGGATTGCTGCCAAATTTTATCTTACGTTAATTAAAAACAAGTGGAAATAAATAATAGTAAAACCATCCACACAACTTGGTAACTGAACACAACACATATGAATAATATGAATTAAATGAATGAAACAACTATTGGTTGAATAGTTAAATCCAACAATAAACTATATACATAAGGTCAAAGAAATAACTGAATACTAAATCTGAGGGAGACATGTGTAACACCCCATAATTTTATTGATTTTTAAATTTCGAATTAATTGAGATCAATTAAATTATTTTGGAAAACTTAATTCGGTAAAATAAATATTAATTAGGCATATAAGGGTTAATATTTATTTATATTGAATATTACTTAGTGAATAAGTAATAATAATGATAAGGAAATATTAAAATAGTCACGAGTGAGAAATACGACAGTTACAGTATTTTAGTTGGGACATGCATGTTAGTTGTATTGGAACTTAATTTAATGAAATAAAAAGTAACATATTTATAAGTCACCCATATGATTATTTCTAGTGCACCAATGTATCCATAAGGGTCAATATAGTCATAAAAGTATAGTCTAGGGTATAGTTTAGGTCCTGGGACAATTTTAGGCCAAATCGACACCCAAGGAGGGTATTTCGATCATTTATATTTTTTAGGAAAGAAGACCTACGAATTTAGTAGATTTATAACATCTGGTAGGTTAGATGAACTAAGGATAGAAGTTGCAAACTCACAGAGAGTCCATAGGAGGAAGAAGGAGGAGACCCCAAGGCCATATCACACCATTCTTGCACTACAAACACAAGCATCGCGTAGATCGGGAGAAAGGGATCACATCCATACCATTCTTCTACCAAGGATGAATTTATCTACCTTCAAACAGAGTCAAGTATTTATCTAGCTAAATTTATGAAAGATATACCATACATGTTAGAGCATGATGAATTGTATTGTATATACTTGAATGTTGATATTTATTCGGGAGACTTAAATTCGAATCTTGGGTAAAATTCATGTTAGGTGTAATTACTAATGTAAGTAGCACAAAAGTGATGATTTAGAATGTTAAATTTATAAAGAAATCTAGGTTTATGGGGAAGTTCTTGAGCAGGATGATATTCTAGGGTTTTCTGAAATTTAATGTTAGTTAAATTCTATTTAAAGGATTTTATTGATGATTTATGGATGTAGTTATGTTAGAAATAATTGGTATATGTTGGAATAATGTTTAGTAAACTTGTTTAGGAGTTTGGGTTCAAATCATGGAGTTTTTCAGGGTTAACAATGGTGTAAAAATCGTAATAGCATGTACCCCAAAACCGGTTCTGTTGTACCTTCGAACCGGTTCGCATGTCCCCTCGAACCAGTTCAGGGGACCTCGCATTTCTTAAATTCATTTTTGTTTAATTTTAATAGTCTTGAGTTGATGATTTCCTTCCACGTGAAGGGAGTCTGGGTTATCAATGTAGGTAATGAACCACGGGGCCTAGTTTAACATTTAAATGTTCATTAGTAAAATAGAATGGGTCATGACAAGTGTAAGTGAATATACGATTGGACCTACTTTGGATGAATATTTTCCTTGCTGAAATAACTCAATGGAGTGAGTAGGATTATTCGAGTAGTGGGGGAATACTTGGGAAGAATACGGTGGATAATTTAATGGAGAATTTAAAATGGGTAGGATATCCGGGTATTACATAGCCTACATACGGGATATATGTTATAGGTTGAGGGTATATATGTATATAATCATAGGATGTGAGAATGCCTATTATAAGACTTATTATTTGTATGGCATACATACGCAGCTTGCTATCGCAGGAGGTTTAAAAAAGGGGCCAGTCGTATCCTGATGATCCGGCTTAAGGGATTTTAGACTTGTACCTCATAACATTAAACTTAGGGATGATCACTTCTTCTGTGAATGAGGGTGTTCCCGATCATTTGGGTGCGTAGGTATGTACGTAGCCCAAAGGCCTAGAACTATGTTCACCTCCAATTATGTGTGAATTGTATAGTGTGGTTAGAGAGTGATTCTTAATCGATAGTCCTTATTTAATACGTGATGTATCAGGACTTGATATCAAAGTATGCATGCATAACAGTTCTCAACCTAGGGGTGATGTATTAGTATATATATATAAATAAAGTGAGAAAAATATATTTTGATTTATTCTATTGTGTGTACTTAGTAGATGAGTCAGATAATGATACCTAAAATAAACTAAGTATGTGGAAACTTAACATCTATTTGGTGAATTCTTAATTGATTCAAGAGATACAAGAAAACAAATCAATAACGTATTGTATGGGTAATATAGGTGGGCACTGCGATTTAGTATGTGTAGTAAGATAATTGGCTTGAACTAGTTAGTCATGGAAGCATAACTAGGAAGGGTTAGTGGAATACGTTAGGAGTGCACAATAGTTAATGGGTGAGGATCTCAAGTGAGAGCACGTGAAACTAATATGTAAATAATATCTACAAATTATGCATTTTTACTACGTGCAAATATTTTTAAAGTGTTTTACTCAAGCTCTAACCCGTTTTTCAAATGTATTTTGTAAAAATCATTTTAGGTGACCAGCCACAGGGACACCAGGCCTAGGAGTTCACATCATTTGATGAGTTGAAACCGTTGTGGAAGTTATAGGACCTCGGTAGTAGACGCCTTTGTATTTATCACTTCTTCCTTATAAGTATTCCAGTCGGGCATGTCGCCCACACTTATTCAGATAGTATTTCAGAGACAGCGGATTTTTATATTTACTTTTCAGTTGTTGGACAAATTTTCATTTATGGCTTATTGTATTGGAGTTTCAGCTGGAGTGTTCATTCCAGTCTTATTTATTTTATTCAATCATTTCACAATTTCGTATGTTGGTTTATGGTGATGGTGATGATTTAATTATTTAATCATTTATGTTGTTGCATGTTAAAAATAAAAAGATTAAAATTTGGCACCGGCTTAATTAACTAAGAGGCGGTTAGCAATTAATGGTTTTCGACAGTGATGCTAAGAATTAACCAATTGGATATTCTTTTTAAATTTAATAAAGGCCTCATCACTTGGTATTTAATTGAACGAGGTGTCACAGATAGTATCATAGAATTAGGTTAGAGTGTCCTTAAGATATGTATGACTTACTATGATTTTCAGCATAACGTTCGTTGATATAGAGCCCTATTATTAGGAGTGTTGTATTCTTTACTACGCATTTATGTCTTCATCTATTTTAAGACATATTGAAGTAAGGACTTATTCAAATTCTTTCTTATTTCTGATGCCTCCCAGATGTGCACAGTGAGTCCCTAGAGATTCACAGCCAGAGCCTCAGCTAACTCCGGCCTAGGGTACCATGAATGCTGTAGAGGTTGCCGCTATAGTTGCAAAAGAGATTAATACAACATTCGCTACAGTTGCACAACAGGAACCACCCAAGGCATAGGTTGTGTAACCAACTCAAGCATATGCATTCCCTTCTTCTTGGGACCGAGTTTGAGATGTATGTCAGAAGGCACACCCTCTCGAGTTACAGAGGGTTCATATGTGGTGTTTCCAAGCCAATGGAAGAAAGATATCCGGTAGCATTTGAGGATGTACGAGTGCACGGGCGTTTAGAGACAGATTCTAGCTACATTTATGCTAGTTGGGGCAGCATTACAATGGGAATCTGATATCACCGTGGATGGGAGAGACAATATGCCGATTCAGGAATTCAGAGAGCGGTTTGATCGCAAATACTTTACATTAGTCATCGAGATAGAGATGAGGCAGAACTTATTAGATCTCACCCAGGAGGGGAAAACAGTGGTTGAGTGTGAGGAACAATTCACGAGGTTAGCTAACTTCGTGCCAGGAGAGGTACCTACGGAGGAAAAGAGGATACAATTATTCGAGGATGGTCTTACTTGGAGGATCCGATCACATTTATTGGATAATCCTTCTTTGAAAAAATATACTAAGGTGTTGAATGCTGCTCTATGACATTACTAGGATCACCACTTCCATGTTAAGGGGAGAATATGAGCATAAGAGCCTAGCTAGTAAGGCGGGACAAGGGGTGGCAAAGCCAATGGGGCACAATCAGCTCAGATGCAGTCTAAGCAGAGTGAGCAAGGTTCTCATCAGGGAGATATTGCAAAGTGATTCAGATCTGGAGACTTTAGGTAAGGGTAGGGATGTTTCAGGAAGGGCCAGCAGAGTCAACAGGGCCAGCAATGCTTTCAGCAGGGACAGAGGGGATGTAATTTTACTCTGAGGTGTTTTATTTGTGGGAATAATGGTCATAAGCATCAGGATTTCCCGGATAAGGACAGGGCATTACAATAGCACCGAGGTGCTCCCCAGGATCCACAAAGGCCTATCGTCCCAGCCACCCTTCCAGCATCATCACAGATGCCATCATTTCCTACTATAGCAGTTGCTCCTCCAGCCCCACCTCAGCAGGGGAAGTTATAATATGGGGGCGTGTATCATATCCACCAGGCTATACCTCCACAGGCTCCACCCATTGTTGAGGGTATGTTTCTTATCAATGGCACTTGGGGGAGAATTTTATTTGACACTAAGGCTTCACAATCGTTCATAGCTACTTGATTTTCATGAGCCACAAGGTCGTTAGATACGGTAGGCAGTACAGTTACATGTGTAGAATCGCCATTGGGTTATGAAACATTGTTATTATTTATCTGCGAGGGAGTGAGTATAGATATTGGGAGATTAGCTTTACATCCTGATATGCTTGTATTAGATATGTCAGAGTACGACGCCATCATAGGAATGGATTGGCTAGATGATTATAGGGCCATGATTTAATGATATAGTAGGAGTATTTTGTTTTCTATACCGGGCCAGGAGATGTTTTTGGTGGTGATGCTTCATCCTGAGGGAGGCTCGTCAAACGAGTTATACTACATAGAGGATGAGACCTCTAAAAGGGTGATGATTCCCAAACATTCGATTCTCATTGTTTGTGAGTTTGCCGATGTATTATAGGAGATACGAGGATTATCATCTAATAGATAGATAGAGTTTGTGATAGACTTAGCATTGGGCACTCGGTCGATAGCACGTGCACTGTACCGTATGGCTCCTACGGAAATGAGGGAGCTACATGATCAGATTGAGCAACTATTGGGGCAAGGCTTTAAACGTCAGTGTACTTCGCTTTTTGGGGTGCCCCAATATTATTTGTGAATAAGAGAGATGGGTCTTTATGCTTGTGTGTAGATTACCGTGAACATAATAAGATCACTATACGAAATAAGTATTTGTTTCCCCAAATCAATGACTAATTCCATCAGTTGAGAGGAGCCACTTACTTTTCTAAGATAGATTTGAGATTCGAACATCACCGGTTGCACATTCAGGAGCAGGATGTGTCTAAGACTTCCTTCTTGATGAGATATGGGTCCGAGTTTCTAGTTATGCCATTTAGGCTAACCAATGTGCCAACCGTATTTATGGACGTGATGAGTAGGGTGTTCAGAGAGTTCTTGGATTAATTTGTTATCATCTTCATTGATGACATTCTGATTTATTTTCGTACCTTGAAGGAGCATACCGAGCATTTACGTCGAGTCTTACAGGCACTGCGTGAGCATCAGTTGTATGAAAAGTTTGAGAAATGAGGGTTCTGGCTACGTGAGGTACAATTTGGGGGCATATAGTTTATGAGTTGGTGATATCGGTGGACCCGTGTAAGGTGTCAACGATGAGGGATTAGGGACAACCCATGACACCGAACGAGGTGCATAGTTTCTTGGGGTTAGTCGGGTACTATACACAGTTTATTAGGAGTTTCTCACAGATTGACGGTCCATTGACTAATTTCACTCGTAAAGGTGTGTTGTTTGTTTGGGATGATGCTTGTCAGTTGGCTTTTGGTGAGATGAAGGACAAGTTGACTTCAGCACCCATACTTACACTTCCCAGGGTAGGAGTGGAGCCTATTGTATTCACCGACGTATCGCTACAAGGACTTAGGAGTGTGTTACAATAGGAGGACAAGGCTATAGCTTATGTTTTCCACAAGATTAAGCCTCACGAGAGGAATTACCCCACCCACAACTTAGAGTTAGCGGCAGTGTGTTTGTGTTGGGGATTTGGAGACACTATTTGCTGTGGGAGAGATTTTGCTTGTTTACAGATCATATGCATCGGTGCAGGTGGCTTGATTTTGTGAAAGACTTGACATCCGGTATCACCAGGGAAAGGCTAACGTGGTGGCAGACTCATTGAGCCTCAGTCCAGCGGGGGATGTAGCTGAAGTTTGTAAGGACAAATGGAAGGAGTTGGGACATAAGAATTGACTTGCCCGATTGTTTATGTCAGTTATGGTTGTCACCCCCAAGATTTTCATGAGGGTGGTATAGGCACAGGCAGCAAATTCTTTTTTTCATGAGCGGATTAGACAACTCTTAGCCGGAGAGCAGATTCCTATTTCGTGAGTTTCGAGAGAGGTTTGGAATTCAACGGGAGGTGGGTTATCCCAGAGGGGGAGGAGTTACGGAACGTAGTGATGGAAGAGTCACACGAGCCCCGGTTTGCAGGACATCCTGGAGGGGATAAAATGTACTGATACATGAGACGACAATACCGATGGAGTGGGATGAAGAGAGACATCTCCGAGTTTATTTCGAGGTGTACTACTTGTTAGTTGGTGAAAATGGACCATCAGAAGCCGACAGGAGTTTTATATCCATTAAAGATCCCGACCTGGAAATTATTTTTTTTTTTATCTAAAATCAGTTTTATTTTATATTTTTCCTATAAATTATTTTTATTCGTAGTTGGAAATCATTTTTTGTAAAAATCATTTTATTTGATGGAAAATAGTTTTATTTTATCTCGAAATTAATTTTTTTAACAGAAATCAATTTTTTTTGTAGTAGGAAAGCGTTTTGTTTTGGGTGGAAAACAAGTTTTCTTGATGGAAATCATTTTATTTGGTGAAAATATTTTTTTTCCAAGAAATTAAATTTTTTAACTGAAATCAGTTTTTTTTTTAATTCATTTTTTTGTTGGAAATCATTTTTTTAATATCTATTAGTATATTCCTGATTATTTTCTCTTCATAATTTTCGTGTTTTTAAAATTATTTTTCTGTAATTTTTAGAATTTTTGAATAAGGTTTTTTAATTTCCAAATATTTTTTATATTTTTTTTTTGCCATTTTCTGATTTTTTTTCAAAAGTCTTTTTTTAGTATTTTCAGAAACTTTAATTGTTTTTTTGTAGTTTACGTACCATGCACATGTCCCACTTTTCCGTTAGAAAATGAACGGTCTTTAATGGTGGTGGGCTACTTGAATTTAGGGAATTAAGTGCTGAAAATGAAAGTTCGGATGACAAAGTGAAAAATAGGATAAAGTTTAGGAGAAAGAAAATGTAATTAACCCCATTTTGTATAAACACGGGAGACTTTGAGATGGTCTAAGTAGTCCATTTAAAAATAAATGTTTGATTTGAAAACAACAAAGCCCAAGTATATATTTTTTATGTTATGAACAACATTCATTCACGTCGAATCGTAAGCTTCTTTATAAAAAATTCACAACATCTTTAAAAGTATACATTAATGTTTTACATCTCAAAAAACAACAACATGAATTTGAGAAAAATAAAATAATTAGCTAAAATTTAAATTCGGAAATTGTAAAAATGAAAAAAAAAAGACATAAAATTAAATGTCAAGACCTACTAGGAGACCATCTCATCTGTTTTTGAGAACCATATGCCCCCGTCAATCAACTAATTCCCTATAGTCATTGCTTAACTAGCTGATGCAATTGAACAATTAGATTTACAACCACAATATCAATATCAGTAGCAAATTGGTCCACCCAGATGATCCAACCCTCAAATCATGAGCATAATTTGATGAAGTGTCACGTTCAGACAAAGCTCCGAACCTGTAATTAGGATTTGAACCATAGAGAGCTTGTATCCCCTTTATGTCATCAACCTTCAAATCCAGCTTCTTCTCTCTAGGTCTCAAACTAGGATACATAATTGCTTCTTTAACAGAAGTGTGTGCTAACCCTAAAATATGCCCAATTTCATGAGTGGCCACAGATTCCAAATGGACAGCCGCTCCGGATTTCTCCGTGTTAAAGTCGACTGCCCACGTTTCGGCCGCATCAAGGTGGAAAAGCCCACTTTCCGGAGAAAATGCGTGGGCTAAAACCCCAAGCACCCCGTCGAACGCCTCTTCATCGCCATGATCACCATGATAAAACCCTATTTTTATATCCGCGAATGGATAATCCACAATTTCTGTAAATTTCACCGGAATAACTGACCCCCAACGACTAAAAGCGCGTCCAAATGCCTCACGTATATCGAATGTGCTCAGATACGTGATTGAATCATTGGGTGAGAACGCGTATGTTAATGTCATCGGTATTTCACGCGCCCATCTTGGCTGTCCGGTGAAATAGACGTATTTTCTTGTTGCATGGACACCATGCAACGAGTCGGGCACGCCACATCTGGGGGACATAATCTGAGAGAGGGTGTCAGAGTTGAGTTTTCCGGTGACTTCGAGGCCATGTTTAAATTGATATTGGGTGATTGCATGCTCAAACCGGATGTCGAATTTGTCGGTGAAATTTGTGTATTTTTGGGGAAGATAACCGAACCGATGGAAGTACTTCTTGAGCTCCGATATGCCGATGATGTGGCTGCCTCTCTCCAAATCCAGGAACCTCTCAAACTCATGCCACGTATAAGTATAATTTTTTTCAGTTATTACCGGTTTGGCTTCAAACATGTGAGATGGTCTCGCGGGTATACATGGAGGAGAGAAGAGTAACGCAAGAAACAAGGAACTGAAGGTTGAAAACATGGTGGTTATGGTTTTAGATGAGAAGTGAAGCTTTATTATAAAGGAAAGGACAAAAAAATGTGTTGTTCTACGTTAGAGGGAATAAGTAGGGATTTGAAAGAATGATGGACAAATAATTAGGATAAGACTTATTATGTGGATTCTGTTCAAAAGAGAAATTGGGGGTAAGGATGAAAATTGATTATGGTTGGTTGGGTCTTTTCATGGTAGTTTGATTATGACATATTTTGACGATTTTAATGGTGTAAGTAGGTAACTAAACCACTGCCTTGTTTTGATTGCTATTTTTAATCTCTTCCGAGTGTGATAGTTACAGAATTAGGAAGAGGGGAAGGAGAATATTAATTATATATGTATCAATTTAAAAAATAATAATAGTACATGACAAGGTCACTATACCTTCCATATTAAAAAAGTCGTATCCAGTGCATCACAAGTCTCTCACTTAACTCTAAAGCTTGGAAGAAACAAACTATAAATTAAATTTTGTCACTTTACTACATATTCTAAATCAAAAATTATAAAGTATAATCTAAAGTTTACTTATACGATCCTAAAAGTTTAATATTTAGGAAAGAACAATAGATTGTTCGGTGGGCATGGTGGCAATAACGAAAAACTATAATTTAATCTCACCTCTTTTGAGGACTTGTCTCATTGATTTTTTAATTATAAAATCATTATAAAAATATTGTAATAAGTTGTTTGGATATTCATTTAATTTATGATAATAAACACTAGTCCATTAATTTTTATACTTACAGTGAATGAATTACATAGTAACAAAAGTGCAACTAACATAAATTATATTTGGATTTTTAAGACCATGCTTTTCAAGTTTATAGATGTAGTTCATGTGGTACAATAGCATTTATTTGTGTGGCCCCTTTGAAGTTAGGAGTTCATTTTTTTTGTCCGCGCCAACGGCACAATTTCTCGCCATTTTTAATGGTGTTTTTAGTAAAAGGACTAAATTTATAAAATTCTTCAAAATATTCGATTTTTATACACTTTGAGAATTATGAGGAACTTTTCTCAAAAACCCCTTATATTAACATGCTTAAGTGATCAAATTTTATTTCATTTGTTTGAGCTGTGGACGTGGGAGAGAGAGGAGGTTGGGGGTGTCAGAGCACTAGATGCTTGAGGAGTGAAAAAGTCTGATATCGTTGGATTCAATTTGAAGTTAAAAATGGCCAACGGATTGAAGCAAGATACTATAGTAGTGGTAGTTACAACACATCATTGTTCATCTTGTCATCATTCTCTCTCTATATACTACATATACACGTATATATAAGAGTTCGTTTAAGACGTGTGAAATACTCGATGCATGGGACAATTCTGCGAGAGTCTCTTTCTTAAATTGGGGACGTGTGGATGACTCTACATTTAACTTCAAACCTCAGAAAAGTTTTGATGAGTAAACTTTGCCTGCTTCGGAATGCATGTATAATTAGGACTCGTAACGTTCAGCTTCGCTTTTAGGAAATATAGGATTTGTCATCCAGTCTAACTTTATCTTTCTCAGCTTCTTTAAATCAGCTCCCTTGGTCACCTTACAATTTGTTGATAAGTAATCGAACTCCATTCTTGGGTTTTGAAGGCAAACATACCAAGACAAATGGCCCCTCAAACAGTTTACAGACATAAAGTGTGGAGTAATTCACACGATAATTAAAAAACAGTGTGTTAAATAATGTTAAATTCCTCCTTATAAAATTAATAGTATTTTTAAACTTCTTGTATTATTATTTAACAAAATGCCACTTAACGCATAAACATTTGTTCTTCATTTATTACGGTCTGCGCACCGGCGACCGAGGCAAGCTTTCAGTAGAAGGCCAGACGGGATAGGTGACTGTTAGTTGAAGGTTTTTTTTGTTAAAGGCATATCAAAATTTGTTTAATTATTTAGGAAATATTATCTAGGGATAACAGTTACAAAGTCTCATTCACTTGATCAATGAGTCAAGAAATCATTTAATTGAATCAATAGTGTCCTTTGACTGAGTCAATGGTGTCAAAAGTCATATTTTACCAACTCAGAATATTAAAATGACATATACACCCTCAAAATATCTTTGAGGGTTGTTACGTCATTTTTTTTCCAAAAAACCCATTAAATCTTTAAAAATCCATAACTTTGAATTTACAAATCAAAAATTCAAAAAATTTATATATTTGGAACCTACTCATCAAGATCTATCAAACAACACCCATATTCGATATTTTTTAACAAAAAAATCGAAACGGATAAATTTACTTTCTGTAAAATCTCCATTTTTCCAGCGAAAACTCCATTTTTTAGGCGAAAACTCCATTTTTTCGGCGAAAACTCTTTTTCTCTAGCTCGGGCAATAGCGTCATTGGCGCGGATAAAAAAAAGGAAATAAACGAAGAGATGGGGAGAAACGATGAGAAAGAAACACTCCGACAAGATTTTCCGGTAGGGTGTTTTCGACGAGTCTCCAATAAAGTGGGGTGGGGTGGGGGTGGGAGTGGAGGTGGAGCTGCTAGAGAAGGAAATAGTGTAGGATTATTTGTTTATTTTTAGACACACAGAGACAGAGAGTAAGTGGATTTAAAATGAGTATATGTGAGAGTGCATTTGTCTAAATATATGTTGTCTATAATGAAAAAGGACTTGGTGCAATAAAAAAAGTCAATAAAATTTGATGCATCTTTGACCGAATAAATAGGACTAGCCTTGAACTATTCCTAATATCTATGACTGATTTGTTAATTGTCCCAATAATAATTTAGTCAGTTGCATTTTTTCTGGGAAAAAATTCTTCAATAACATAATTGATGTATAGTGGAATCAGAGGGAAATTAAGAGACTGGGCTCCTCTGCAACACGAAGCATTGTATTTTGAAACAGTTGATCTTACACTGAGATAAAAAAATGGAATGTGCTCAATGCCCAATCAACAGCTCTCAAATGCAAGGTGCCGAATTCGTTCTTTTTTCTAAATTATGCTTCTTTTTAGGAAGTTCATATATAAGGGAACCTTTTTAATTTTTTATTTTTTGCGGCATGTTGAGTAGACATAAATGTTTTTCCCCGAGGCAAGTAGAGGTTATGTTCCCCGGGATTAGATTTATTTTGATAATTCATGAACTAATTATGTGGTAAGGTCCTTATTTAAATAACTACAATACAGATCAAGGGCGAATTTGTATAGTACCGAGGGGGAGTGGTTGTACCTCAAGATTTTCGGGAAAAAAAAATATCGAAAAAAAGGTCCAAGGGTATTGAGTATAGATATATAAAGTTAAAGGTCAAGACTTTGTGAGTTTCTGACATAACAAAGTAAAAATAAAAATCGTAATATATTTGTTTGAAAGTCTAGACCTAATCATTTTATTTTAGCATAACTATTATTTTCATTTATCACTCATGTTACTCATTATATCTTTCAAAGCTTCAAAATGCAAAATAACACCATAAATCGCACACAACTGATTTTCAATGAACAAGAGCCAAAGAAGAAGAAGAATGGCAAAAATTAATAATAAGATCACACATATAATGCAAGATGTATGTTGTTCGGTAACGTGGCTATGTCAAAGTGGTTGTTAGGGTTTGTTCTATATTATTAATAACTCAGGTTGGTACAGTTGTAGTGCTGCTCAACATTATAATGGTGCATACCCTGTTCATAAAGGGTGGTTTACATTTATAAGGAATCTTAGGAGAGTCCTAAGACCCGTTAATATCTATCCATGGGAGTTCAAACTTATCATTAATCACGATGAGTCGTTACAAGTGATATTTTTGAATAACTCTTTGTTAACTGTGACTCTTTATTAATCATAGGCTTATGTTATCGGTTCACACGTGGTCGAGCACATGTTAGTGCAATTCTTGATCCCACAATTTACCCTAAAGTTCAGGGGCTCTTTGAGTCACTGGGCTCTATGCCTCTTCTCGACTGTTGATGCTTGACAAGTCTTCATGCTCTATAAGAATAGCATGATTCCTTCTCTGGTCGGAGTTCAATAACTGTCTAAAGTTTTTGGACGTTAGTCGGAGGATAATTCCATAATGCCCCAATAACTATAGAGTTTTTATTCCTTGAATACCCTAGGGGCACGCTCATAAATCTAGCATTTTTACTTAGTTTTAGGGGAATGCATTCATCGCTTCCATAGCTATCACATGGGTGTAATAATTATTTTGGGGAACTGTAAAGTAGTTTTTCACCATAAAACAATTGTTTCCTCACTTTCCCTTTTATTTCAAAACCTTCACATTTGGAGAAGGGCTTTTCATTACTTCCATTTCACTATAAGTACCCTAACTTTATCTCTTTCATTTCCTTGCATTTCTCCATTTCACTGTAAGGACTTTAAGTCACTATCATTCTTCAAAAATGGTGTTTGTCATTAGCGAAAATATGATAGAAAACTTCAAACTTGATCGTATTCCTCAATAGGCCATAATAAAACTAGTGGAGGGCCTATGTGAGCTCTGTATGCTTTCTGAAGACCATTGGCTACCTTCAAGCTTCATAGTTGAGTGTGGGGTAAATTTTCTCCAAATTATCTATTTTTTTAGTTTTGCCAACACTTTGACGTGGTCCTAAATCATATCGCTCCAAGTACTTGGAGGATTATGAATAGGGTTCACCGCATTAACGAATTATACGGGACTAATCTTGTTATTAATGACATCAGATACTATTACCAATGGGTATCATATTATGAAAATATTTACTACTTAAATATGAGGATTGCCAATCTGCCTTGATTGTAAACATTCTTGGTCTGAACAATGACTATTTAGATCACGGGTGTTATTATGAAGAACTGACAATGCATCCCCCTTCCCTAGGGCTTAGAGAATGAAGGCCCAAAGTTCCCTCAGGATGGTAATAAGCTAGGTCAAAATTAAATCTTTTCTTGAACTTTTCCTTTTCACTTCATTGATTGTGAACACTTTCTTTTTTTTTACAATTAACAACAAGATTAAGCCTACTCACAACCAAGACATGAATTTTGCCAATTTTTGAATAGTTTGGTCGCTTTGGGAGAAGAATTGAACTGGTGATCATCCTAGGTCTAATACCTTTCTTCTCAACTATTAAAGCTCGACCACCTCCTTTGTCGCGAGGACAATCGAATGGACATGGATTATCTCAATTGACTTGAATGACTCGGAGGCCTCTACCTCTGAGGATTCAAACGAGGAGGGAACATATTCCTCTTTGGGGTCTTTAGACATCTCATTTATCCCAACTACTAAATTTTCTCCTAGAACCGTGTCCCTCAAGAGAATGGTTGTGAACTTCATTGTTGCCACCCTCAGCCCAAAGTCTTCTCCTACTTACCCAGTGAGCAAAGATGAAGAACCTTCTCAGTCAACGACAAAGAAAAGTGAAGTAGGGTCCTGCTAACCCCTTGGACATTAGTGATTTTCCTACCAAGAACATAAAGCCCCCTCAAAAAAATGAAAAAGGATCATTCCCCTTCTCCCCCACTTGCTGTTATGGGGAATAATATTGTTGATAACGGTAAGGTCGTTGCTCATTATGTTGCTGCGCGCCCCGACCCAGCTCGAGGCTTGATCTGACTAGTGGTTTTTCTTGTTGACAGGATAACTTTCGCTTCCTTAACAAATGATCAATTAGTGGATCTTGCCGACCATAACCTCTTACTTATAAGTTGCCTCTTCGCATATATTTTTTTCTGTTCAATCTTTTTTACAAGTTATCAACTTTTATCTTTTTTTCTGTAGTTCCTGGTCGACTAAGACTATTTATTAGAGAGAAATGTTCCATTAAAGAAGTCCTCCCAGGATATGAAGGTGGACTTTGGTGAGCTAAACAAGGCTTTGACAGATGCTCGGACAGCTGATGACACTGAGGTTGATGAAAACGAGAAGCTTAACCAAATGGTCTAAAGCTTAGAGGTTGAGAAGATCAACCTATAAAAGAAGATCAACTAGTCTTCCAACCTAGTTGTTGCTGCCCAGAATGCCAAGGGCAAGGCTAAGAAGCCCTTGTTGGAGTTGCACTAGCTAAATTTTATGCTTATACTCGTGGCTAGGTTAAGGCCTTTGTCAAAGCCTAAGATCAAATTAGATACCTGAGAAAAGTATTCTTCAAGAGTGGTTGGTATGAGGCCCTTCCCAAGGCAAGTGTTGTTGAGAACTCTGAGTTGTTCCAGGAGCACGAAGCAGGTTCCCCTCCTCCAGTCTACTAGTCCAGAGGCTTCCAATGCTTGGGTTGAAGTGGCCTTGGTCAGAGCTTACTAGGACATTGAGAAGGCTAAGGATTTCCATAGAATAAATCGATGTTTCTCAAATGCCTAAAAGGAGACAGACGGACACGGGGTAGTCCCCATTTAAGGATATAGCCTTTGTTCAAGCTTTCGAGAAGGTGAAGGTGGGAGATAAAGCACCTTAGAGTTTAGGAAATATTGTACATAGTTCCAATTAGTCTGTAATGTTGAGCTTTTCCCCATTGACTATCTTTTAATGAAATTTAAAGTTTATTTCAACTTAATCTATCCACGTATCTTATGATATTATGTGTACTTTCTCTTTAACCAAGCTTAAATAATAGACCACATATCATTTTTTAGTTTGATGCAAGACTTCCGATGCTCGTCGCTGCTCAACACGACATTGAAGAAAGGAGTGGAAGTCTTTTTTCTTCCTTCTTGATGACGTTGATGATCTCAAATAGATATTTGGCTATGATGCATCCTCCTGCCTATTCTAATATGCGTCAAATTTTCCATCAAGTTTTGGAGAATAATGAAGCCTATCATTACATGATTTGATGCACCCATGGCCATTATGGTGAAACATTAGCCAATTTGAGGGATAAATTTGAAAAGTATTTAGCATAGATGGCTAGAGAAAGTGGATTTGATCAGAATCTAGCCAACGTTGAGTCTTTACAAGCAAGGGAAACTTAAATCCAGCGAGTTAATCTCCAAGCAAAAACGGAGGTCGCCAATATCCTTAAAAAGGAGAATAATGAATTGAGAGTTGTGCTTGGAAGAGATAATAAGTCATTACCAAATAAGTAAGCTGGGAAAGAAGATTCCTTACTTGAATAAGAGAATGGACAACTTAGAGAAAAGTTGAATGACCAAAAATCCTTGCGTGCACAATCATCAAAAGTTTATTTTCCTCTCATGAAAATGAAAGTGGTCGACTGTGGAAGGAGATGGAGAAGACAAAGAAGTCTCATCACGATAAAGAGGCAATCATGAAAAGCCAGTTAGAAAATTTTGATCATTTCAGATTATAATTCCATAATCAACATCTCTAAATGTGGATGGATCGATATGATGAGTCTTTTCTCATCCTATATGATACTTTAAATGATGCTAGGAACGCTGCCTATAAGAACGATTCGATCACTTCATTCTCTGTTGTGAAGGTGTCGAAGGATTTTAAATGATGGTACTCGTACAATCCCGGTTTCCCCAACTATCAGAATCCTCCTTACGGTATTGATGATTCATGGATCCCAACAAAAGCCATTCCTATTAGCTAAATAAGGAAGTACCTGGGCGACTATGGGCTTAATGGTGATGATGGGTTTTATCGACCTCCTCACTTGGTCTACAGGGTGACCCTTGTGGCCATCTAGGATTAGGAACTTTCTTGAGACCATTAGGCATTCTGGGCTAGACTATTCGCCTGCTCAAGTTGGACCTTTATAGGATGAATCGCTCCGATTACATAACTGATCCAGCTAGATTTACTTATTTATTATAAATTATTATTTTTTAAAAAATTTCTTATAATAACTTTATGTATTAATGTAAATTTTCACATTTTTATTTTCTTTATATTGTGTGGTCCCTGGCCTTACCTTTTAGGTGATGTCGTCACATAAAACCTTAAGCCTAGAGCTAGAAAATAAAAATGCACATGTTTCATGGGTGCCTAAGGTTCCCTAGTAGTCCTTTCATCAGTTGTAAGCAATTATTTCATGTTTTGTTAAGTGTAAAAACATTTTGGGTCTAGCTAGTCATTGGTCAACCGACCAGCCATCTTATATACCGTCAATCCAATCAGCGATGGTCTTTGGTCGACCAGATAATCAATCTTAAAAGAAGAAATTTAAAATAGAAATGTCACTACTCGGGGACCAAATGGTGTTGTATGTCCGACTAGGCAATCTGTCTTAAAGAATACATTTAAAAGAAGAAAAATATCACAGTGATAGAGAATATGCCCAACAAAATTCATTTGACAAATCAATCTTCTTTATTATATACTCATTACTTGCCACTTTGCATAATGCGAATAGATAAATTCCGACATGAAGAAATATATGCAAAACATATAAAAGAGTGTCTAAAATAAATTCAAAACTCAAATAAATTAAAACACAAAAGTAAAAATTATTGAGGTTGGTTCCGTTCCATGCTCAGGGAACTTCCCAATTGTCCATTATTTCCAATTAGTAGGTTCCCTGCAAGTCATCTCTAATAACTTTGAATGGACCTTACCAATTAGGCTTGAGTTTTCTGTCCGAGGGCTTCCTTGTATTGTCAACTATCTTCCTTAGCATGTACTCCTTGAACTTGAAGATCTTCACTTTAACCCCTTGTTGTATAGCATGGACAACTGTTGTTGATATAATGTAAGGTTTATAAGGACTAACTCTCACTTTTCGTCAGTTAGGTCAACCTTTACTCTAACCGCTTTGTTGTTGAGGTCTTGTCTAATAAGGAGGAATGTATGATTGACAGGCATATTTTCAGTTAAATGATAGCTTACATACCATAAGCTAAAGCAAAGGGTGTTTCCCTTATTGATCTGCTAGGCATGGTTAGATATGTCCAAAGAACATAGGGGAGTTGGTCGACCCACGTGCCCTTTATTTTTTCCAGCCTATTCTTTATCCCATAGATGACTATTTCGTTCGACGCTTTTTCTTGTCCATTACTCTAGGGGTAGGCCACTGAACTATAGTAATTCCTAATACTTTCTTGTTGCAGAAACTTTGGAGGAGGCTTCTCTCAAATAGAGTTATGTTATATATTATGATAATTCTAGAAATACCAAAATGAGTTATGATGTTTCTCTAGATGAACCTGGTTATGTCAATGTCCCGAATGTTTTCTAGTGGTTCTCCCTTAACTAATTTACAAAAATAATATGTCACGACCAAAAGATAATTCCTGGTGCCAGACACAAGTGGTAGTGGACCAATGATGTCCAGTCCCCATTATGTGATAGTCTAAGCACTTATGAATGCTTTAAGGCCACAGGCCCACTGATGAACTAAAGAGAAGAGCTGGCAGTTCTTTCACTTTCAAACATAGGTGATCGCATCTTATTTCATATACGACCACCATTATCCCTCTTTTATAGCCCTGAATGTCAGTGTCCCCTACATAGCTTTCACATATCCCTTTATGTAACTCATAAATGGTTTGGCTGACGTCGTTCTCATGAACACATTGCATGTATAGTCTTGAGACAGAGCACCAATAAAGCTTATCATCTGGTAGTAAAGGAAACCGAGTAGATTTTACCCAAATTTTGTGACCATTTTTCTTATTGTCATGGAGAATATCTTCTTTTAGGTAATGGACTATCGAATCCATCTAACTTGGGGCCTTTTGATGGCCAGAATATGCTCGTCTGATTTCCACTATTAAGGTTGACTTGATTAAGGTATTCAACTTGAATTATTCATTTCAAATATCATTCCACAACTAAAGCGAGCATAACTAACGCATATGCATTACTATTATTCCCTCTTTAGAACTGTTATACTTGTAATCAGGTGATGGGCCTCTTCAAAGTATGTAGCCACACGTTCGCCCATGGTATTATAGTCTCCTAATATCTTATTTAATACCAATCTTGAGCCATAGAAGATGTCATGGTGATGAGAACCCAAGGGGGTGATTTCTTCAAGCCTCCAATAAATGCTTCATATTCCACTTCATTTTTAGCGGCTTCAAATTCCAAGCGTATTATCTACTTGAGAATAATTTTCTTTGGGGATACCAATACTATCCCCACTCCAGCCTCTTAGAATTAAAGCTCCATCAATGTAAAGGTTCCATCTATCCCTTCTTCGATCGGATGTTAGGTATTCTCTTCACTTTTGTTATTACCCTACACTAATGCTTGGTCACTGGAAAATTTAGCAGTGATGTCATCCAGAACCTAGACTTTTATTGATTCCCTGGGATGAAATTGGATATTAATCCTCCCTAAATCCACTGACCACTTGAAAATACTTCCAAAGAGGTCAGCCTTCCAAAGCAATTCTTTCAGAGAGAAGGAGTTTTGGGCAATAATCATGTGCGCCTCAAAGTAATGCTTTAACTTATGATAGGCTATCACTAGTGCGTATGAAATCTTTTCTAGCGAGATTTATCTTTTATTAGCATCAAGAAATATTTTTCTCACATAATGGATGGGAGCCTGACTCTTATTCTTCTCATATACCAAAATCTAACTAACTGTGTGATTTGACACTACCATATATAAGTACAAGGTTCCCTCCTCATTAAGGATTGTTAATAGTTATAGTCGGCTCAAATAATTCTTTACTTCTTTAAGTGTCTGAGTATAGTCATTGTTCCATATCTCCTTCCTTTCTTTCCTCAATATTTGAAAGAAAGATTGACACTTCTCTGAAGAACTTATTACGAACCTGTTCAGTGTCGCGAGCATGTCAGTCAACTTTTGCACCTCGCACACAGTGTTTGAGGTTTCAAGTTATGCACATCGCACACCGTATTTGACTGACCAAGTATTCAGATAAGTTTCCCAAATATACCCCAAAGGAGCACTTGGCTCCATTCAACCTCATTTTTTTATTAACGGAGGACTTTAAAGTTCTCTCTTGGTTTACAAGGTGATCTGCTTTATTTCTTATCTTCACTAGAATTTAATCTATATACACGTACATTGTCTCTCCCAACTGCTATTTCAAGATCGTAGTCACAAGTCTCTATTAGATTTCCCTAACATTCTTTAATCAAAATGGCATCACCCCGTAGAAGTAAAGTCCTAACGTGGTGATTAGAGAAGTCGTTTTGGGGATAAATAGTGGGATCTCATGGTACCCTGATAAAGCATCGAGAAAGCTCATCCGCTAGTGGTTGGTAGTCGCTTCAGCCAACTAGTCTATCTTAGGCAAAGAAAAACTATCCTCTGGGCATACCTTGTTTAGTTTAGTGAAGTCTATACAGACTCTCCACTTGTAATTTCTCTTCTTCTTGATCATAGGATTTCATAGTCACTTTGGGAATTAAACTTCCTTGAGGGACCATACCTCTATAAGTTTTCCCATTTCCTCCTCTATGGCCCTCACTTTCTTAGGGACAGTTATTCACGGATTTTGGGTCACTGGCATATGTGATGGGTCCATGTGAATCTTGTGTCACATAGACTTTGAGTTAATCCCTAGAATATCATACGATTTCGAGGCAAAAACATTATGATTTATTTTGAGGAAATTAACCAGTTCTTCCTTCTCTTCTTTGATAAGAGTGCTACCGATCTTGAATTTCTTCTTAGGTTGCTTGATGTCAAAGTTCACCTCTTGGAGAGGCTCTATGACCTGATCAATAGGGGAAATTTTGGTTTATTTAACACTAGGGAACCCATGCTTTAGTTGCTACTTGGAGGGCACAAATCCCTCACCAGTTCCATAACTTTCTCTTTTTTTTTCCTATTTTGGTCGTATGGATGCTATAAAAGCACTACTGAGCTAAATCTTGGTATCCCTAATCTCCATTATCCCCTTCTCAATGTCTCACTTCAACTCTTGGTAGTAAGTTGAAGGTACATCCCCAATCTAAAGATTTTGGAGATATTGGTTCGGTAAGTGAGACGTTACAGAAAATATGTCTAGTGGCAAACAACTAGAATCGTTCCCACAGATGACGCTATGTAGGGGTAATTTATGATATGTAGTGATATTCAATGCACACAAGCCAAACAAGAATAATAATCTCATAAAATAATAAGATCGCACACACAACGCAAGATGTACATGGTCTGACAACATGGCTACCTCCACGGGCTGCTAGGGTACACTACAAGAAAACTTGTCTTTAGCGACATTTTTTTTTACAACGTTTATTAAAATGTCGGTATATAATGTATATGCCGACGTTTATTTAAAAACGTGAGATATTTATCGACGTTTTATAAAAGTGTTGAAATATTAGTCGCGTTTTATCAAAAACGTCAAAAAATAACGACGTTTTTTACAAAAAAATGGATTATTTCCCCTCGTTTTGGAATAAAAACGTCGGGTTCTAATTTTTCATTTCCTTAAAAAAAATAACTATTTTCCATCTTCACAAAACTTTTGCTCTATTATGGATAGAACAAAATTATACCCGTCCTACTCCCTCTCATTTTTTTAAAGTTGCCCTAATTCAAAATCGATACATACCCGGATAGAAATCAAAGAGTTAAAATATGGACGAGGGGTTTGCTGCTGACTCAAGTTTTTTAACTTCTGAATACAGTAAACCCTTGATTTCTTCTGAATCTTCTGAATACGATAAATTCTTTGTTTTTTGGTAAATTCTTTGGTTTTTCGTTTCTTTTGTTTTTCTTAATGTGGTTATTTGAAGGTGGGTTGCAAAAGTTAGGCTCGTTGCCGGTTGAAAAATGTAACAGCTAATTGAGATTTGAGATCACTAGTTCTTTAATAAATATCTAAATTTTATATTCTATAGTGGAATTATAGTCGAATATTAGTCAAGAACCATCATTATTTATAGAGTAAATGATGATGGTATTGTGAATTAGTCAAAAGTGACGCCATTGTTCTTTTGTGGAATGAGAAGTAATAGAAATGGGAATAGTTAACGTTCTTGATTCTTGACCCGATGATTGAATTTTGGTAATCATTAGTTTCAAACATTTTTTAATATCTATTTCTTAAATACATTTTTTGTCTTTTAGTAATATCTATTGATTAATGTGTGTGTATGATCAAACACTTGTGGTAAGTAGTTAATGTGTTGTGAACTGTTCTCTGTTGAATTCCATTATGTGGCATGTTTGGTTTTTGAGAAAATATATAGAAATTAAAATTGAATATAGATTTATTCTTATATGTGTCATTAAAAATAGCCTCTTTAACATTGGGTTAAGGGTTAATTTGTTAAACCTTTATGATTCAAGAATGTAAAATATTTTGATTCAAGAAAATAAATTGTTTTTTAGTCAATTAATAATACATTTACCTTTCAACAATCAAAGATATGGGTATGGTCTTTTGCATTTGATAGAATAAAATTTTGTTTCTCATATTGTTGTATTTTTGTTGAAGCAAACGTGACCTGGATATCAATAGGTGTATCAAACTGGTTACCTCGAGCTCTTTCTAATATCGGTCTTTAGAGACCCTCTCTCGTTTAGGTATCATTTTCACTTCTACGACTGTATACAACGAAATAGTAATGAATACATAATATGAAAAGCATATTTTAAATGTTCATTGACTAATAATACATTAATGTAAGTTGGAAGGCGAATAAATGATATCAATAGCCCTCAAAAGCTAGAAAATGTGTAAGAATTCTTATTTGTAATGGAAAATAAGGTTTTTAGGCCATTAGGGTGTGTTTGATTGGAGGGGTTGAATTGATTTCAAATGTTGGATTATGTTTGCTATGGGGACGAAGTGATGTTTCGGTAGAGAAAGGAGTTAGATTAATATAACACATAGAGGTCTTCCTTACACGAGAAAGGGGCAAAGGAATTCGTTAATTCTGCCTCTGATAATAGATCGAATGCTGAAAGAATATTGTGTCCATGTAAGAAATGACGCAATTTGCTATACGTGAAGAAAGATGATGTTGTAGAACATATATTGCTAAATCAGTCTTTAGATAGCTACACATGTTGGACTTGTCACGAGAATCTGCGTCATCTTCGGATCCTTCTTCTTACTCGGTTATTGGTGATGAAATGCGAGAGACGATACATGATGCTTGTGTAATTCCTCCTACAAGTCCAATTAACTTTATGGGTGGTTGTGATGCACATCAACATATACATCTTCTTTTTACAGTTAACTAGTTGATTCAAAAGAATGTTTGTATCAGCAAGAATTGAATTCTTGAGTTAGAACAACTTGAATTGAATCAACTTGTTTGTATTAGCATGAATTGTATCAACGTGAATTGAATTCTTGAGTCGTAACAACATGAACTGAATCGGCATGAATTAAATCATCTCGCGTACTTTTCTTTTTCCTCTTAATGCCATTACTCCACTCGGAGAATATGATAACCATATCATGCCCTACCGCTCACGCTCAAGACTTATTAGTCTATGGCATGTTCGCGAGGATGATATTTGACATAAAAATGCATCTCTCCCAATGTGAGCAAGTTCATGACAACCATTTAGTGCATTATCAACTTTTTTAGGAAACCATTTACTCTTATATTTCTGAATAGGAAAACTATCTATTCACTCGGTAATCACATAGGTGCTGTAAATAATGAAAACTGTATGATGATCATTTAAGACAAATGTGAACACCATATACTTTGTCACTGCTACACTTTACAGGGCTTAATAAGGTATATTCAGTTTTTAACGTTACTTTAGAGACTTTCGCATCTAAACAGCTCAATGCTCAAGTCTCTTACTATGCCATTTGGTTGTGAATAATTATGCTCGAGGAATATTGATATCATGAATCATTTCACATCTTCATTTAAAGGTAATTTGTGCATGCCTTATTATTTTTGTATTTTGTTGATATTTATTTTTAATATAAAATAATCCCCTGGCTAATTTATCCAGCCTCATTCGAATTTTCATAAATAGAATGATGTGATATTTAACTGATTCTTGAACAATTTCAGTCGTAGACCAATTGCAGAAAAGGATCAATAATTTCATATGAGAATGTAGCCTTATCAGAGGGAATAAGAGGAGTTATGCTATAGGCCTTCGAAGAGAATATTATCATAGACATTTCCATGGTAAATAGCATATTGAGAGTACACAGATGGCATATGTATGTTTAGCTTTTTTTTCCACATTGCTCCTCTTACAGTAGAAATTTGTATGCCACATTCCCAACTTTAAGCATCTATGTCCCTTATGTGAGATATTCAAATTTACAAAGCCCTTTGGTTGATTATAAGAAAAAAGTAATTTAACCATAAAAGAAGTTGAATCACCAAGGCTCTAGAAAAATCAAACTCAAAACCTTCAATATATTAAGTGCAAAAACAGAAAGCTTACAAAGTTCTAACTGTACAACAAGTATCTATAATACAGCAAGGTATCTCATGAATATTATAAATTTTATGTGTTATTTTCTCTAACCTACAAAGTTGGAACAAAAAGATTACAAAAACCATGGAGTTTTTCAAAATGACCATTCTCTTACCCCATCCTTTATCCCTCTTGGCCATGAAAAAATATATACACAATCCAATTTTTCTTGATTACCTTAGCATGTCTACACTATTTAATTGTCGACCAATCGACGAATGAGATATGCTAAAAGTATTACCATCTTCATAAAATGAGGGATAACCTAGAGGCACCGGCCTATTAGGAATCATCGAAACCTCTATATATCCCTCCAACATCTTCAATGCATCCATAATAGTAGGACTCAAAACTCCCCACTCTGGTTTTATTGAAGGCCATCAATGCTCAATCCACGACAATTCTCTCTTGCTTCATCACTCTCTCTTGCTGGCAAACTCTATGTCTTTGGGGGTGGTAAAAACCTTGAGCCCGACAGCCCTTTTTTGAGTGTTTTCATCCGGAAGAGGGTATATGGAAACGTTTATCTCCACCTCCACTACCTCCTACAATATATCTACCAAAAACATATACTTTTCCTTATGAGAACAAGGATGAAAGCATTATGGTGCTGTTTAGAGGCTCATCTTTCATATACAAAGTGGAATCAGATACTTGGGAGGTTTAATGTGTATACCCATCTTCGACAACAATTTGTATTGGTTTACAGGGAAGATGTATACCCATGACTTATTCCCACAAAATGTACTCGGGTGTGATAAGAGGTTGTCCCCTTGAATATACGTGGGAAGATGTTTTCACTTATTGTGAGACCACTGTTTTGTTTCATATAGGCGACAAGGATTTTTGTGTTTTCATGCACACAATCGGTCAGTCTAATTCCACCGACCCTTTAGTTTTCCTCTGCACAAAATTTCGAGTCGTTAAACGAGACCCTTCATACTTGGATACTATCGCTTACTCTCAACACTCTTTTTTGGTTGGCCATCCCATGAAGTTTATCGACGGCATTCCTCTATAAGTACCAATTCTATGTCATGGGTGCATTCATATTCTACTATTCTAATTTTCTAACCAACTACTACTATGTCAACTTATACAATTGGTGATTATGTTTTTGGCCCTGATATAGGTCATTTTTTACTCATTGACTTCCCTCCTTCCTTACATTTGATTTATAAATCATCAGTGTTCCCTTGAAATTGAATTTTGTACCAGCTTAATCTCGAATTTACGTTACGTGCCAATTGATTGTTGTGTGTGCTTTGCACTTTATAACGACTGTTGGAATTACCTCCATTAACTTACCGCTACATATTTTTTTGCTCTTAGATTTGCCTTTAGTGGGGTATGATGGACAAATTAAGGTGGAACCTACAACAGTTTTGGCTAGGCATTTGATTCCTCATGATAATCATGGTGTTGTTCAGTGTAGCAGGGGTGTTTCGGTCATTTGTGTGTCTATGGCATTCAGTAACTATGAAAAAAGATTTAGAGTTCATTAAGGAAGTCACATGTCCAGTTGTGGGTGTGAATTTGTTAGCGAGTCAGTTTGATGAGGTGGGAAATAGGTGTATAAATACCATTCCAATTGTCTTAGTTATTGCTAAGTCTTATTTATAAAAGTTTAATTTAATGAAAAGGACATACACTAAACTAAACCCCATGAAGAAAGCCCAATCAAAGTACTTAAAGATATCTTAGTTATCACTATACCAAAAATTCTAATCTGGCACGATGAGGTAAGGAGATTCTGGCACAGTTTAAAACCGTGCCAGAATCTAGCGCGATTTTATCATAATCTGATACGATTTAAAATAGTTTCAAAATCTGGCACGGTTTTAAACCGTGTCAATTATGAGTACGTTTCATTAAAAAATATACCACCCCAAAATTTCGAGTGGGGACTAAAATTTCAAGAGGGGACTAAACCATTCTAACCTAACTCTCTCTCTCTCTCTCTCCCTCTCCACAATTCTGGCTTTAGTCATCTACCCGCTGCTCATCATCATCGTTGCTCATCATCATCGCGCCTAATCATCGCTACTCCCGGAACCACACTATCCACGAAATCGAACAAAACATGTACGGCCCATTTTTGTTTCATGTCATTAAACAATTATGACCCATTTTCATGTCCTTGCTCATATTTCATCATCGTCGCTCATATTTCATGTCGTTGCTCATATTTCATTATCATCGCCCATTTCTTCAACACTCAACAACTCACTTTTCCCATAATCAAAATACCCATTTCTTAAACATTTTCAAGCATTTAATTCTTTGTTTATGGGCCAACCCCTAATCTCATGTTACCAGGTAACATTATCATTATCTAAAAAAAATACTGAAACTAATGCAAGTATTTGGTTTAGCTTTAGGTCATGATTTGTGGAAACAATTCAATATACACATTGTTCATGGATTGTTGAATTATTTCTGATGTTGAATATAAAACCCTACATTTGAGCTCTAGAATGGTTAAGTTTGGTATACATCTGTCTTTTAATATACACATTCGAGCTCTAGATATTTAAGATGGTTATGTATGGGATGTTAGTAGCTTGATGAGTGACGTGATTTGTGTTTGAGGGGGAAATTTAGTTGGCATTTGGGTTTCGGTTAGGGAAATTATCCTGACATTCGATGGGTTATCTTGTGGAGATATATTCGATGGTTCAGATATGATGTTATAATCACATCATTTTGATACATGTTATCCCTCACATTTTTTATACCAATACAATTTTAACGCATCACGGGTGCTTTGGTTTTGGTTTCGAATTTAATTGAAGTTGTATCTTCAATATTAGAAACTAAATTAGATTTTGGTTTGAATTTCACATGATTGTAACTAATTCTTATTTGGATATATTAGAAATTGGACCTGGGTTTGAATCTCCGATTCAGTCCCATTTTGAATCTCCATTTCAGTCCCCTTGGAGATGTCGTTGTGAGGCTCTATTTATCGATGGTTGGTTGATGTTTGTGGTGGGGTTGTGGCGGTTGGAGAGGACTAATTGGGTGTGCCCGTCATGCTTGGAGGTGTCGTAGTTTCGTTTTTCTACCGTAATGTGTTATTTGGAGATGATTTGGATCGGGTGCTGCTTAGATTCTATAACTTGGTGGGTATTTGATGTTGTTATGGTTGTTTAACCGGTGGTATTGCTTAAGGGGTAACAATTTCTATGTCATTTTGGCTTTGTTGTTCTTAAATCCACTTTCTTCCCCGTGTACTCTGTGAATTTCTGTATTTACACATATAAATGTTTTTCATTCTTTTTTTTCTTTCGTATAGAGATGCCCTTATGGAGATTTAAGCTTGACATATTTATTGTTTACTAATTTGGTACTCTGCATTGGACATATCATTTGTTTTTTATCTGCATTATATGGTATGCGTTGAAGGGAAATTTAATTAAAACAATTTGAGAGCCTCTTTATACGGTGAATACTTAATCCAATAGCTTTTGTCTCTTAGTTGGTTAAATCTTGAAACTGGTGAGAACAGAAGCTTTGTATAGACTCACACTTTGCTAATTTGAATTTCAAATTATGGTGCTCATGTAGTGTTGGTGTACAATTAATGAACTTTCAGTTCTATATTTCATGTTGAGTTATCATACATTGAACTTGTTGAGTTATCATGCAAGAGGTAAATTGGTATAAAGTTAAGTTTTAGAATTATTAATTCAATGTTGATGACCTAGTGGTACAGATCTTCTAAGAACGCTGTTATTAAAATTTTAATTCTAGTGTTTCCAGTTGCTATAGTGTGGGAATTGTGGAAAAGTAGAAACAAGTGAGTGTTTGATGGTATTTCTGTGAATGGTAAGTCAATTATTCATCGAATTATTCAAACAATTAAAGAAATTTCCTCCCATCATGATTTTAAAGTTAATAGATGATGAAGATCTCTCAAATCTTTTTCCATGAAGAAATCAATTCATCTTTTTCCCTATTTTGACCTAATAAAAAAATCTTGTAATAAAAAAAGTGAAATAGTCGAAATGAAAGTGCACCTTGACACTCCATTGTATTTAGAGTAAAGAGCTTAGATCAATTAAATAGTTATAGAGAGGTCATTATAACTCTATAAGTACTTTCTATTGACTGATACTCAATAAATTTTATGCTTCACAAAATTAAACCTCAATAAGAGAATTACTGGCATGCATCTTCAATACCATTATTGAATTCACAGTGAAGACTTTAGGAAATTACATGAATACTTCATCAAAATTCCCAAATACTTCAATGTGGAAGTATATTGGGTCTAATTGATGTTGATTCACTTTGGGGATGCTTTGATGTTGATTTATTCTTTTTTTTTTGCAAATTTAAAACTTTTGTTCAAATTGATTCTCATGTAACGTTTTTTATTTGTTTGCACGGATGTGTGTTTGACCATTCTGTATCAGAGGAGGTGGTAGCTTCTCAAATATTTGAAGATTTTGGGAATGTTTATCACGGCTACTACGAAATGGTACATTACGTAATCTAAAATTTGAGCTTGTAGTTTATGTTCTTATTGGATTTCCATTGAGGTGTTTTTAATTAATTCAGTACTATAGAAATTTTTAAATTTTATGTAGACAACATGATTTAGTTTGATTATCACGAAATTTTGAAAATATGACGATGATTTGAATAGATGACAATTTGAAAATATTTAGACGTAGGCTAAAAACCATGTCGTTAGAGTGCAAAAACCCAAAACAGTCCCCAGAGCGCTATTTGTCAATTTGTACATAATAGTTACTTCGGCTTCCCTTTTATGTTGGGCGATTGGTATGTATGAAACTATTCTATAGTGGTTTAAGTTTCAATAATAACTTTATGCCTCTAAAATATGTTTTCATTGCTCAATAATAACTTTAGCTCCTCTGCAGTGGTTTACACTTTGGAACAACATTTAAAGCCCAATTTGTGCACATATATTTGTTCAGGATTGTCATTTACTCCTGTTAGATTTTAAGTTTAGGAAATAAGGAAGATGAAATAGCATGCTTCCAGCTAGAGTCATCGTTTGAATAAATTATATTTTGAATTAATGCGTTGGAAGGGTATTCTAAGAATTATTGCACTTTTTTGTTGGTAAAAATGCTATTCGAAATAGCATGCTCCTCATAATTTCATATTTTTTATAAGTGTTTATAATATAATCACATGTTGCAATCTGTTTATGTCGGCACACTTAAAGAAAATTCTACGCAGTTTGTGTTGGTAAAAATGTTGTTTGCTAGTTGCAATCATTCACTCCACCTCACTTTCGACATCGTTTGAGGACCGAGCCTTGAACTTTATTTTCATATACATTCCACAATTTTGGAGTTAATTTGGACTGTTATGCTACAAACTGTAACACCGAAGGTTCAAGATGTGTTCGAACGTCGTCGACTATTCCCCGCGTCTACTATTTTACTAATTGTTAACTACCTTACATTTCATATAATGGTGGGTCGAGATGTATATATGTGCACATAGAAGTACGATTGGGCATAATTTACTTCAGATCAAATTTTAAGAATGCCTGCACAACGAACATGTTGAATGCTTATATCTTATAAAAAAGGGAAACCTCACTAAAAAAATGCCACGTGGTATCCTTCTTATTGAGTTATTTCTACGTGGCATCTCATTTTGCTGTAATACTTCCCAAACGTGAGAACATGAAACAATTACATTCATTTCCACGGTTGGGCTTCTTGAAGCACAAATAGAAAATTGAAGTTCGATGCATCTCATCTATGCATCTTCCTCATTATTCTCTCCTATATAGATAACACAATCACCTGAACTGATTTGGTACAGAATAACCTATATGTCATAGATATCAACTCTACCAAATAGTATGGAAAGCTTGCCCAAATTCTGAGTACAATTGTAAAATTTCATTCTTCTAAATTATAAACTCGTTACGTGATGTTTTAAACTCTGATCACGAGTCTCTAATTCTAATGTTTGGATTTCATTTTTCAAAACTTATGTCTTTCTGACATGTTTTCTTGACATGTTTTCTTGACATCCAATCTTGAAATTTAAAATAAGATGTTTACAACTTAATGTTGTTCTTGGTTAGTTGTCATTTTGTTATGCCATGATTTCGTTAAATTGCTGTGGTGATTTTTTAGAAATAGTGTATTATCGTTAAAATTAGAATCCGCTATCTAGACTCTGTGCTTTGAAATTATGTATTTGTTAGTTGCTATTCTCATTTAGAATAACGAAACTTTAATTCAGGTTGTTCAACATCCCACTATTTTTCATTTAGGGTTATCACTATTTCTTTTATTAGTCAGTCTATTGATGATTACGACTGAACGCATTTGTACAATTACTTGCATTTAACATGTGCTAGTTTTGTAAGTTGGGCGACTCTAACTTAACTTATTTCTCATCTTGTTTATTATCATTTAATAAAATAAAACCTCAGATCGATAAACCTATCAATCTCAATATGTATTAAAGCATTTCCCTCCTTGTTATTTTGGGTATCCCGTGTGTTATTGATAATTTTTGAAAGGCGTAGGTCGCTGAAATTTCCTATTCATTATTTGTGATGATTGACATTTGCATAAGTCGTCGGTCCTTCATCTTTCATCAACATTTTTTCATTTCTTAAATAAATTGAGGTTGAGACAGTTCGTGGATTATAGCAGTGTGGGTATCGCATTATTTTATTAGATTGTACTTACCTCTGTTTCTGTTTGTGCAGCCTTCTCAACGTGAAATGTGGAGTATCATAGGATGTTTCAAACAAGTGCGTAAGTGCATTCCCTTTTTCCAAACACATCACTTTTTTTTCTAAACGATTAATGCATTACCATAAATATATTGGTCTTACATCAACCTATAGACACATTGACACATATCAAATGCTAGCTATTTATGTCCATGTAATTTGTGCGCCAATGGTAGGTGCCCATAAGAAAAAGAATAAATAATAAATTATCTAAACAAGTGGTGTCCCATATTAGTTATTATAGTGCTACATGAATTAAACATGCTAAGCTACAATATTAGGTGCGCAACATTTTTCATATAGTTTTCCATGCCGTGATAAATAGATTTGGCGTAAGCGACACAACTGCAGTTACGAGACAGCTTAACGTAAAAGGAAAACCTAAGTCCCCAGACGGCTATTTGTTTTGAAGTATCTAGTAGATTGACTCTATAATGAAAAGTAGTTCAAGTATTAATAGCATCTCACGTGAAGAAATGTAGTTGTTCATTTTGAAGAAATAAATTCTTGTGTCCGACCAAGATTCAGCATTTTGAAAAAATGTAATTTGATCAATTCAGCCTTTTTACTCCCCCCCCCCCCTCCCCCTAAGGAAGATGCCCGACCAAGATTTTTAAGTCATATCTTTGTAACTTAAATAATTTTAAGGTTTTTTTACTTTTCCCCTAAATAATGTCAACAGTGACCCTCACTTTTAAAATAGTTAGGGACACCCCCACCCCTCACCCACGTTTCTTAACGCCATTAAATATTCACGATAATTGATAGTTAGACTTAACCCCCTCCCCCCCCCCCTCCCCTATAGTTTAAAGACCAAAATAGCGTCTAAAACACTTCATCTTATTCATTTAACAAACCTTACTATCAAGAATGCTAATTGATTGTAGAACGTAGTCAATTAACTATACAAATAAGTATACACAAACTAAATCAATTGCGGGACACTAAATGTAAACATAAACTAAATCCCATAACATGCACATGCTCAATTGCTCATTAAACAAAACATAAACATGTCATTAGATGATGAAAACCCAAACCAACCCCCAAATGGCCCCGTAAGAGGCACTAACACCTCGCATGGGACCAATGTAACTCGTAGGAACTGACCGCATAGTCACGGGACTCCCCGCTTGAGAATACGATGATAATTTGAAAATATTTAGAGTAGGCTTAAAAATAAGCCGTTAAAGGGTGAAAACCCAAATCAACCCCGAAACGGCCTTGTAAGAGGCACCAACACGTTGCACGGGACTAATATAACTTGTAGGAACTAATCGCGTAGTCACGGGTCTCCCGGTTTGAGAATATGACGATAATTTGAAAATATATAGATTATGCTTGAAAACATGCCATTTGACGGTGAAAACTCAAACTAGCCTCCAAATGGCCTCGTAAGAACCACTAACGCCTCGCAAGAGACTAATGTAACTCATAGGAACTGACCACGTAGTCACAAGACTTTCGATTTGAGAATAAGACGATAATTTGAATAAATCCATATTAGGCTTAAAAATATGCCGTTAGAGGGTGAAAACATAAACCATCACTCAAACGGTCCCGTAAGAGGTACTAACACCTTGCACGAGACCAATGTAACTCGTAGGAATTGATCGTGTAGTCACGGGTCTCTCAGTTTTAGAATATGATGATAATTTGAAAATATCTAGATTATGCTTAAAAACATGTCGTTTCGAGGGTGAAAACTCAAACCAGCTCCCAAATGGCCTCGTAAGAGGCATGTACACCTCGCATGGGATCAATGTAACTTGTAGGAACCGATCATGTAGTCACAGGTCTCCCGATTTAAGAATATGACGATAATTTAAAAATATATAAATTATGCTTAAAAACATGTCGTTTGAGGGTGAAAACTCAAACCAGCCCCCAAACGGCCCCGTAAGAGGCATTAACACCTTACACGGGATCAATGTAACTTGTAGGAACTGACCGCTTATTCACGGGTCTCCAAATTTGATAATATGATGATAATTTGAAAATATCTAGATTATGCTAAAAAAACATGTCGTTTGAGCGTGAAAACTCGAACCAAATCCCAAACGACCCGGTAAAAGGCATGAACACCTTGCACGGGATCAATGTAACTTGTAGGAATTGACCGCTTATTCACAAGTCTCTCAATTTGATAATATGATGATAATTTGAAAATATCTAGATTATGCTAAAAAAACATGTCGTTTGAGGGTGAAAACTCAAACCAAACCCCAAACGGTCCGGTAAAAGGCATGAACACCTCACAAAGGACTTATGTAACTCGTAGGAACTGACCCCGTAGTCAAGAGACTTCTGGTTTGAGAATATGATGATAATTTATAAAAATTTAGATTAGACTTAAAAATATGTTATTAGAGGGTGAAAACCTAAAACAACCATCAAACGGCTGCGTAAGATGCATGAACACCTTGTACGGGACCAATGTAACTTGTAGGAACTGACCGCATAGTCCCGGGTGTCCCGATTTAATAATATAACGATAATTTGAAAATATCTATATTATGCTTAAAAACATGTCGTTTGAAGGTGAAAACTCAAATAGCCTCCAAACGGCCCCGTACGAGGCACTAACATCTTGTACGGGACTAATGTAACTCGTAGGAACTGACCACGTAGTAACGAGACTTTCAGTTTGAGAATAGAATATAATTGTAACTCGTATATGCAATTTTTCAGTTTGAATAAGATTTTTTTTTAAATTACTTGGTTACTAAGATCATCTCTTTTTTTGTATTTTATTTTTTGCAGGATAACATTTTAGCGTTAACTTTTATTCACGTGGAACACACAAAGAAGTCAATGGTTTACAACAACGGGATTATTTATTTAATATCGTTAATATTCAGGATTCTAATTTTTGTGTTATGACCATGCCACCTTTTGTAGTTTTATTGTTGACTTTTATGGTCGTGCGGGCTTTACATTACGCAGATTTTATATTAGCAGGTTTTAAAAAGTCCAAAAAATAGAGAAAACTCTGCCCAATTTTTCATTGGTCTATTAACTATTAAGACTTGTAATATTTTGACGTTTGTATGTACATTAGTTTATCGACAACGTGCGAGATTCACAATTTGTGAATTTTCTTTATTTTTTTTGTAAATAATAAATAGTTTTCCTACTTGATTTGGAATTTACTAATTTTCCAGATTTGTTTTCAAATATTTTTTTTTTATTAATTGAAAACTCTGGCACGGTTTATAAGCATGCCAGAAAATGTAAATTTGGCACGGTTTAAAAGTGTGCTAAAAGTGTGTCTGATTTAATATCTGGCACGGTTTAAAAGTGTGCCAAAAGCGGGCCAGATTAAAATATGGCACGGTTTAAAAGCATGCTAAAATCGTGCTTAATTGGGTAATCTGGCACAGTTTTAAATCGTGCCAGAAAATCTGGCACCCTTGATTCTGGCATGGTTTTAAACTGTGCCAGATTGGGTCTGGCACAGTTTAAAACCGTGCCAGATTCCTGTTTTTGGTGTAGTGTATTGCCAATACATATCAAGAATTCAACCCCAAACCAGTGGAATATCACTGAGATATTCCACTGGCTTGATCTGAGTGTTTATTTGAAAATTATTTTAAAAAGATATTCCAATTGATTTGGAACTTCACAATGCAGGTGCTAAATTAGTATCTCAATGTACATATTGCAAGAATTTGAAGAATCCATTTTGCATACCTTCCTTCAAAGCCCAACTACCCAACAAGTTTGGTCCTTTTTTGGTAAGTTACTCAGCTCTAATCTAAATTTCCATTCTTGTATGTAAACTTTGACACAACTTGTGTGTAAAATTTGACACTACTTCTATGTAAACTAAACATACATATGACACTAATTGTATGTAAACTTTGATATAATATAATTATTATATTTTTTTGTTTATCCGGAGGATTTTAATACCGAGTTGCTATTAACACAATGGTCATTAAAAAATGATTCAAAGTCTTCACTCATTGGTTCTTTGGTGTCATCCACCACGATTCCATCTTTGAGATTACCATGATCTTCATCAATTGAATTAGTCTCATAGTCACATCATGATGCATAGGACCCAAGGGCTTAGCTATAGGATCTACAGTATTAGAATCGATAATGAGTTGAACTTCTTTGATTTCTTAATTTTCAAGTGCTTCCTCTAATTGTGTAAAAGTTTCGGTTCATCTTTAATTCCCTTCCCTCACAATTACAGCTAGTTTAACCATCTAACATAGATAGCAGCATGTAATGTTTTTTTTAAAGGGTTGTATTTGTTTGCAAGCAGGTGCCGTGTGTTTTCTCTGTGTTTGCAAGCAAGGTGGCACGTGCTATAAATGGACATCTAGCATAGAAAGTATTATCCTCTATGTGTTTTCAAGCAAGGTGGCACGTGTTTCTTACTTCTTTACTTCATATTCATTTTCATTAACTGCGAGGTATGTTCCCCATATTGCCAAAAATAGAAAAATAAGGTGTCCTTGGTGGCATTGCAGTAGTCCCTCAGCTGAACTTTTTCTTATTATAATTAAGAAATAAAAGGAAGATTGACTTAACTCTGAATGCTCAATTTGAATTCAATAAACATTATGTTAAAATAACTTACCTCTAGATGTTGAATTTTTATCCCAATCAACATATAAGAGTGTTTTATTGATAGGATTTGAAAAGGACTAATTTGTTATGAGTTCTGAGGTGCTAAAACTTCACTTGCTCAGTGTTATATGTTGTTTTTGGTAGTAGATGATTCTTTTAATCAATTTGATTACATTGTTTCTTTTCTAGTGTAGTTCGTTATTTTTTTGAGCTATGTGAAGAACCTCATGTAAGTTAAGGTTCGTGTTAAGAAAATAACATTTTAAATACCATATTATCATTTATAGCTACATTTTTTAGTTCGTTTATTACTTCGATATGTGTACAGGATTCACTTTCTTTTCTCTTATCAGTTGATTCTCATGTATATTGAGTTTTGGTGATTATGTTTCTAGATCTGTTACAACAAATTATTAATTTTGGTTGAATGTGTTTTACATATAGAATTCTTGTCATGAGCGTTTCTCATTTGATAGTGTTTTCTTTGTGCATACACATGTATGTTTTTAGTTTTTTTGTTCTGTCTAATGAATTGTGATGATTCCATATGTGCTCTATGACCTGTCGATACTCATTTTCTTAGAGGCAGCCTTGAGATATTGTGGTTGTTTGCAACCCAAAACTAGATAGCTGGTAAAAAAATAGAGTTAATTGTGTCGCAATACCTATTTTATAATTCAATTTATGCCCATCAAACGAGACATCCAGTAACATAAATAGTTTGGACATCAGATACCATGGGCAAACGACTATAATAATTATTCGATCGAACAGGAAATGCATAGAACTGCGGTAGAGGGCCAGAGAAACCGACAAGCTCCTAAAACAGAGCAGCAAGCTGATTATATTTGTTGAACTGCTCGTATTCCTTCCTTATTCTTCTACTTCAGTTGTTGCTTTTGAAACTTCGAATCATTTATCTCCCCCCCCCCCCCAATTTTTTCACTGTACATGAGTGTACGTGGGTGCATTGGGAACTCATTTCAATTCATTTTAAATAAAATTATTGAATTTGAGTTTTTCATGATTATGAGCTCAATTTAGATTTATTGTTCCACATTATGAATTATATATGTGCGTCTTGGTGGAAACTTAAATCATGTATATAGGGATTCTTACATATGTATGATCTAATTTGAAGTTTGTATAAGAATTGGGGTTGAGTTTTGCAGCAAGAGATGGATGATCTAGAATCTCAACATCTAGAGACAGCGGAGACCAGTGGTGCACGAGATGATATATTTGGGCGAGTTATGGGCCCCGAAAGACATGGGCGTGTGCGCACATTTGGACTCGGTGTCTCTTCGAGTATGATATTTGGACCATCATATAAGCAATCCAAATCTGAGTTGAGAGATATTGAGACACGACATCAACAAGAGCTAGAGAGGATGCGACATGAGATCGGGGCTAAACATGAGAGGATGCGATGTGAGATAGATACAGAATATGAGAGGAAGCAAGAATGAAAGAGAAAATGGAAGCTCAAATGCAAGAAAATATATTTGTTATGGAATCTCGGATGAATGAACGGGTGGAAGCTCGTATATGGGATTTTATGGAGTCTCTTATGAGTTCTATGGGTGATTTTATCCCATCAATGCGAGATGTTTCTTTAGTCGCTAAACAGGCAACTTTTATTAATTATTGGATATATGAGTACAATTTCTTAATTTTATACATTACATCTATTATTTTGCATATTCTAATTACTAGGTTCCTGTCAACGCTAATGTCGATCCTGTAGCATCACCACAGTTGCAACCGTGAACATCTGACGTTCAATTGAAATGTCGATCGCAATCCTCAACGAAGGCACGACCACAAATCATATCGCGAACTCAATTTCATAACTATTGTGGAGTTAGTAGTTTTGCCTCTAAAATTCTTCATGGCACATTTTACAGCAAGAACGTTAAAATTTTCATTGTTTGATGCATATAAGATCCATTATATAGAGAGAGAGGGAGAGGTTCACAAGTGAACCTAAAAGATGAACTTTTTAATGAATCTTAACAAAATAAGACCTAAGAACTCATTAATTTTAATTTTTATGTTATAATTGGTCCGCGCCAGCGGAAACGAACACGTGTGTCGATCGATACCCAACTCCCTCACCCCCCTCCCCAACCACCACCAACACCATGGTAGCAGGGCTGCCATTTGGGCGAGGTGGTGGTGGTGGTTGGGGATCAATCGACACACGTTTCCGTTATCACTGGCACTGACCAATTACAACATAGGAATTAAAATCAATTAATTGTTAAGTATTTTTTGTTAAGGTTCATTAAAAAGTTCATCTTTTAGGTTCACTTGTGAACCTTTCCACACACACACATATATATATATATATATATATATATATAGTTATACTCGTTCCAATGGCAATTCGTTGAAATTGGTGGAAGGGATTTACTTGTGGTTTAATTTGGTGGTTGTTGTTTTTGATTTAATGTTAAATGTTAAAACAAGTTAGTTTTCATGAATAAACAAAGGAAACTCTGCCGATTTTTTTAAAATAATAAGCCTGTTAAACATGTTTTTGCTACTATATAACTATTTACTTTATCAACATCCACATGTTTTTATCACTTCACTTATTCGAATGCATGGAAAAAATAGAATATATTATAGTAGCCAACAAAGAAAAAAAGTAATTTACAAAATATTACCGATGCAATTCACTCGTCAAAAGGCTTTTAAAATATCAACAAAATAAAATTAATAAAAATACAGAAAAATAACAAAAAGAAAGTAACATACTAATATGCCCAAAAAGTAGTCACAATGGAAATTATGCCTTCGATTCACATCAATTACGTTTATTTTTATGAATCTTATATAATGCATTGATCACAATTTGTCATAAAAGAAGTTAAAACTTTAGGGATCCATTTTGAAAATTAATCTTTTTACTTGATCATAAAAAATGTTACCAGACCTAGATTGTGTGGCTTATGATTTTTATTTGGGTCGGGTCACAAACATCATAAGCTATATGGGAATATTATTTGCTAAAATATTACATTTTTTTTTTTGTTTTATATTTGAAAATATATTTTAAAGTTATATACATCACTATTTTTCAGTTTGATCGTACAAGAAGTTGTAAATTTTCATCATTACTCCATAAGTTGTTGATTTAAAAACGTTGAAGCTAATTACTATCCTTCTTCCAACTATTTTTTTATTCAAATTTTAGGAGCGGGTGAAGAAGGCAAAAAATACCAACAAAATGAAAAGTTTGAATTGGGAAGTAAGCCCATAACCACCTTTCATTTTTCTTTTGTGCATCACTTTTACATTGACTTATTTACTTTTTGATACTTATTTTCTTTCTTTTTACAGGTGGTTTTTGTCATGCTCATGGTCGCGGAGACATCGTATTGACTGTTTTGAACATTACTCTAGCATTTTTTATGATAATATATGTTTCATATTTTGTTTGGAATATTTGGGTACAAATTTTTGGCTTATTAGTAGACAACTTTGGGATGTTTGAAGATATACCTCCTTCATTTTGTTTTAGGATGATTAGATATTATTGTATATAATAGTTCTTTGGTTGGTTGAGAATTTCTTTGAGGGATCCATTATAATCTTAATGATGTCTACTTGGATATTATATGGCACTAAAAATATTTACGCTTTACAAAAAAATGTTGGAATATAGTATGGAAAAAGTTAGTTAACATTGTGATGTTTTGAAGTAAATGATTGAATTTTGTGTTAATATCTTAATTTAATATTCCCGAAGCTTTTGGGGAAACATCGATAAAAAACCCAACATTTTTTTTTAAAAAGTCGCATATATACCACAAGGCGGGGACAATTTCCGACGGTTAATAAATGTAGCAGGAAGCGTCGGGAAATGTCTATCCGGCGTTTTTAACAAACGACGCTTATTTCCCGACTGTAGATAAGCCAACATTTTTTTAAAAATGTTGTCCAAACATCGGGATTTTTGTTCCCGACATTTTTAGAATTTATTCTGATGTTTATAAAATGTCGATAAAGCCAAGTTTTCTTGTAGTGGTATGGAGTGTATTAGTCAAGAACTCAGGTCGGTAGATTTATAGTACTGCTCGACATTACAATGGTTCATTGCCCATTCACAAGGGGTGGTTTTATATTTATACAGAAGCTTAGTAGAGTCCTCTGCCCTATTAATATCTATCCGAAGGAGTTCATACTTATCCTTGATCATGATCAACCGTTACAAGTGATATCTTCAAACAATTCTTTATTGACTAGGAGTCTTTATTAATCATAGGCTCATGTGGTCAGGGAACACGTGTCAGTGCAATTCTTGATCTTACAATTACTTGTTGAGAAATTTGTGTTTAACTTAACTTTAACTTTAAGACCATATATTATTTATATATTTACAGTTCTATTTTTCCAATTTTATGTATTAAATATATGTTAATATTAACATAAATTAACTATTGTAAAAAATATTCTAATATAAAAATTATTCTCAAATGAAAATATAAAATTTATTCTGAAATTATGCAGCCATGTAAAGTATCCTTCAATTCAAAATATGAAGCCACATAGGGGAATACATTAAAATATCACTTGTGAGTTTCATTTTTTGGTTATGTACGAAACATTTCAAATGAAAATTTTGATCTTTAAATATAAATACTCCTTTTTAAACTCCCTTAAAAAAAATTAGTACTACATCCCCCCCCCCCACCCACACACACACCCACACACACACGACACACACACACGCACAGCTCGGCAACTAAAATCCTAGATCCTACACTGATCTCGATGAAGATTCCCTAAGGAATTTTCATTTAGGGAAAAAAATGGTTAAACATTTGAGATAAGTATTATGAAGACAATTTTCAAGTCACTCTAGACTTTGTGAATGAGTCTAAACTTTTAGAAATCTGAAAGCTAAGGTAACAAAAACTATAATATCTTAGTGATTAATATATTACAAATGTAATTGGTATTCATTAATATTTGTAAATTCGGTCATGAAAGAAAATGCTATTTTTTTGGACTTTATGATAATCCTCATTAATATTATTTTTGACTTTGCATTTTATTATTTTTTTCAAAATACTATAATCTTAATTGTTATTGATTACTAACAATTAATACTAAAAGAAAATAAGGTTTGGTACTTTAATTCTTTTACATGAGAAGAAAGGTAAATCTTATTATGTGAAAACATAGTATTTAATATTCGTTCAAAAAACTAATATTAGAACATAAGAGTACCGTGTGGATTCATTTTAAATAATAAATCTAATCGGTATTGGGTTGGGCCTAGAGTGGGAAAACGATGTGATTCTAGTATTTTGGGTCAATGACAAGGAGATTTTTGAATACCTTTTTTAAAAAAGAGAGGTTCATGGATTTTTATAAGACTGGGGTGTTTGGAAACAATTACAAGAGGGAGAGTGACACGCGGGAGAATAGGGTGTCATTATGGATAATAACTAGTATCAAAGAAGTAAGGTGTAAATAGGAGAACATCCAAGAATTTAATTGAAAGCGTCAATATGACACATGCAAACTATTACAAGATATGTCCAAAAAGAATGTATTCAGAATGTCAATTTGAGTTGTATTTTAAAATCCGGAGGGTCTTGAGAGCCCATTAAAATAAGGGCTTATTTGGTTTGAATTTTAAAAATGGGAATGGGAATCATTTATTTCAGGAATTCTAAATACTTGGAATCTTGAATTATTTGCCTTTGTTTGGATCAAACATGAATTCTCTTTTCTCGACATCTAAAATTATAGTCCCATGTTTGGTTCGAAAAAAATTGGAATGGAATAACTATCACTTAATACACTTCTACTTTATAATTTAGGGAGTTTTAAGGTTTGGCCCCCATTTAAATTTCTATAATCAGTTAAACCCCCGGGAATTGACTTTCTTATGGTTTGATCCCCATTTTTAACTTTCTGTACCTTTAGTCGTTAACCCACATATTTATTACCAGTTATACCCTCAAAAGTTTTGAGTTATTACATCAAGAAATACAATTGTCTTTCTTGATGTATTTCTTGAGGAAATGCAACCGATGTTCTCCTTCTCTCCCTCTTTCCCGATCAGGACTCCAACTTCTTTCCCTCCACCATTGACCATAGCTCCACCACCTCCGGTCAAAATGGGTTTAAACTTATCCCCCTTTTCCTATTTCAATTTTTGATTACTCATTTATTATTCTCTCTCCATTTCTACCATTAAAATGAAGCTTTGAGCTTCTGTGTGTGTGTGTAGACATGCGTGTGTGTGTGTGCAATCAGAGTGGTACGAGACCTATAGACATGCGTGTGTGTGTACCACTTCTGCCATTTCTTCTTCTCTCTCCATGGTCGGCGATCAAACAGGGTTGTATTTTAAAATGGGGATTTTAAAAAAATGGGTTGTTGATGCAATCACGATTGGGTGTGTCTGCAATCTGAGTTGTTGATGGGTTGTTAATGCAATGGGGATTTTAAAAAAATGGGTTGTTTATGCAATAGGGATTTTAAAAAAATGTGTGTGTGTGTATGCAATCAGAGTTGTTGATGCTTTAGAAAAATGGGGATTTAAAAAAAAACACGGTTGTATTTTCTGATTTCATTTTTGATTTTCTATATTTCTGATTTCATTTTTTATTTCATTTTGGTTTTTATATATTTCTGTTTTTTAAAATAAATTCCTGGGTGTTTTTTAAAATTAATTCTTGGGTTAATATTTATTTTCTATTTTTTATTCATTTTTTGTATTTTTTCATTATTTTTGGTCTTTATTTTTTTTCTGAGCATTTTTTTATTTTTCGTTGTTTCTTTTCTTAATTAATAAATTTTAAACTTTTTAATAAATTTCTAGGTATTTTTAAAATTGATTATGGGGTTAATATTTATTTTTTCTTTTTTTATTCATTATCTATATTTTTTTCATTATTTGTGGTCTTTAATTATTTCTTTTTTTTATTTTCTGAGCATTTTTTATTTTTGGTCTTTATTTTTTATTTTTAATTATCTGTTTTAGTTTTCTATTTAATTACAAAATAGATTACAAATTAATAATTTAAATTAATAAATTATATTAATAAATGGAGTACAAAATGAATTGTAGGTTGGATGAGCAATCTAGGGATTTTTTTAAAAAACATGTGGGTTAACGATTGAATGGACAGAAAGTTAAAAATGAGGGTCAAACATTAAGAAAGTCAATTCCTGGGGGTTTGACTCATTATAGGGAATTAAATGGGGGCCAAACCTTAAATGACCTTATAATTTATCTATATTTATATACGTATAATTAAACATCAACACCAAATTTTAAGAAAAATACACAAATTGGATGTGCTCTCTCTCTCTCTCTCTCTCTCTCTCTCTCTCTCTCTCTCTCTATATATATATATATATATATATATATATATATATATATATATATATATATATATATATATATATATATATATCCCTCTCTCTCTCTCACACACATACACACACACTCACTATAATACCCCGTATTTTAGTAATATATATTATTAATTATTAATTAGTATTATTTATTGTGCGAGATTGTTATAAAATGTTCATAATTTATTCCATGCTACCTTAAGTATGAAATTATTTGATAGTTATATACCGAGTAACCTTAGTAAGGTGTATCGTGGTGATGACTAGTATTGTGATGTTATTGGAAAAGGCAATTTGTTGGTCAAATTAAATGGGTCTACGTAAAAATTAAAGGATATAAGACACATCCCAAACTTATATGTGGGCCAGTTGGCAAATAAAGGTTATGTCACAACCTGCAATGGTGATACCTAGAAGATTTTTAGAGATGCAATGACCATAGCACGTGGAAAGAAGAGTGGCATACTCTACATGACCACGGACACTTGTGGAAGAACTGAAATTGCATATAGAAAAAGAGACTCAAATATGTGGAAATGGATATTTGGTCACATGCATGAAAAGGCGATCAAGGTTATGCACAATCAGTGTAAACTACCAACACTATAGTTAGTTAAAATTGACTTGTGCGAGAGTTGCATCTTTGGGAAGCAGAAGCGAGTCAGTTTCTAAAAGGTTGGGAGAACCTCAAAGAAGGAGAAACTTGATCATGTTCACAAAAATGTCTGGGGGACAACCCCAGTCTCATCCATTGGGGGAATGTCTTACTTTGCGACTTTCATTCATGAGCATTCAAGAAAGGTGGGGGTTTACTTATTAAGACATAAGTTTGGGGTGTACGAGGTGATCAAGAAGTGGAATCCCATAGTGGAGAATGATACTGAGGATGTGTGTAAAAAAATAAGTATTCAACTCTAAAAAAGCGCAGAGGGGAGTGAATAGATTTGATTGCAAGATCTGACTGATTTTTCGATAATTTCAAATTTTGTTCCAATTTTAATTTACATAGCATATGTTATAACTAGGTGATGTGATGAGTAGCTTGGATGAACAAATCAATGGAAAATTTTAGGCAAATCTAGGACAATTCACTAGAATAAAAAACCTAAAGTCAATTTAATGAATTACTTTATATTTATATGAGATCTTAGTGTGATATGTGAAGTGATTGACCAAAATAACATTTAACACATACACGCAATTCATAATATGGATTTATAAGAAAATTCCCCACCTAGGGGTAAAAAACCTCAATGCACTCCAATTTCTTATTCAACTTGAAAAGAGTTTTATAGAAAGAAAGAAGGTACCTCTCACTCATACCCTCACGAGTAGTTACCTATGAACTTAGAACTTCCCCACATTGACATGAGAAATCCACCTTAAGATCCATAAATTGAACGAGGAAGTACATTATCCTCATTGGAATCACATCATGATTCAATCTCTCTAATAGAACGAAGAACCTCTAATTTTAGAATTAGGAGTGTTAGATTTCCAATTCAAATGATGAATAGTTTGAATTTTACTTAGATAGTATGGATCTGAATAAAATCACACTCAACTCTCTCTCAAAGACATATATCAACTATAGATCTAAGTTTTCTCACAATATGGATAGAACAAGTGAATTTGAAAATAGAGAAGCAGGTTAAAATCTCTAAACCTAAAAAATTATCTCCAATGTGTTTTAGTTTAATGAGGAATTCAAATATTTTGAAAAGAGAGGTAAATAGAGATATTTATAGGATTTTTCAAAAATTATGCACCGTCGTTCGCACTGCTGACTTTTGTGATGTGCGTGATTTCAACCAGTATGCAACTTTGGTTGATAAAGTGCTTAACCAAGCTTACAGTTCAAATCTTGATCGTGCACAAGGGTCAAAATGGAACCTGCATATAGTTTGAGGTCAAATGCAAAAAAGACTTCGAACAAAAGTACATTTAAAATAGGTCTTTTCCCAAGTGGTTCACACAACACATCTTAGGGCAAAATTCACTTGTTCAGCCTTTAAAAAACACATTTTAAAAAATATGCAAGTGTGGATAGCCAAAATGTTCAGTCATAAAACTATCAAAATGATACATTTTCAAAGCGGAAATCGAAAGTCTTATCTTTTAGAGTAGCTTGGATAGATCTTCAAAGTCCAAAAGTCCATATAGTCCAATGAAAGAGCCACACCCTACTCAATCATCCCACAACGATTAAAGCCTATGTAGCTAGAATTACACAATGACTCAATGCTTTGACACGGAATTTAGCCAACTTATATATAATACAAATGTTACTATTTTAATCTCCCCCTTTGGATATTTCATGGTAAAACTCCCGCCAAAATAAAATAAAAAAACTTCATTATTCCTACCAAACCCACTCCATATTAGACGTATAATGAGAGTGGTTATAAGTAATGCATATAGTGTCCAAAAGACCAAATATACATCAAATTCGATTTTGAAATCATATGCATTATTCGAATCAACATGTACATACCTGAAAACACATGAAAGAAGAAACAACATCACACAGGTAATAACATGCACAAAAAGTAAGGCCCCCTGCTTTGGTAATACTACAAAAAAATTCATAATATATAGACGATATAAATCATGTGTAAAGCATGTGATAAGTGATAAGATCGTCTAATATTAATGAATACAACATGTAATATTTTTGCCTACATGAAACATAACCTGAAAAATAATTTTTCTCCCACAAAGACCCTTAAATGAATGTTTCTCCCCTTAAAATAAGAAACATAGGATATCCCACTCTCTTAAATGTTTCTCTCCCCCCCCCCCCCCCCCCCCTCTGACACAGAAAAGTCAAAGAGAAGTACAAAGATATAGATAACATGCATAGCATCGCAATAAAGCAACAATCACAATGGATAGATAAAACTAACGAACCTAAATCTAAATAATCATGTTAAATGCAAAAGAATAATAATCATGTGAAATACAAAAGCTATATAGGGAATATATAAGGAAATCATCATGAGTGTGACCAACATACAAGTGTTCCAAAATATGAATCTCATGACGTAAACTAGTAGATGAAACATATCAAGAAAATAATTATGTGATGAAGGAAATGTGATATAAAGCAATCTAACTATAATGAGATCATATGTATAAAGTTTTGACATATCAATATAAGAATCAAATATGGATAGAAACATGAAATTCCATAACCACCAAGTAAATGTACCAACAAGTATCCAAAATGTGCTCCATAAGAGAAACAGAGTAATAGGTAAAAATATTCAAGGACAATCAACAAAAATATCCAAGTAGCACAAACGGTACAACAAAGTCTTAACAAAAGAAACATAATAGAGATTATGAACAAAATATCTAATCATCATCGTTCATCTCCTCATCATCATCCTCATCCTCATCCTCTTACTCCATATACTCATGATCATCATTGTCATCATCAACTCCAGGTACATGAGGTGGAGTAGAAACTAGCGGCGGTGCAGTGGAAGAAGCTAGAATATTCGGGACAAGGTCGGTCCTCCTCAAGTAATTATAAATAAAAAAATCAGACCTCGGGTTGGGCTTCTCTCTATCCACTACATCGATACGTTGACTAAAGTTATCATGCATTTGATTCCTTTTTTATTGTATATCATCAAACTTGCCACATATGTAGGACAACTAGGCCTCCATAAACTCTCTAATACCTTGATGAGCTCTCCATCCAGGAGAGGGTGTTAGCTCTAGTGCTTTGGTTAGTACGGGGGCTCCTTCGAAAAATATATGTTAACAAGGTGGTCTTCGAGATGTCTAGGCGGTGGAATGAGATGAAATGATGCTAGAAATAGATCCAAGAATACCTACAACATCATTTGTGTAAAGACGAGGAACACTTATCTTATATAGGTAACTCGTTATAATCTGAGCATATCGAAAAGACTCCTATGAAGTATCGGTCCAAGCTCTCCTCATAACCTATAAAATAAGTTCTAGGTAATCTATAAACTATCTATGAGCTAGAGAATACATCAACCAACCTATAGTATAAAGGAAATCTTGGGCACGACGATGAGGAATTAAGTTATAGATAAGTAAAAAATGATGTATACAGTATCCCTTCATCATAGCGGCCTGTAGAAAAATATTCCCAACTCATTCATGGGAAGACATGCTAGAAATGACATAAATATATCATAATAAATCCCTTTCGTAATAAATGATACAAAATCTGGATTATGAACATTATTCTCAACATCTAAATGTGTAGCAAGAACCTCATCGGTGATCTGAACATCAATCCGTCTAACAAATGTAGATGATGTAAGCAGGGACATCGAGGTGAAAATCATGTTCACATAGAAATCGTAAAAAAGATATGCATTAGTCAGTTATTATGGACATATCAAATGAGAACTAGGAAAATCCTCTATCAATGGAAGTACAAACTAACCATCCTCGCATCGATCTAGATGGTGTAAGTCAACATCCATCTCGGATCTAACAGAATGAGATATAAATCTCGCATGACGTGGGGAACCATCTCGATTCAACCTAATCCTAGACACATCAGTCATAGGGGTGGACTATGTATATAGGCTCTAGGGGACTGCTGACGAGATGTACCTAATGATGGTGGTGTCTCTCTAACACGAGAACTCTTATTCGGACCACTCGGGGGTTGAACTCTATTCCTAGCAAGTGTATTCTATCTAACCATCATATTAGAACTAGGATGGAAATATAACACATAAACAGAAATATGAAAGAATTCCTAAGAGAGGATGAGAGAACTAAGGTATACAAACATAGAAATCCCTAAAAATCAACCATAATGACAAAACAAGCACCTAAAGCTATGAAGCCAACGTATAAATACTCTAAAATAGTTATATCATCAAACAATACTAGAGATTGAAGACTTACACAAGACAATCTAAAGGAAATCAAACAGATTTGAAAACTAGAGCTTGCACATCAACAACAACTAAAATTTAACATTAATCCTAATCAAATAGATCAAGGTCTGATAAAAAACAAACTTGGGTAGAAATTGTCTAAGGTTTATGCTCGGTGGATTTTGAAGTGGAAATGAGAAATTGAAACCAAAAACCCTAATCTCCAGTCACAACAGTCGTGCGCATGGGAGAAGTCTTCCATATCTACGGTTAGCCGAGCAAGCGACTATGTTTTAATCGTGCATATGGTTTGAACCAAAATACTTTGTCAAGGAATAAAACTCAAGAAAAGTCTAAGTATGAAAATAAAAACGAAAACACTCAAAACAATATGATATGAATAAATGCAATGGAATATAAGAACATTTATATATGACTTTCACTACACCAAAAAGGGCAAATTATCACCTTTAAGTCGGGCATCCTTGTCACGATCAATGACCGTGACAACTTTAGAAAGTTATCACAGAAAAAGACCTTGACAGGTCCGTGAAAACTTTGTCAGTAAAAAACCCGACCGCCTCTTTTTTTCCACCGTTTCTAGTTCCCTCCTTTTTTTCCCTCTCTCACGCGACTTCTCTCTTTCTCTCTCTCTCTCTCTCTCTAAGGTATCTTTCCATTATATGTGTGTATATATGTGTGTGCATATGTGTAGAACCATTATGTGTGTGTGTGTGTGCAGATAGGTGGGGGGAGGGGCGACAGTGGGGGGAGGGAGTGGGAAGTGTGTGTGCATTTGTGTGTGGTGATGTGTGTGTGCGTGTGTGTGGGATAGGGGGGGGGGTAAAATATATTAGATAAACCTTGATTTACCGAATTTTCTTAATGTTCAATCTAAAAGGTCTGAAAACATAAATTTTCCAATATATTTACAGTCATAAGGTTTTGTTGATTGTGTATATAATGTGTTATGATCCTTTTATGAAAATGGAAAGGGTCAATTTGGATTTGTAGGACACTAGTTGTTATTAGGGGTAGGGCTCATTAGTGTTGGTATCAGTTGGTTGTGATACTTAGAGAGAGAGATATGATTAAAACTAAATTTAATGGTATCTAATTTTTTTGTCAAACATTGACATGAGCCTAGTTTAGCTAACCTCCAGCTCAATTCCTATACCAACATTTTTTTTCTTGCTTGAGTATCATATCGACATTCTTTATTATTAGAATTCACGCATTATAGTAATAAATATTCATTATGAATTATGCACAATTGTATGGTTTAATCATATATCTCCCAAATTAATAATAAGAATTCGTGGTTTAGGCATAAGTTTTAGTTCTTATGCGTACTTTAAATTAAATGCAACATACTTTAAATTATATAATTAAATGAAATCTCTCCAATTGTGATAAGACATAATTAAATGAAACATACTTTAAATTACTTATAATGGACATAAAAACTAGTCTTATAGTTCTTATGCGTACGCATTCAATAGCACTTAGACACGTTCGGGAGTCATTACCCCTGTAATGAGATCTCTCGAATTGTCCTGTTTGTACAGTTTGGGACTGCATAGTTTTTGTATAATAATATTCTTCGTGGCAAAAACTTGTTACTTTGGGGAGAAGTTCTACAGTCATATCTTAATGTTCTCTGGGTACATACTAGATTATGCGATGTTAAGTGTTATTTCAATTTATAAATTGAAATGACACTCACACTTGCGAATCTATGTCGTGTACTTGGAGAACCATGGGCATATGCTGCCAAATTTTTCTCAAATTAGAATAATGTGCATGAGTTGTTAAGTATATTATAGAAATATGTGGTCTTGAATGGGATAGGACCACTCACCCTTTAGAGGGGATGGAGGAAATAGGAATTAATATTACAGATTTAATTTTAATTTCAATTTCAAATTAAAATTAAAATTGAATTTGAATGCACGAATAAATTTACCCATCGAACCTAGCCTTCTAGTTGTTATGCATACTCATTGAATAGGTGACTGTTTATTCTAATGGGAACTAAATATTCACACTTTTGCTTATGTTATTTTACCAATAATAGGTTATTGTTTGTAGTAGCAGTGATGAGATTTCATAAATACAAAGAGTGGATGGGTGAGACAAATAGAATAGGGGATGTGTTTCTAAGAGGTGCTAATGAATTTGCTAAATATGAAAAGAGATTCCTGATAATGAAGAGCGTCTGTGTCCTTGTGCTAGGTGTAATAATGGTAAGGTGTTTGAGTGGAATACAACTGAACTATATTTATTAAGATGGGGTATGCAAGATAGTTATCAAAGTTGGGTTTTTCATGAGGAACCAGAAGTTCCTTTTATCCCCGAGCAACCTTCACAACAACCTTCAACAAGTAGGATAAATGTTCAAGGGGAGGATGACATTGTAGATCACAATATGCTAAAGGATTTAGTTGATGATGTGTATGGATTTCATGAAGTGGAAGAGAATGAGGTCACTGGCGATGTACAAGGTGCAGTCGCTCATGAAGATATCGGGATAAACCTTGGCAATGACTACCAAAGTTTAAAATTTAAGGTGAGTCAATCCGTATACTCTGATTGTGAATAAGATCAAATAACATCACATGTCATGGTTGGTTTGCATAATTTGAATACTCAATACGATTTGTCTGGCACTAGCGTGATAGGAATTTGAATTGGGTAAAGGGCTTGATACCCAAGCAGAATACGCTTCCAAAAAACTATCCTACTGTGAAAAATAGTTTGAAAGGTTTGGTAATGAAGCATAAATCAATTCATGCTTGTGTGTATGACTGCATTCTATACCAAAAGGAGTATAAAAATCTCGATCGGTGTCTGGTATGCGATGAACCTGGATATGTCCAATCTACTGGCAAAAAAGGCGCAAACTCAAAAGTACCTCGAAAAGTGTTGAAATATTGTCCCGTTGGGCCAAGATTAAAGTGGTTTTTCACGATACCATGGATAGCGGAGGCAATGACTTGGCATGCTAGGGCAGCAGTAGGAGAAAATCTCATGAGCCATCCTATTGATTCTACAGTTTGGAAGATGATGAATTTTGAGTATCCCTATTTTGCTCGAGAACAGTGAAATATTCATTTGGCAATATCAATAGATGGTTTCAATTCATTTGTAAATCTAATAGCTAATCATAGTGTGTGTCCAGTGATCCTAGCCTCACTAAACCTCCCTCCTTCATAGTGTATGAGACCTAAATTTTCGATGCTCTCTTTATTGATCCCTGGGCCAAAGGCACCAAGTGAGGACATCGATGTCTACCTGGCTCCATTGACAGAAGAATTAAATGAGTTGTGGTAAGAGGGTGTGCAAGAATTTGACTCTTTTAGCAACAAAGAGTTTACGCTGAAAGCTATGTTGATGTGGGAAATTTATGATTTTTCTGCTTATGGGACATTATTTGGTTGTGTAGTACATGGTTATTTGGGGTGTCCTATTTGTGGAGAGGAGACTGAATCTCTTCGTCTCCCCGATAGCTCAAAAAATGTATATCATTGCCATAGGAGGTTTTTACCCCCCCCCCCCCCTCATAATTTTAGATTTGAGAAAGGTTCTAATTTTTTATCGGGTGGGGTTTAACATAGGATACATCCGAGAATACTTTCAGGCTTAGAAATTGAAAGTAAATCTTCTGATGGTGGCCCAAATATGCCATGTAAGAATCCTAAATTTAAGAATGTCAAGCATAAGAAGACCAAAACTAGTAATGAAACTAAGACAAGAAAAGGCATGGTCTAGGAGGTCAATTTTATTTGACTTGCCTTATTGGAAGAATAACTTAGTGCACCATGTATTGGATGTGATGGACGTAGAGAAGAACATCGTTGAACATATTGTGGGCACATGCCTTGGGGGAGTCATTTGAACGATGGAAAAAATGCACGAAAAGACCTTAAAGCGCTAAAACTTAAGACACAACTATGGTTGAAAGAAGATAAGGTGTTCAAGCATTTCATACAAGGCTGTTACTTTTTTTTCGAGCAAGCATGAAAGATAAAAACCTCGTTAAAGCTTAAAGGACTTACTATGGTATAATTCAAAATATATTTGAATTGGACTATGTAAATTTCAAAGAGGTTTTATTTTACTGTGATTAGGTAAGAGTTAAGGATAAAATGCTTGTAAAGTAATCCTGTCACCAATTTGATCATGGTTGACTTGTCCAAGTTGAAGAGTAACGAACACATGATCGATGAGCCATTTTTTTATTCTTTTTAAAAGGTCAAGCAAGTATTTTACTCGGATTATATCAACAACGAGCCGTTATCAATCATCCTATATGTGCCAAAATGTCTAAACAGTAGTGTGGATGACTTGGATGCACCTACCGAATATCAATCCATTTTTTAGGATAACCCGAATTTGAAACAAATTTTTTTTTTGCGATAAGTATCCAAATTATTTGTAATGACTAGTGGTTGTATTATTCTAGTGCTCTATTATTATCGGACGATAATTTAATATTTTTTATTAATTGGTACTTGATCATTTTAATTCTTGTAATAACTAAGTGCATATGTTAATTAGAATTTTCATCAATTTAAGCATTAATTCAAAGTCCACGACCCGAGAGAGTGTGTGGGTGTGTGTAAATTGAAATTGGTATTAGTATAAATTGAAATTTGTATAAATTGGTATAAATTGTTATTGGTATAAATTGAAATTGGTATAAATTAATATTGATATTGGTGTTGGTATGTATTGTTATTATCGAATTTGAGCATTAATTCAAAGTTCATATACATCTTTGTACTAATAATAACAATTTTGCAGAAAATGACGTCATCAGGTTGCGGTAGCGGAGATGATGAAGGCTCCTCGGATAGTAGGCCCCCAAACTGGGGAAAATTAGGCGTCGTCATCGAAAATAAGACGACATTATTAGCTTGAGCTCTAGAGTTTTTTAAGGCGATTGTCGGCCCGGGGTACACTGATTGGAGGGACATGCTTATGGACCTCAAAATGAACATCTGGGGGGTGCTACAGGTTATGTGTTTAATATTTATATTTATATTTACATTTACATTTATATTTATATTTACATTTATATTTATATTTATATTTATATTTATATTTATATTTTTATTTATATTTATATTTATAAATATAATAATTACTTACAAGATGGCTTGTATTTGTTTGACAGGAACAATTCGTCCAGCCTGCATATCTCCGTGACCCCACGTTGGAGCAATTAAGGGATCAATATAAAACGTGGAAGAAGAATTTACGGGCACGGTACTTTGAAAAGCCCCGGGAGTCCATTTTGAGACTCTGTGAAATCGTCCCCCCCCCCCCCAAGGATCCAATCTCATTGGCACAGTGGCATAAACTTATTGACAATGAGACCAATGAAAATCAATTGGCATCTCGCCAATCGAGGAGGGACAATCGGGAAAAAAAGTTGGATGTGCACTACTCCGGGCAGACGCCTTAAGCTGAGGTGGAGCAAAAGATGGTAAGTTTTTAATTTTCTTAACTTTAGTTAGTATAATTTAGCATTAATTTGCGTTCCTTACTAATTATGTATTATTATATTTCAAGATACGGGGAGTGGACCTGGGAGTAGGCCACATAGGCTCGATGCCTATATGGAAATTCTGACGAAAAAAGGGAAGGAAAAGGAGGTGGTCCCGAGCATTGCAACCACCATTGTAAGTTATAAATGTTTAATTTTTTCAATTATGTTATAATTTTCTTATTTACTTAATTGACTAATCATGTACTTTTTTTTTAGGAAAAGCTTAAGGAAGTGCATGAGTCGCAGTCTGATGCCGACAAAGCACCTTTGGCTACAGACGCACTCAGCCAAGTGCTCAAGATGGATCGCAAGGGGAGGACTAGGGGTGAGATCACGGGTGGGTAAGTCTAGGATCATTGACATGGAGATGAGAAATAATGGGTTGGACCATAAGGAGGACTCTCATGACGATAAACTATCAAGGTTGGAGGCGACAGTCCTAAATATATATGCATTCATTAAGCATTAGTTGGGCAAGGGTAAGGAGAAGGTGGTTAAGGAGGACGGGGACAAGGACGAGGACGCCGACACCGACGCTGACGTTAATGGCATTTATTCATCATCGATACGCACATACTTGGCGCCATTTGATGATCCAATTCCCATCGTGACCCCCACCGAGTGTCCTATGTCAACACTCTGTTGGTCGATCATGCATCCACTCGACATATATTGTGGGCTGCCAATAGCGAGGGTGTTGAGTGATCCGAACTTCGGCCAAGGTATGCTGCTTCATGGACATCCTCTACAAGACATTGAGGCAAGAGTGCATGTCATGTGTGTGGTGGAGGGACAGGAGAACTCACTTGTGTAGTTGCACGAACAATGTGGCATTCAACATAATGAGGGGTGTGTCAATTCATATGTTATGTGGCCTTCCTTCCTCCTCCGACCTAGTGAAGATTGACATTATTTCTATCTCTTTTTATTTTGAAAATTGGATTGTATTTATATTGTTTTGATTTTGCTACAATTTGGTTTGGATATGATGTATATTTGCATTTCTATTTTATTTTGATATGGGTTATAAATGCCTTGATTTGGTATATGATTTGTATTTTATTTGGATATATGTTGTTTAAACAAGTAAAATTTTATTATAACAGGTACAAATGTACTGCTTGGTAGTGGTAGTGGACATACTTCCCAGTAGTTGTTTTTTAAAATTATGCCCAGAATCGTCACGATCAAAGATTGTGACAAGTCCTTGACAAATAAACTCGTCACGGACTTGTCACGGTCTTTGACCATGAAATTATTTTTGGTTTTATCATGGGTTTGTCATGGTATTTAACGGCGGTCAATGATCGTGACAAGTCCATGATAAATAAGTTGTCACCCTCCAAAAGTTTTGGTGTAGTGTTTGAAAAGTAGGATTTTGAGATAAATGCACAAATATCAAAAAATCTCACACACATATATACATATGGAAACTCTAAAATGAAAATGTGTGATAGTGATTCGGCATATAATAATAAACTTGATTTAACAAACAAATTTCCTTTGAATCTTGATTAATGCATACATTAAGAACACATTCAATTTAATTATCGATTAATTGAACATATACGAATCAAAATTCTTATCAAATCATTTCAAACAACTTGTATTTCAATCAAGATATGATTAATGACAAACAATGTTTTACAAAATCAAATGAATACACATAACCAAGTAATAAAGAAATTACAAACGGTGTGCATTCTATCATTAAACCAATGACCTTTCAAGATATCATAAAAAGGTAGTTTCTAACCTTTTTTCTCCCACAAGAATATTTGGTTTTCAAATATTTTTAATGCCAAACTAATATATCAATTTTCGTATGAAAAGTTATTGCCCTAACTTGTTTTGAATGTCTGTTTAAGAAATTGGATTATGTCTCTTTACAATATATTGGATTTTGTCGTTGATTGACTTTTCACGCACCAAGCTGACACCTACCTAATGATACTTAAATTCAAAATATGGCATAATCACTCTAATAATAGCCCTTAATAACGCATGTGAAATGGTCCTTCTTCAACTCCATCAAGTATGAAACACACAAAGCTCACACATCGACGATAAAAACTTTCAAAACCAATACGAGATCTCAGGATTTGATCACGATTAAGTCAAGAACTAAAATAAATATAGTCATATGCATAAAGTTATATGCAAGTGCACAAGTAATGTGAAATCAACCCTAAAGATTCCAACAAATTTGACAATCATAATTTTCCAAATGAATTTTAACCTAAACATTGACAGTATCAATATTTATAATCAAAATTGTTAAAAATCGATATTTCAATCATGGTTAAAGTTAAGAGTATACATCAAATCTCATTAATCCTAGGAATTAATCATATAATTACAAAAACAAAAAAAGTGAAAAATCTTTTTTGGATTTTTTTTTATAAAAGAATGATGCATGTATCTACAAACATCTTTTGCAATGAAAAAAAGCGTATAGACAAATACATGAAAATGTAAAAATCCATGAATTCCTCACCAAAACATGAAAATTGATTTGAGTATGACTTTCATGGGTGTGCACATAGTGATTTTATTCCAAAAAAATTAAGAATACCTAGGAGGGGACCTACAAAAAATAAGATCCTAAGCATCCTAGAAAATAATTTTTTTATAAAAAGGACTCAACGAACCCAATAAAACTCCAGGTCCACCAACAAAATAAAACTAATAAACTAACAAAATACAAAAAGCCCAAACAAAACATTAGCCCACATTTGCTAACTTCAACACACAATGGGAAAAATCTAGATTAATACACGAGTCTAAAGGACAAACATTAACCACTATGCGTCAACTGAAACCTGTTGATAACATAACACGTCTGCAGAAACCAAAAAAATAATAAACTTTTATATCCTAGAAAACTATCTCCGAGATAGCGATGGGTTTTTCATCTCTCGGATCAGTTGGAGGAACAAAAATAACTTCTTTCTCCATAACTTCTTGTGAGGAACTACAAACTCAATCCTCTTCCTTGGTGAATTCCCAGGTAATCCACTAACAAACTTTTGCATCCACCTTCCTCTTAGGAATCTTGTGCCCACTCCTTAGAATTTGAGCAAATGGTCTAGGTATATCCCTTGTAACCTCATGTCTACCTTGAGTTAACAAATACACTCTCTTCATTAACTCACCAATTTTACCCCTAATTTCACTAATAGGATCCCTATGGTATACTTGCCTCTTATTTCCTATGAACATATGATTTTTTCCTCTCATTTACCTAAAGTTTGATTGGTGTGACCTTATACCTTGTAAAATCTATACACCCCATTTTATTACCCCTACAGTCTTCCATAGGGTCCAAATAAAGTCCTTTCGAACCTTAAAACCCTATCCTCCTTCAAACCATCTCTGAATCTTCTTTCCAATGGTTCTGGTTATGAGTGAATTAGACTCACAGTTATCATTTTACTCTTAAAAACATTCTCTTACATTACTTTCTCACCCCACCACGTGCCACCACTCAACCACCACCTTTTACATCCAAAATTCATTTTACAAAACCTATAAAAATCATAATTCAAACAACTTAGATGGTCTAAATCCTCTTTAATCTACATTGTCAATTTGTTGTTACTTTATATGTTTTGTTACTTTTTGCACATTTCTTAGTTAATTCTTGTTCTTTTTCCCTTTAAACTCACTTTTTATTATATATTTATTTCAAACTTATTTTCAAAAGTCCAACAACCAAAAAGAGGTTTTATTATCTAAATCCAAAATTTAAATTTCTTCACTTTTTCACACTTCCACTGACCTTTTCACACACTTTGTTTTATAAATTAAGGATAAATTACAATTTTGGATCATGGGTTGGACCTCACTTTATTCTTCACACAAATTACGTTGACTTTGATGCCATTTTGGTTACATCACTATTTATGTGTTCATCCTTATATTTAAATAAAATTTAGTTCATTTTCTTAACTTACCTATATTATTATTATTTAGCGATCCCGTTGACACGCGTACTCACTATTTTATAGCGAGTCATGATATGGTGCATTGGTCATAGTTTAGTTATTTACCTTTTTAGCGATCTTGTTGACACGCATACTCACCTTTTTATAGCGAGTCATTATCTATTGCATCACTCATATTTAGTCACCTCCACACCTTTTTTCCTTTTATCTCATAGAATGATCTGTTCCCATTTTTCATGATGTGGATATGATGATTTTACTCCTCACCTATACACCTATATATACACATGGCACACACTTCATCACTTTATGCACATTAGAAGGAGAAGAATAATTTGTTGCCCATTAGAGATTGAAATGGCAGAATGGGTACCTAATACCTTCTCATTCTGTAATATTATCTCCATGCCCGCATAATTTGGTTTCGCATGCAGTAGGAGTCTTTTATGTATTTTCTTTGGAGATGACCACATTTTTTTCCTATTTTCAGTAAACTAGGTTGTCGACTCCAATCTCTATATGTTCATACGCACATACCCTCATATCATTGACGATGACCGTTACATGTCCTTAAAGAGACCATAACCCCCATGTGCGAGCTTTAAGGGAGATCCCTTTTTTGGGGTCAATGATAGCAACACAAAAAGTATGAAATGGAATATTCCTTTTCAAATTATTTTTAGCTACATGAACCTTCATCTCAACTATTTCAAGCTTATTTCTCTTGAGACAAAAATGGGAAATATGATTCGATTTCCCACAAAATGAGCAACCACTACCAATTTTCACAAACTTGGACTTAAGCTCAATTTCCTTCTTTTTCTTAAAATGAATTTGTTACTTACCACTCTTTTCAATGTTAGAATATTCAAATTTTAATTTTGAGTTTGAAACTTTCTCATTTGTTGGTTCCACATAACCAGTGCCATGTTTGTTATGTTTGATTTTCGCATGATTCAATAAGACATTATCTATAGTACAGGTTCTATGAAACATCTCAAATTTCAACCCTTTGGCTTGTTACAATTCATGTTTCGTCATTCCAAAATCTCATTTTGAAGTTTTATTTCTTCCATTTCTATCAAAATGGTCCTATTTTGTTTTTTCAAAGAACCAAATTCCATTTTCAACTCATCATCCTCATTTTTTAGTTCTAAACATTTCAATTTAAGACACTCGATCTTTTCATCATTTTTATCATGTTCACTTTGGAAAGTTTTCATTTTATTCAAAATTTTAATGTTTGAATTTTTTAGTTTTAAAGATTTTTGATAGAGTTCATCAAAGGCTTCTTGAATATCATCCACTTCATAATTACTTTCATCGAGGGACCTTGGGATATAGGTGCGTGAACCCTTAGTACTATATGGAAAAAATTCACTAAGTGACTCATCACAAAAAGATTTAACTATATTCATTCTCAGAACACTCTCTAAAAGTATTATATCTCCATTATCCTTCTCACTCTCATCTAGTTTCATCATGAAAGAGATCTCACTCCCACTTTCGTCACTAGTATTTCTATCCTCACTCTCACTACCGGAGTCACTCAACTAGCCTTATAGACTTATTTTCTTCTTGTCTACATCTTGCTTCTTCTCCAACTTCATCAAATGTGTTGGGCAGACATTGATATGGTGTCCTACACATACACCTCCACATCCATAACAATTACATTCATCCTTTACCTTATGCTTTTTTGAATCACTACTCTCTCGATAATAAACATGTTTAAAGGACATATATGGCTTTGCTCAAACTTTCTACCATTTTAAGAAAATTCTTGTTCTTGTATAATTTTTTATTTGTTTCAACAAAAAGAGTAATGTCCACCTCAACATTTTCTTTAGGCTTATCCTCACTTTTGCACGACACACTCGACATTTTCTTTAGGCTTATCCTCACTTTGTGACTTTCATTAATGGCCATTCAAAAAATTTACGGGTTTACTTATTTAGAAATGAGTATGAGGTGTTTGAGAAGTTGATGACCGTGGTGGAAAATGAGACAGGGTTAAAGATAAATAAGTTAATATCTGACAATGGTGGTAAGTATAAGACACTAGGTTCTAGATGGTCATTTGTGGGAATGACATCAGACTGGACAAGACTGTGCCATGTGCACCACAATATAATCACGTGGCGAAATGGGTTAACCCAACATTGATTGATTAATCCAAAAGCTTTTGTACACAAGCAAGTCTACCTAAGAAGTTTTGGGAAGAGGCGATCAATACATCAACTTACCTGATCAACTAAGGACCATCACTGCATTGGAGCAAAAAATACCAGAGGATGCATGGAGAGGTAAAGAGAGAAAAATTTCATACTTGAAATTTTTCTGTTTTGTGTCATATGTGCATATTAGTGATCACACTAGGGGGTAAGTTTGCGCCCCAGTCACTAAAATGCATACTTTATTAGATATGGAGCATATGGATTTAGTTATTGCTTATAGGATGACAAAAATAAGAAGATCATAAGAAGGTGGGATGTTATATTTATTGAAAGAGCGATGTATAAGGACATAGATGTAATACCCCATAAAATTTAGAGGAATTAATAATTAATTAATTAAAACAATTAATTAATTTATTGGACTTCAAAAATTATCAAATAATTTAAATATTGAATGTAAAATTATTTATGAAAATTTAAAGCAAAAATGGACTAAATTGGAAATATAGAGCTTATTTGGTAAATTATTGAATTTTTATGGGATAAAATGAAATTTCTATAAAGTTTAGGGACTATATGGTAATGAATATAATCTACTTAATGGGTTAGTTATATGGGGGATTTTGGTTTAAGGCTAGGGGCATAATAGTATTTAGAGCATTGCTTGAGTCTTATGTTTAGGGTTTTTATAAAGGAGGAAAAACAAAAATGTATGGGTACACATATTTAGGTTTGGGGCCTCTGTAGCAGGTTTGGAAAGCCTCTACAGTTGGGTGGATACTATTGTAGTGGGCCCAAATACTTGCTATAGAGAATTGGTTCAATTTAAGGTAGGTTTATCCCATTTATTCTTCTTAGTCACACAATTTTCTCTCTTCTCTTCTTCAAAGAAAAAACTCACTATTTTCTATCCCAAATCCTATTACCTTTTTAATTCATCACCCAAATTACGTTCCAATTTCAAAACTAAAACACTAGTTTATATTCCACCTTTCAAAGATATATTCAAAGGTGTTGTCAAATATTTTCAAATAATTTTTCAAGGGATTCAAGGAGATTTTCAAGGATGAATTTTAAGGGGTTTCTTCTCACTCGTGTAATTCAAGTTTTGAACTATATTTTGAGGAAAGTTGTTATATACTCCTCTCCTTTTATATATACTCAAATTAATTGCACCTGAACATTAATTTTATATCTAAAATTTATTAGAAACCCTTAGGCTTTGTTAATACTTAGGAAAATTGATAGCCTCGTGTGTTATATATTAAGTTTTTGGCCATAATTATATAAGAAATTGAATATGGGATACTTGATAGTAAATTGGCATACTAAGGTTTTAGGTCTGTTCTTGGATTTATGATAATTGAAATATATGTTGAGTAATTGTGAAATATATATAAGGTCTAATTAAATATTAAAATGTTCATGCTAAGTAGGGTTGCAGCTTTAGCTCTATAGATAGTACCTTTGGTATTAAATACTGATTTATGAAATTCTAAACATGAAATTGTATCATTATTGCCAAATTAAACCTGAAAGCATTTTATTATTGTGTTTCCCATGCTATACTCTTGAAAATCCATTTGAGGCTTCTTAATGAATGATGTTCTTGAAATTGAGAAATAGATTAAGTGTATACGAATTCAACATAAGCCCTTTTATTCCTTAAAGTAATTAATCAACTAGATGAATTAGAAGGAGTACGAGATAAACTTATGTTGGATTGTTGGGTTGATAGTTATTGTGACTTATGATGAATGGATTCCGATTAGATATGGAAGTTGGATATTTAACACCCTTATTCGCTTAATGTAATTTATCATAATAAACCTTCAACTAATTAATTGTCTCAGCGACTATCCTATCCAAATGGAAGTGTATCAGGGGGATTCCTTAATTGAATTTCATTTTATGAGACGTCCCACGCATGGAGTTTAGATATGGGTATGAGTGATGACTTTATAAACCTTTATTATCATACTTCTTTAGTTTAATAATTCAGTTTATGAGTAACTATACATTAGACGTATTAACCATTTAGTCCTTAATGTGATGACATAACGATTGGTTAAGTAACAAACTAAAATGACCTGAAGGGTGGGGAAATACAATAAAAACGATATAGTGATGAGTTAGTATTGAACGTTAATAGAAAACGAAATAATGAATGAGTGTCGAGAGAAAACACTATATTCTGATTATACTTGGGGAGCTCTGGCTTTGTGTAGCATGTGGCGACCGTTGTTTCGGCACTTCATAATATGTGATGATGGATTAATTATTATTTTGTGAAGATTTTGTTGCATTACACAGTGTTGTGGAGTTCCAACACTTATTAGGACGTGACGAGTTTTTTGTCACTCTGAAGCAGGTGGCTACGAGTTATGTGATGGTTATATATGGGTGTACCGCATGTTCTTGAGATGGTCGGGGAGAAGGGGGTCATGTCGGTTATGTTTAAATCAATTAAGAGGATAATTAATTGATGAAATTAGTGAATTAACTAAATATACCATGAGATTATATTACACATGATGAGTTATCCTTATTAATTATATAAACTGTGAATTTACCATTTATATATATATATATATATATATATATGATTTGAGTTGCGTAACTTAGTGACTTTCTAGGGTTTTAACCCACTTTATTCTTAGTGACTTCCCAAGTTCTAGATATGGTCCTCCTGCTTAGATTTCTCTCCTCAAGCTAGAACACATTCTCTATCCCCCCCGGTCTCTCTCTCTCTCTCTTAATTTTCAACGGTAAAGATCGATGTACATCTTTCCCTTGATAAACTATTATTTAAATTTTAAATCACGTGTGATGTATTTTTGGGTTAAATTCCATGTATATTGGATAACAGGACTTGACATGTAATATTTGAGACTCAGTATTTGGCTTGTACTCTTGGGAGTTCGTATTTAGATTTAGTTCTCATTGCCTCACTCTATTATGATTATGATGAACTTTATGAGTTTATTATGGAGGAATTTCATATCACATCCTTATATGTGATACATGTTTTTCTAGTTCTTTAGTATTGATAATGGTATTTCATTTGTGTAAGTGGAGCTTAATGATAATCCCCATTTGTTTAATGACAAACCTTCCCATTTAGTGATTATCGAGAGATCAAAACAATGTGGAGGTTAATCAAAGACGAATGAAGCCTTCTAGAAGAAGCTAGATGATCCACCATGTATTTTATCTATTTTTCTACAATTATGCTTTGCATTGTAATATTTGTGAGGTTATAGATTTTAACGATGGATCGTGTCTGGCAGGACATGGGAGAGATTGCATTCTCTATTAAGGAAACTCACTTGGGGAACCATTGAGGGAATTGGTTTGGAGGATAAAGAGCAAGGCATCGTTAAGAAATTACGCTTAAGCATTTTAAATACACCAGGTAAAGCATCAACGTAGCCTGAATGAGCCTTACATGAGAAACCTTGGCCAAACTTATTCTCAACCATAAATAGATTTTGACACCAAAAAATAGAATCTTTCTTAAAAGATATGAGTGACGTCATAGTAGACCTAACTATAGGGACATAATTGTCCGCTAGAATCTAGAAATTATAGGAGTTGTCCTAGATCACATATGATATGGAATATACCGATACATTGTCACATCTACACATGATCATCCATGACATCCACTAGCCAAATCATTAGCAACGTTCTCATCATCACGCACCTATCATCTTCAACGTGCATCGTTCAACTTCAACCGGTCTCCGCTACTCCACTACGTAAATGGTATTATTTTATTTGGAGTTCTTAATATTCACATTTATATTTCAGATATATTTTATTCGATTTAACAACTAATTTTATTTTATTAAAATCAATGCTAGTGTTTAAATAAAATTTATTTTCCCCAACAGTCATTCAAACGACATGCGCATGTCGTTCGAAGGGTCATTTGATGCCCTAGATCGTTTTTGGATCAAACGAACCCGTACATATTTGGTTTCTAGCTGGTCGTTTTTCGATTCATTCTATCCCTCATCTAACGACATCTTAATGTCATTCTAACGACCCTGAAAAGTGGCTCAAACGGCATGCCTCCACCTTAAATTTTTTATTTGGATATAAATACATGCTCTCATTAGGTATTTCGTAAGACTTTTTAACTCTGACCTTTGCAGACCTGCTGCACTTTAAGTCTTCACTTTTAAAGTCTAAAAATAGTTTAGATTCACTCCAACCTACCTTATCAAATATGTGAATCATTGATAAACTTGTATATTCCTATCACCCATTCTTGGAGTGATACTTGTGGAAAAGATATCTCCACTGCTGTTCTCATGGGAGCCCTTGCTGAAGACAACGAAATGAGGCCTGCGGGTATTCATCTATCAAAACGTCTATATTTCTCTATGTATGTAAGTTGAGGTTTACATACAATAGTGAAATAAAAAGGTTTTTCTCCTTTTGGGGATTTTTCCTGAAATTGTCTTTGTGATTGTTGAATTGCATGCTAGATAGATTTATCGATTTCAATCACTTAGTTGCATGTTATAAGCTTAATTAAAACTGGTTATAAACTTGGATTTTAATTAAATAAGTAGATCCATTCAACCAAAACACACTCTCAAATTGGTATTAGATCCATTTACATAATTCTACCGTGTAATTTTTCCCCTAATTTTTTCTAGATATCATTTTTTTGAAAATATTGATTTTTAAAAAATCTAATTTTAATGGATAACTTATATAATTAAATTCTAGTTTTTGATGGTACAAACTATCCTTATTGCAAAGCTCGCATGAAATCAACTTTAAAGGCTCGTGTCTAATTAATTTGTGAAAGAAGGTGGACTCCTCCCACTGTCATCATAGATAATGTGACTAATCTTAAACATGTGCCTAACTAGACCGAGGATGAATTTAAATAGATAACTTATAATTCACGTGGCCTTAGTGCAATTCACGAAGCCATCTCTCCCGAGTTCCAAAGTATTATGACGTGTACCACATCAAAAGAGGCATGTGATATCCTATAGATTACACATGAGGGCACACATACTGTTAAGGCATCTAAACTACAAAATTTAACTACTCAGTTTGAAACTAAAACCATGCTTGATTCTGAAGTTTTGATGAGTTTTATGCACGTCTGTCAGATATTATTAATACTAGCTTGAACTTGGTGAAAAATTCCTGACACAAGAGTAGTTAAAAATATGTTAAGATCATCGTGTTCCCGTTTTATCCCGAAAGTTACTATGCTTAATGCTTTAGGAATGTTAGATTCTCTTAGATTAGAAGAACTTGTAAGAGACCTTCAGACCTACGAAATCGACATGTTTCCCAAAATTGTTAAACCCAAAGAAAAAGGGATCGCTCTTAAGGCCCCGTCTTGAAAGAGTGAGGAGTCATCGAATAAGAGAGAGGAAATGTTATTAGATTCTGATTACGACTTTGATTTAGATGATTTTTCCCTTTTTGCTAAAAATTTCAAGAAATTTATCGAACTAAAAAGTAATGGAAATTTTAAAGATAAAAAGAGTTTTGAGAAATATAAAAATGGGAAGAATTTTGAAATAGATAAAAAGGACGCCCTAAAGAGAGAGGAAGAGAGGTGTTACGAGTGTAATGGGAGAGGTCACAAAGCATATGAATGCCCAACTAGGTTAAAGCGTCAAGACAAGGGCAAAGCCACCTTAAATGCCACCTTAGTAACGAGAGCGAGGTTGAGTCGGTGGATTCAGGAGAAGAATCACTGCATTAATTTAACTTCACCGTATTCATGGCTAGTCATGTGAGTACTTCTAGTGCACCTCATAATGATGAGGAAAATACTTCACAAGGACACCTCGATAGTGAAAAAGATGTGAGTGAGGGTGAGGATGCTGCAAGTGAGCGCGAGTGTGACCTATAGTGAGCCTACGCCGAGTTATACGTTGAGTTCTTTAAAACAAAAAGGCAAAACAAAGGGTTAGCAACTAGGATCATTGCTGTAAAGAAGGATTTACGAAAGATGAGAGAGAGAGAGAGAGAGAGAGAGAGAGAGAGAGAGAGAGAGAGAGAGAGAGAGATGTAAAGAGAGAGATTTTGGAGAAATAGCGAGCTTTTAGAGAGAGAGCTTTGGAGAAAGAGAGAGAGCTTTTGAGAAAGATAAATGGGACTGATCAAAAAGTGGATAGTCTTACGAGTGAGCTCCTTGCATCCGTGGAGACTCGAAAGAAACTTGAAGCCCCTGTAGCCTAACTCACTCATAATCTTGAGAGATCCCGAGAGGTCAACGTAAAGATTGAGGAAATATCTGAAAAGATGAGAAAGATTCTCATTGGCCCTGCATTAGGGTTTGGTGAGAGGTAGGGAATAGGTTTCGACGATGCATCCACGTCATATGTCACACCGAAACCGGTTCCTAAATTCATTGTGAATCCTTATGCCCTCAACCAAAACCCCAATGGAAAGTTCGAACAAGAAAAGCAAACCAAGTTTGGCCTAAGACTGTTTATTTTTGCACTTATTACAAGAGAAAATGCCACCGTAGGGAGTTTTGCTATAGTTTGGGTCGGACTCGACATACACATACTCCTTCGCACTATTTTAGTGATTTTGCTAGTCTTAAAGAGCAGGTTGAGTGTCTAGTTGCCACTTCTCACAGTTTAATGAAAGTATTCCAACGAATGTCTTTATAGTTAGTGGCTACTTTTAATATCCCGACTAGACCAAAAAATGACAAAGGTAAATAAATAGTCACCACTACTTGGGTGCGTAAGCATAAAGTAGAATCCCTTGTTGTCCATGTAGCTCTTAAGGCTCATAATACCTCCCAGTAGTATTTTGATAATGGTTGCTCCAGGCATATGACCGATGACGTCTCATTTTTTACCAGCCTTGATGATCACAAGGACAGTAAAGTCACCTTTAGAGGTGGGGGTAAATCTAGAATTATAGGATGTGGTACATTATAGATACCCAATTTTCTTAAGCTAGATAATATTTTTGTACTTCAGAGGTTTGAAAGCAAACCTTCTTAGCATTAGCCAGTTGTGCGACGCAGACTTTGCTGTAAAGTTTGACCGGAACAAGTATAATGTTTATGATCAAGCCGATAAACTTCTACTGCAAGGGTCGAGGATAGAAGATAACTGTTATGGGATTGTGACTAAGTCCTCATTTATGTGCAACAACTCCACGATCTCTTCTATGGATCTGTGGTATAAACGTCTAAGTCATATTAATTTTAGAGACTTGGAGAGTTTAGCAAAGAAAGACTTTATTTGTGGCTTGCCGTCACTTGGAAAGCCAACTACCACGATTTGTGGTCCTTGCCAGAAAGGAAACAAGTCCTTAGTCCCCATCAGAAGTTGAATTCCGTTACCACTTCTCGCATACTTTATTTTATTCATATGGATCTTATGGGTCCTACTCGAACTGAGAGTCTAGGTGGTAAGAGGTATATCCTCATAATGGTAGATGATTTCTCTTATTATTCGAAAGATGCTTTCCTGAGAAATAAATTCGATGTTGTAGAGTTTCTTATGATCAAGTGTCAGGCCCTGAAAAATTAACATGGTGTCACTATTAATAGAATCCGTAGTGACAATGACACATAATTTAAAGAAGTAAAGTTGGATCACTACTGTGATAGCCTCAAAATTAAACATAAATGATAGCCTCGGAATTGAACATAAATTTTTTATCATGAAAACTCCTCAACAAAATGTGATTCTTTAGTGGAAGAACCGGACTATTAAGGAGACGGATAGATCTATGATTCTAGGTTATAGAGTTTATAGGAGGTTTTAGGCAGAGGCGGTGTCTACCGCATACCACATGGTGAATAGGGTATATCTTTGTCCACACACACATCAGATGACATATGAATTGGGGGCAGGGAAGAAGACCAACCTTTTATATTTATTTGTCTTTGGGAGTAAATGCAACATCCTGAGGGATATAAAAAAAATTAGGAAAGTGACTCCTAGAGTGACGATGGAATTTCGTTAGGATATTCATCGACGAGCATAGCTTATTGAGGTTTTAACCTGAACATCTCTAAGGTTATGGAATCAATAAACGTCGCTGTTAAAGATGATGAGCTGTCGACATTTATTGATCCTAACCCTTTATGTGATGATAATGCACCACCTAGTGATGATCCCATTATTCCTCAAACACCTAGGGTGGACCCTACTCATGTCTTAGGGGACATACCTACTTGGGTTCATAAGAGTGATTACCCTTTCTCCATTTTAGGAGATACCACCTTAGGGGTCAAGATTCATGCTCAGCTAGACAAAGTTGTTAGCTTTTTATACTACATGTCCAAAGTCGAGACCTAGAATATCAAAGCATCACTAAAAGATGAACAATGGATATTTGCTAAGCAGGACGAGTTGTTTCAGCTTAGAAATAATAATGTTTGGGAAATTACCCCGACCTACTGAGAATAATGTGATTAGTACTAAGTAGATCTTCAAGAATTAGATGGATAAGAATGGTACCATTATACATAATAAGGCTGGGTTGGTCGCTCAGAGCTACACACAGATTGAGGGTATAGATTTTGATGAGACATTTACTCATGTTGTAAGGCTTGAGTCCGTCCACATACTACTCGCCCTCGCATGTCATCTGCACTTCAAGTTATATCAGATGGATATTACGAGTGACTTTATAAATGGCATTCTACAGTAGGAGTTTTACGTCGAACAATCGAAAGGTTTTAAAGACCCTAAGGACCCTAAACACGTCTATTATCAGAGTAAAGCCCTGTATGATTTGAAGTAAGCACCCCATGCTCGGTATGAGAGGCTTACTTATTATCTCTTAGACCGTGGATTCAAGAAATGGGGAGTAAATAAGAAATTATTTGTTAGGAGAGGAGAAGGTGTTATTTTGGTTAACCAGGTCTATGTGGACGACATAGTCTTTTGATCCACGTGATCCCTCTATGCCCACGACTTTGAGGAGGAGATTAAGAGTGAGGTCGAGATGAGCATGGTTGGTGAGATTACATTCTTCCTTAGTCTCCAGGTTCGTCAGCTAGAGGATGGGATTTTCATCTCCTAATCCAAGTATGCAAGAGACCTCATGAAGAAGTTTAGGTTACACTCAACTAAGCATTCTCTCACCCCCATGAGTAACTAAATGAAGCTTAACAAGGACACTTCAAGCAAGGTCATTGAGCAAACCTTATATCGGAGTATGATAGGTAATCTTCTCTACTTGACTGCGAGTCATCCCAATATATCATTTAGTGTTGGAATCTATACACGATATCAAGCATCCCCAAAAGAGTTACACTTACAAGTTCTTAAACGTACCATCAAATACGTTAATGGGACTCTCTCATACGACATTTGGTATTCCTTTGATAGCGATGACTGTTTATTTGCCTATTCGGATGTCGATCGGGTCAGGGATGTAGATGGATGTAAGAGAACTTCGGATGGGTGTTTCAATTTTAGTACTTTTCTTATCTCTTGGATGAGCAAGAAGCAGAACTCCATCTCTTTGTCTATTGTGGAGGCTGAGTTCATCACCATTGGGAGTTGTTGCATGCAACTCTTGTGGATGAATCAAATTCTGGAGGACTATGGGATATCATAAGACACCATGACTATTTCTTATGATAACACGAGCACTATACACATATCCTGTAATCCAGTCCATCATTCACGCACCAAACATATTAGGATATGTGATCATTTTATCTGAGACCTAGTAAAGGAAAAGGTCGTATCCTTGAGTTTTGTGACTACCGGCCGCTAGTTAGCCGACATTTGCATGATATCTTTACATGCCCCTAGATTCGAGAGTCTTAGGAAGTCTTTAGATATCTACACAGTTGACTGAGGGTTGGTTACTTTGTCTAGTATAGGATGGTTTTGCACGTGCATATTCTTGGCTCCTATTGCTAGACTGTATCATTTGTATTATTCTTGCAGTATTTTTTTTCTTTTTCATTTTTTAGAAAAATCTAAAAAGATTTTCGTTTTTTAATTAAAAAATACAAAAATGTTTTTGATTTTTAAGTATAGAGAAAAATACAAAAAAAATCGGTTTTTAAGAAAAATGAAAAAGACGAAAAGATTTGTCTTATAAATTTTTTGAAAAACACGAAAAGATTTTTATAGTTTGTTCACACCTATTATGGATGGACATTTAGGATGGCCAAGTCACCATATTATTCCATTATCCACATGACTATTTGGTATGTTTTAGGAGATAACTTCATTTCTTCCATGTGCTTTGTAATGTTTGGAGTCATTAAGATGTAATTAGTGATTACTTTCTAGTTGTTTGACTCATTGTCTCCCTTAATGCTCATATTCACGCATTTATTTCATTTTTGTACTAGTTTATCACATATTGGTCAAAATATTTTCATCTCAGTCTTGTCATGAAATAAACCAAATACGATAAAATGAGTCAATGAAAGTAGTGCATGTAAGAATGGGTACCCGTGACAGTTTAATTACTACTGAAAAGAAAATGAGTGAACATGGGAAGGAGCTGTGAGAGGCATGTTAACTCGTCGTGAAAGTCACCGTTTAAAAATATCCCATGAAAATAATTAAAGCAATAAAAAAGAAAAATAAGCCAAAATGGGGCCAATAGGAAATCTCTTAAAAAGAGAATTTAGAACCTAAAAAAATGCATTATTATTTATGAGGGAGTTTCGTTGGAAATCAATGGGTTTACACGTCCTCACAAAGTCTCAAAAAAACATTACAAATTTTTAAATGTTATTGTTGTGGAAATCATTTTATTATACTTTGATTTTTTGATTAGATTGAGTCAATTTCATATAAATTCACCTTTTTACGCCTAAGGATGATTTTGAGTTCATTCGTTAGGAGTATCAAAAAAAAAATTTGCACATATGATTATGAATGTTTGAGTTGATTTTTCTATCGAATTTGTTCACAACCCTACACTTGTGCTTTCATCGACTTGGTTATCTTAGTGTAAATTAATGGTGTGATTTTTTGTTGTATATTTTTGTGTGAAAAAAATTGAAAAATTAAAAAAAAAAAAGTTATTTATTTGTGACACACTCTGTATTTATTGTTTATGTTTTCTTTCCTTGTCTATTTGTGACATCATAAAAAGGGGGAGAATGAATTATGGGGGAGTGAAAATTTTTTATTATTTAATAATTTTCTTGATCTTAAAAAAATTATTTCAAACTTTTGCGCGCCACGAGTATTTTTTTCTTGTCTCGTGTGTGTAGGAACAATTTGAAGATCATATATTTAGCACACCCTAATGATAACAAAGAAACTTTGAAGATTTGAAGTTTTGAAGAATTTAAAGATATCAAGACATGTATTTTGATAATTCCATTTTATATTTTCTAGAGATATTAGATTGTATGTCTTAAGGATTTTTTGTTGTTGCATAATTCAGATATTTTTATGTATGTACCGGCATAGCCATAGGAGTACATTTGTAAGGACATAATTGTCTGCTAGAATCTAGGAATTATCAGAGTTGTCCTAGATAACATATTATAAGGCTTATACCGATACATTGGCACGTCTACACATGATCATCCATGATGTCCACTATCCGAATCATTGGCAACGTGTTCATCATCTCGCACCCATCATCTTCAACATGCGTCATTCAACTTCAACCGGTCTCCACTACTCAACTACGTTAATGGTATTATTTTATTTGTAGTTATTAATATTCACATTCATATTTGGGAGATATTTTATTTGATTTAATAACTTATTTTATTTTATCAAAAATCAAGGCTGGCATTAAAATAGAATTTATTTTCGCCAACAGTCGTTCGAAGGGTGGTTGAATGCCCCTGATCGAATTTCGATCAAACAAGCCCGTACTGTTTTGGTTTCTTATTGGTGATTTCTTAGGTTGTTTTATTCCTCATCTAACAAAATCTTAATTTCATTCTAATGGCCCTGAGAAGTCGCTCGAACGACATGCCGCCACCTTGAATTTTTTTTTTTGGCTATAAATACATCCTCTTATTAGGTATTTTGTAAGACTTTTTAACTCCAACTTTTGCAGACCTGCTGCACTTTAAGTCTTCACTTTTAAAGTCTAGAAACACTTTAGATTCACTCAAACCTCCCTTATCATATACATTAATCATTGAGAAACTTATATATTCATATCACCCATTCTTGGAGTGATGCTTGTCGAAATGTTGTCTCCACTGTTGTTCTTGGAGTTCTCATAGGAGCTCTTTCTCAAGACAACAAACTGAGGCTTGCGAGTATTCGTATGTCAAAACGTCTGTATTTCTCTATTTATATGTCAGTCGAGGTTTACATACAATAGTGAAATAAAAAGGTTTGGCCCCTATCGAGGATTTTTCGTGAAATTATTATTGTGATTGTTGAATTGCATGCTAGATATATTTATTGCTTTCAATCACATAGTTACATGTTCTAGGCTTAATTAAAACTAGTTATAAATTTGGAGTTTAATTAAATAAGTTGATCCATTGAACCAAAGCTCACTCTCACTAACACGTGTCCTTTCAATATTACCTTAAAACAATGATGGTTTGGTGAACAGATAGCCAAAAAGGTGTTGACATCGTGCCGCGCCAACTGACACAATGGATGGTTACTCGAGATTTCCTTCAATAGTTAATGCTAATGACATGTTGAGAATAGTAGTCTAACCTAGCATTTAATGCACCCTAAGTTTCTTCAAGGCTATCCTTGGCCTATAAATACCCATTATCCTTTGATAAACCATACGATCTTTGATCCATAATATCATTGAGATATCAAGTTTTTAAAATCTTAAAACCAGAGAACATATTCTCCACCATTATGCACTTGCCCAGTTCTCATTAAGAACTCAAGCATTTATGGTTATGCAAATAATATTTCACCTATATTGTGATGCTTACATACCTATCATTCTTGTATAAAGATTCTTTTTTTATTTCTCCCTCTAAGCAAAGATCCATTAAAGGATCTTTTATTATCTAAACATTATGTATTTATTACCAATTATCGTGATATATACAAGATTTTGTTTCGCATTATTTGGAGTGCATTTATTATGGTTTCTTCACCATTAAAATGGGTTACACCTATGTTATTTGTAAACACGCCAGATCACACTACCCTCTTATAAATTGTATTTGTAATTTGTATATTTAATGTTAAAAATTGATCAACTTCAAGAATAAAATATATAGGTTGTTATAAGAGAAGCTTGTGTTAGAGATGTAGCACACATCGGTGGCCTAGCACAGGATGATCCAATCTAAGTTTATTTAGAATATACTCTAAAGAGAAGCGGAGTAGTGATTTCTCAGACAAATGAATCCATACTAGAGATCAGTGCACAAAAAATTATGCCATAGAGCCCAGCTCCTACTTTAGCTCTAGAGAGGTCATCTCGTGCTCATGTACCAAATAGGAAGTATATAAACTATCTGTTACATAGTGATGGTGGTGAACCAAAATTCTATAATGAAACATGTCAAGTAGGAGATGCAACCATAGGAGAGCTTGCATTGGAAGATGAGATCAAGTCCCTCATGTCGAACCAGACATCAGAGCTAGCTTATTGCCCATGGGGAAAAATGTTTTACACAACAAATGGGTGTATCGAGTTAAGGAGTAACATGATGATTCCAATTGATATAAGGAAAGAATCATGGTCGAAGGCTTTCAGAATAAGTAAGGGATTGAATATATAGATATTTTTGCACCAGTTTTAAAACTCACTACCATTCCTTTAGATTTATGCATTGTTACAGGAAAGATATTGTGCCCTGACCAACTAGATGCCAAAACTGCTTTCCTTCCTAGTCACCTAGAGGATGAGATTTATATGCAATAACCCTAGGGTTTCTCAGGAAAGTAGAAAATATTATAGAAGATAAAGAAAAACTTACACGATTTGAAGCAAGCCCAAGGCCAATGGCGGAACTAAGATTACACGTAGGGGTGGTATAACATTAAGCAATAACCATAAATAAATAAAAAATTAAACAAAGAAAAAATAATTGAAAAATTGAATTTTGATAAATAATAATATTTAAATAGAAGAATGATAACAAAATCTCTATCTCAATTTTGAACGAAGGGTCTTCAAAGATTCAAATTCATCAATTTAAGAGTCTAGATTAGTCTTTAAACTAATATCACGTTCGAGTTAGAGATTCATGCAACCGCTAAGAAATTCATCCCCAAATTGAATTGTGAATCGTTGTTTTAGCATGTTTCATCTTAGAAAATTCTCTCTTCGTAGTCACAGTAGATACATGACGAGTCAACATAAGACGAATCAATCTATCAAACATAGAATAGGTATCCGACTTTCTTATTACAAATAGTTTTCAACACAAATCACTAAGAGTAAAAATATTTTAAAATTCGGGATCACTAGCTAAATAAAGTTGATAATACAAGAATTGGGATCTCAAAGTATGAATGTCTTCTCCAGTAAAATACTTAGGATAGAATTTTTTGACGAGTTTGGAAATATTCTCAACATCAAATGATTTAAAAGCATCACTACTATGATCCAAACCCAAGCTAAGATCAAGAAGTTTCATTGCCCCCTCGTTGAATCTATTTTCTAACTCCATCCATTGAAAATCTATCGTGGAGTTAAAACAACAAAGTGCGAACATTATTCAACAATGGTGTGATCTTGTTTCTAACATTCACGTCTTGTATTGTTATCATAATGAGAGCTCAAATCAGGTATAACAATGTTATGTCGTCGACAAAATTTTACCGCGTTCTCGGGGAAATTTCCCCAATCGCCATTTCACAGTTTTTAAAGGAGAAATTTTGTTGCAGAGACTAACTTTAAAGCGTTTAAAATGTATTGAGTGTGACGCTGTAAATCCTGGAAAAGTTTATTAGTGATTCCCATGATTTTTTCCATGAAGTGCATAATAAATATGAATTCAAAACTCTGCATAACTTTAAAAACTAAAAACACCATGAGCTTGTCCACGAATTTGTGCACATTCTTTTTAAGAGTTTCAATAACTATGTAAGATGCATCATACATGCTCATTAAGTCCCAGACAAAATAATAATGTGAACTCCAATAAGTAGCTCTAGGTCGATGCATGGTACCATTAGCCCCTTTTCGTGATTGTCGTTTACCACTAGCCAACATACATTCAATCCCATACCTTTCTGCATTTTTCAACTCATAAATACATTTTGGAGAATAAGAAACAATATTGACAATACAATTCAAGTGAGAAAAGAACTGGCAAATATTACTATAATCTTTTCCGACAAAAAATAAGACTAGTAGTAGTTGATGGGCAAAGGAATGTACATAATACACATATGAGCAATCTTCAAGAAACAATGTGTGGCACCCCTCCTAATTAAATACTCGGTGATTAGGCCTTTATTAAATTAAAACAGGATTTACAAAATGGTTCGTTATTCGCATCACTATCAAAACAAAATTAATTACCAATCACTTATTAGTTAATTATACCAGTGCCAAAATTTATCTTTCATTAAACAAACAATTAATAACATGCGAAAAACTAAATTTCAACATTCACATAATACTAGAGTCTAAACCATCTTAAGTAAATAAATAAATAAATTCTTGTCGAATAAACCATCGGGTACGAAGTTTTCAAATTTCATCAACTTTCCTTCACATCCGGCCACTGTCTAGACCTTTTGGAAAAAGTACCAAAATCTCCCTTGCCTCTCTATTTAAACAACTGGTGAGAGGATTCGTAATAATTCGCACCCCAAATGCCTCGTTATTCATGGTAATATTTTTCCATGGAAATGGTGACTGGCTCCCATCACCCTACGCCGCTCCTATGAGCAAACATTTTTGTCCAGAATTTTGACTTGAGTTTCACTACACTCCCCCACATGTGTTCCCAATTGGATGTTATCTTTCCATTGGTAAAGCACCCTCTTGAACTTTGCTAGAATTCTAGTGGATTGTTCTTATGAAACTGAAATTTTCCTCAACCCTCGCCCTTATCGTCTGCACCTGGTAGGTCTAACTTTGCGTCATCATCTTTCACGACGGTTCTTGGGGAAACTACTGCCCTTCAGCAGTTACTCCAACATTAATTGTTCGACCAATAATCATGGTGACTCCTATCGCGTCATTATTACCAAAATACTCTATGGCTTCTTCTGAGTCCTCCCTCCTGCAATCATTCTAACATCCCATGCTTGTTGTTGATGTAAAAAATTAGATTTGTCCTAATTATTTTAATCACAGACAAAAAGAATAAAGAAATAATAGACAATAGATTTTTAAAGTGGTTCGGCCTTGTAAGAATGGCCTACGTCCACTGTCTTTGTTATTGCTGATTGTTCATTTGGAATTCTCAAGGAATGTTTTTCTCAAGAAATTTCGGTCCCCCTCCAATGAGGAGGTTACAATGTATTTATAGCCTTCAGGCTGTACAAATGAAAGAACAATGCGTTGTTATCTAATAGACATGTACATCTGTATGATAATAAATGAGCATTTAATGTGCAGTCGTCTCCTTGATTATCCTGATTAGAATACTATGTTTCTCGGACCTCCTAAGTAGCTCGAACCGCTTAAGATGCTCGAACTGCCTAAGTAGCTCGACACGCTCGAGCTGCTTGGGGCCCCTGAGTTTCTCGTGGCTTCTTAGTTGCTCGGTGATCTTGAGTTGCTCAATAGAAATGTACATAATTGCCACGCTGGCAGACACGTGCCTGTGAGTGAGTGGTCCATGTCAGCAGACTAAATTTCGTATCAACAGAAGCCCCCAATGTTTCGTAGTTTGATGATGAAGAAAAGTAAGGAACATTCTGCTGCTTAGATTTTTGGTTTGTATGGATTTTAGGCAAATTTTCGTTGTATATAACTCCTTTTTTGAGTGCATAGTATCAGGATTTTAAAGTATGTTGAATTTCCATAACCGCTTCGATTTTTATGCCCCTTTTCTTCTTTTTAGCCGTCGGATACGCAAACGTCCGCCTTGGTAATCATTTCTTTTTCTATTCCCGAAGTAAAGTATTTAAACGCGGCAAAAATCCTATCGTCTTTCACTTTTCAAATCTGTGTCTTCGAACTTTTCATTTCTTCTCTATCTTGTGCGTTTGTTTCTTTCATTGTTCGTTGTCAACTGGTTCACTCTTCTCCTGTAAGATCTTCTTCCTTCTCTTTTATTTATTTTGTTCATCGTGGTTTACCCTGTTGAATCTCTTGACAAATTTCGTTCTGAATTTTTAATTCCTTCATGGGTCATATTAGAAGAACTTTTTGAACCTTCTGACTATTTTTCTTTGGCTGAGGGACATTGGTTCCCAAGTCTCTTTGTAGCTGAATGTGGCTTTTCTTTTCCTCCAAATCCTTTATGTTTGGAGTTCTGTCAATATTCTAACGTTGTTCCTGTAAAAATAGCGCCAAATACCTGGAGAATAGTTAATGGAGTTCATAGGTTGAACCAACTTCATGAAACCCGCTTAGTGATTCCAGAAATTATGTATTGCTACAGATGGGTTGAAAGAGATAGTACTTTTTATTTAAAAACTAGGTTTTTGAATAGGGCGTTAGTTGTCAATCTTCCTGATGCCAACAAGGATTATTTTGAATATGGAGTGGTAATGAAAAATTGGCAACACCCTCCATTAAATGGAGATGATGTATACCAGGTTCCTAGATGTCCTCCTTATGGCAATGGGATAGGTTATTTTTATTTTTTTTTAAATCTTGTTTTCTTTGTGTTTGATAAAATGTATCACTGACATTTAATTTTTGATTATTTGCAGTTGACAGCAAAATAAAGTCTCCCAAGGAAACTGACGTTAATTTAAAGCATTTGAAACTTATCTGGATTTTGCACCAGTCTGTGGCCGAGGAACACATTAGATCTATTTCTTATTTGTTGCAGTACAAGAGTTATACTTCATCCTTTACTGCTCATCCCATGTTGGTTGATATTCACCAAGTACCAGCTGTTGATACTAGTGTGGAAGGTTCTTCTTCAGAGTCAAACATTCCTATTGGTGACATAATGAAGAGAAGAAAAGCTTCTTCCTTTTTCGACAAGTCTGATTCTCCTGCTGTGGAGGCAAAGAGAAGTAAAAAAGATGTCCCAGAAGAGGGGATAAAGACTGTAGAGGCACCCCCTTCTGATGCTACCAAGAAATTTGGCGAGAAACCCCCTGTGGCTCCGAGCAAGATCGTTGAAAATCCCCCTATAGTCCCAAGAAAGATTGTTGCTATCACTCCGCCTAATGAGGTTATTGTCATATCACCAGCTAAGACAACATCCTTAGTTAAGAATGTTCATGTTTTTCTAAGGAGGTTAAAGAAAAATCTTTCTGAGAGACTTGCTGAACCAGTCTCTCAACCATCAACTGTTGAAGGTGGTGTTTTAACTTTTATTCCCTCGAGCTCCGCTGTGGGCTTAGTAAAATCTTGGACTATCCCAGAGGTCCCTGACATTGAAAATTCTCTCACTCGTGAGAGAGTTACAGCTCTAGCTGCTCAACACATTGCCTCAGTAAGTATTATTGATCTGAGCCTTTTATATTTTTTAATGCTATGTTCATACATTGACTTAGAGTTAATTCTTTTCTCAGCTGGTAACATGTTTCAACAACATTGTAAAAAGGGATGAAGCCATCAGGGGCTCCAGTTCCTCGGATGGAGTGGAAAAGGCTTTTTCTGGATTAAACCAGTCTTTGAAAGACTCTCATCAGAAGTATGAGGAAAATAAAGTTACTTGGGAGAAGCGGGTTAAGTCTGTTGAGCAAGAGAGAGATCGAGTTATGGAAGCCTCCAAGGATTTGGAGAAGAAATTGAAAGAGTTTGAGAAGAACAATAAAGAGCTTGAGGAGAAGCTCAAGAATGCTGAAGAGCTTGAGAATAAGCTCAAAACTGTTAAAGAGGAAGTTTGCAGACTTCATGATGTTGATCGTCAGAAACAGGAGGTGGAAGGGAAGTTGAAGGCTGCCGAGGAACTTCTTATTGAGAGGACTTCCTTGGAGAAGGCAAAAATAAGAAATGCTATTAAAAAGTCCTTCAGCGCTGGTTAGGACAAAGGCTGGAACAAAGGCCTGGCTGCCATGTCCTCTCAAATGGAGCTTGTCAGCCTTAAATATTTTAGGGATGGATGGGTTGCAGCTCTGCAGAAGCTAAAAATCACTGAGAATTATGAATTGTTCCAGCGACACACTCATGGCCCTCCTCCCTCTCCTGGAGAAGAAGAAGATGATGAAGCTGCCTCGGAAGAATCTTCCATGATGATTGGAGATCAGGCCCTTTTTATTCCAGCAGTTCAATTTTGCTTCGAGCAACTCCAACCAACCATTACTCCTGCCGAGCAACTACTCTTGTCCACCGAGCAACCAGTCTCTTCCTCAAAACCTCCTGAGTAAGTTATAGGAAATAAAGAGAAGGTGTAGAGTAGTTTGGGTGTTTATTTTATCATTTTATTGAATGTAACCTCAGCTTTTGTATTTTCCTTTATGATGAAATGAAAATTCAAACTTTTGGTTGTTTGTCTTGACTTTTTCTTCTACTTGCTCTGTCTGTATTCTTATTCATTCTTTCTATTTCTTCTATTTACTAGTTTATGGCTAGGATGGAGCTCTTGTCAGCTCATGACACCGAACTGATGAAAAAAAGCAATGATTATTTCAAGGTTGGTCGTGCAGATCTGAATGATGCTCAAATCATTGATATCCTGAGTTCAGATGCTTCTGAATGAGCAGTTGAAGCTTACCAGTATCTGAAGTGTTTGCTCGATCGGGCAGTAGCCAATAATGTGGCTTACTATGAGATGATTGAGGACCTCCCTCGAGGAACTCCAGCAGCAATACAAAGAGTCCTCCACACTCTTGCACCAGGGGTACGAGAAGAAATATCAACAACTGAGTGCTGATAGAGGGTATGATAAATTTACATCTGCTTATGAGAAGAGAGAAAGTGTTCTGAAGCTTGAAGTCGAGGAGCATAGGCATATCGCCAAATTGCTAGAACAGGAAAACATTGCCTTCTAAGAAGAAAATAAATAACTAAAATCTACTGCATCTTCCTCGGGAGCTTTGGTTTCGGTTAACGATGAAGGTTTCTCTTTCTTAGAGGTCGAAAATTCCAACTTAAGAGATGAGTTGGAAACTTTAAAAAAGATTGGACCCTCCACTTCTACTCGTGGACGAGCAAGATCTTCTTCTAGGGGACGAGCAAGAGATGGTCGGATTTCTCTTGAATATGCAAGAACTCAAGAAGCTTTGGAAAATCAAGCAGTTCAATTGATGGCAAAGAATCAAGCTCTGGCGGAGATGTCTAAGAAGATCCTGAACCTCAGCGAGCAACTTTCTACAAAGAATTCTGCTTTGGAAAATAAAGAATTTCTGGTGAAGAATCTTCACGAGCAACTGGAGAGGTTAACTTACCAATTCCATAAACAGCCTAGAGAGTTTTGGATGGCTAGTTATAATGAAGCACTTTGTCATCTTGATGCTCGTTTAGAACAGTTGAACAATGAAGGGTATAAACAGGGCTGGTGGAATGCTCTCTATGTTTTAAAATTGGATAAAGGTCATTTCTTGTGAGATTACTATACTCCTGGAGTTCTTGATCTACCAGTCCCCCCTTTCAAGATTGACCTTAGTTGGATTCCAGCCCGGGCCATTCCTCGCGTTTTAATCTCCAAGTATCTTGATGATTATAGTCTTCATTCAAAATTTTAAATATCTCGCCCAAAACACCTGCTTGACTGTCTATCTATAATAAACATCCGAATGCTGCAAGATCTGAATTTCATAAATTCCCCTTATAGTATTGATGATCCTCCAGCTGGGGTAGACCCTGTGTCAAAGGTAGAGGGGAAGAAACCCATAGAGTAGAATTTGTTCAATTGATATCACATGCGATCTGTAATTTATATCATATGTAATTTGTTCTGGTTTCAATGAAGAAATTTTTAGTTTTCTTTACAATTTAATTGTCATCGGTTTGGAAATATTTTATAGAATATATCTTTTATTTACTGATGAACATGTATGTATATCTGTAGAAAGACAAAAATGTCTTGTTTGGTTTTTATATTGCCAACCAACCGGGGTTGGTGGTAATTGAATGTCGACCAACTTGAGTTGGTGGTTATTGAATTGCCGATCAACCGGAGTTGGTCGTGTTTATTTCCCGACCAATCGGAGTTGGTGGTAATTTGATTCTGACCAATCGGAGTTGGAAGAGATTATATTGTCGATCAACCGAAGTTGGTCGTATTTATTTCCCGACCAACCGGAGTTGGATGAGATTATATTGTCGATCAATTGGAGTTGGTCGTATTTGTTTCCCGACCAACCGGAGTTGGTGGTAATTTGATCCCGACCAACCGGAGTTGGAAGAGATTATATTGCCGATCAATCGGAGTTGGTCGTATTTGTTTCCCGACCAACCGTAGTTGGTGGTAATTTGATCCCGACCAACCGGAGTTGGAAGAGATTATATTGCCGATCAATCGGAGTTGGTCGTATTTGTTTCCCGACCAACCGGAGTTGGTGGTAATTTGAGCCCGACCAATCGGAGTTGGAAGAGATTATATTGCCGATCAACCGAAGTTGATCGTATTTGTTTCCCGACCAACCGAAGTTTGTGGTAATTTGATCCCGACCAATCGGAGTTGAAAGAGATTGATTCTGAACTTGATGCATAGTGTGTAGCACTAATACTCCAAAAAATTTCATCAAAAAGAGGGAACTGGGTAAAACATTCAACACTTTATTTATACTGAAGAAAACTCCATTACATAAAAATTCCAACTACTGATAATACTTGCGTAGATGTTCTGCATTCAATGCATTCTTAAATTCTTCTCCTTCCAAGGTTTCAATTCTGTATGTCCCTGGACGAACAACTTATGTTACTCTGTAGGGTCCATGCCAGTTAGCTTCCAGTTTGTTGTGCTTTTCAATTACTTTCTTCAGCACATAGTCTCCCTCCATCAAATCACACTTCTGTACCCTCTTGTTGTAAAATAGAGTTGTTCGTTGTTGGTATGCAGCATTCCTGATTGCTGCTTCTTCTCTAACTTCTTCGAGCATATCTAGATCTAATCGCCTCATCAAATCACTGATAGGAGAATTGAAATTAAGCACCCTATGTGTGGGTAGGCCCAACTCGGCAGGTATAACAGCTTCACTTTCAAATGCCAGAATGTATGGAAATTCTCCTGTTGCTGCTCGCGGTGTAGTACGATAAGCCAACAGCACATAATGTAGCTCGTTAATCAAATTTGCCTTCGCATCATCCAATCATTTTTTAAACCATTCAGTAGCGTTATGTTCGTTACCTCAGTTTGTCCATTGCTCTAGGGATGGCCTGGTACAGAGTGGGTCTTCAATATATTTGACTGATGACAATATGCAGCGAACTCCTCATTATCGAATTGAGTTCCATGATCTGTGATGAATGCATGGGGAAGACCATGTCTACAAATGATATTCTTCCAAATAAATTGACACACCTTGTCATACGGCATATCAATAAGAGGCTCAGCTTCTACCCATTTAGTAAAATAATCCACAACGACCACGAGGTATTTAAATCTTCCTCGGGTCGTTAGAAATGGCCCAACCAGGTCTATTCCCCACATGGCGAATGGCCAAGGAGACGTGATAGGTGTTAGCAATGCTTGGGGAGTTCTTAGGATAGAGGAGAAACATTGACATTTATCACATTTCTTGTCATAAGCTACACAATCAGCTCTCATCGTCGGCCAATAATACCTTTGTGTTGTCATTCTTTGCAAGAGTGTCCGACCTGCTACTGGGCTCCACAAGACCCTTCATGGACCTCTTCAATCAAATTTTTCACCTCGGAGGGGTGGACACATCTTTGCAAACCTGCTATAATTCCTCGTCTATATAAAATGCCATTAGTCAATACATAACGAGCAGCTTTAAACTTTAGTTTCTTGGCTGCGAGTTTATCAGTTGGTAAAGCCCCCTCCTCAATATAGGCCCTGATGGGATCCATCCAAGATGGTTCTAAATCAAGGGTAATGAAGTTCATTATTAGATCTTTGTCAATGCTCCGACTAGCCAAAATTTCTATTGGGATTGTTCTTCGTAGCTCGGTGCGTGTGGCTGAGGCTAACCTAGCTAAGGCATCTGCTCTTGCATTCTCCAATCTTGGTATTCTAATTAACTGCACTGCGTTAAAGCTCGATACAATCTCCATTACTTTCGCATGATATTGGATCATTAATTATCCTTTTGCTGTATACACTCCCAACATTTGATTTACAATCAACTGTGAGTCACTGAATACTACGACCTGCTCCGCTTTCATAGTTTTGGCTAGACTGAGACCCACGATTATAACTTCATATTCAGCCTCATTATTAGAAGCCTTAAATTGAAAATGCAGAGAATACTCCACATTAATTTTATCAGGGCTGTTTAAAATAACCCCTGCTCCACTGCCTGTAGTGCAAGAAGAGCCATCTACATATAAATTCCACACAGGTATCTCATTGCTAAATTCTTGGTCAGACAGAGTTCCTCGGTGGAATATTTGATGCTTTCTTTTATGTTCCTCCAACGCTACTCGCTACTCGTTGATCATCCTATCTTGCTCGTCTACCGACTTCTGCTATTTGATATTCAACTGCGATGATCCTTTAACATCCACAAGCTGGTCGGTATTCAACTTCTGCTCTTCGGAGGTGTCTGGATAGTTGAACTCTGTGATGAAATCTTCCACTGCTTGCCCTTTGAGTGACGACCTAGGCTCATAAATTATATCGTATTCACCCAATTCTACAGCCCAATACATTAATCTTCCTGATTTCTCTGGTTTGTGCAGAGCTTGCCTTAACGGCATGTCTGTATACACAACTATAGTATGAGCTTGGAAGTACGGCCTCATCCTTCTGCTTGCTTTGATCAACGCCAGTGCTAACTTTTCCATCCTTAGATATCTGTTCTCTGCTCATCGGAAGGTCTTACAAGTGTAATATATGGGTTTTTGCACTCCACCTTCCATTCTTATCAACGCTGAGCTAACTGCGTTCTCTGAAACTGCCAGATACAAGTATAATTTCTCTCCCATCACTGGTATGGAAAACAATGGAGGTGCTCCCAGGTATTTCTTCAATTATTAAAAGGCCTTCTCGCATTCATCATTCCACTCAAAAGTATTTCAGAGTGTTTTGAAGAATGGGAGACATCTATCAGTTGCTCGTGACACAAACCTATTAAGTGCTGCAACTCGCCCTGTGAGACTTTGCACTTCCTTCTTCGTCGTCGGAGATCGCAGCTCCAATAGAGCCTTGATCTTTTCAAGATTCACCTTAATTCCTCGTTGGTTAATAATATATCTAAGAAACATGTCGTCTCGTACTCCGAATATGCATTTGGTGGGATTCAGCTTCATTTGATATTCCTCTAGTTGATCAAAGGTCTGGCCTAAGTCAACTAGATGATCAACATATTTCTTGCTCTTCGTTAGCATATCGTCCACATAAACCTCCATGTTATTACCGATTTGCTCTACAAACACCTTGTTCATCAACCGCTAATAGGTAGCACCTGCATTTTTAAGTCCAAAAGGCATAACATTATAACAATAAGTTCCCCTCGGGGTAATAAAAGAGGTACTCTCCCTATTTTCAGGCTTCATTTTAATCTGGTTATAACCAGAATAAGCATCCATGAAACTTAATAGTTCGTGCCCCGAGGTAGCATCCACCAGTTGATCAATTCGGGGCAAAGAAAAATGATCCTTCGGGCATGCCCTGGTAAGGTCGGTGAAGTCTACACATATCCTCCACTTGTTATTTTTCTTCTTCACCATCACCACATTTGCTAGCCAGTCAGAATATTTGACATACTCAATGAAAGAGGCTTTTTGTATCTTTTCTACTTCCTCCTGTATAGCTTAATTTTTCTCAGGACTGAACACTCTTCTTCGCTGCTTTAATGGCTTGATTTCCTTGTTCACATTGAGCTCATGACACAAGAAATTCAGATCTACTCTTGGCATGTCTTCATGACTCCACACAAAAATCTATTTTCTTCGTCTTAGAAATGCTATCAATTCTTGTTTTATTGATTCATCCAAGGATGCACCAATTTGAGTTGTTCGCTCTAGATGCTCGTCGTCCAGAATGACATTCTCAGTAGCCTCCATGACATGTCCTTTCACAAGTTGGGACTCGTCTCTAGGGTCTAATGTTTCAATCTCCGCATCTTCTATTTGGTAGGTAGTAGTCTTCTTTCTGGATTCTTCATGCTCCTCCTGCTCGGTAGATTAATAGTAGCATTCCCGAGCTACTGTCTGGTCGCCTTTCACCACTCCTACTCCAAAATCGGTTGGGAATTTTAAACATTGATGTACAGTAGATGGTACGCTTCGAATTTTTTTAGTCCTACCCTTCCCATGATGATATTATAAGCTGGTTGGACATTTTTATCCATTACGAAGAAGCGTACTCTTTTCGTTCGACAAGCAGGCCATGTACCAATAAGCATATCCAACTTGATTGTCCCAAGTGGAAAAACCTTTTCGCCGGTAAAACCAAGGAAGGGTCTATGATATGGATCTAACTGGGATAACTTCAAATTCAAACTATCAAAGCATGGATAGAATATGATATCTGCCAAGCTACCATTATCCACCAATACTCGTGAAATCACCACTTCCTTCATTCTCATCTTGATCACCAATGGGTCATCATGAGGATATAGTACACCTGCCAAGTCATTCTTAGAGAAACCAATGACCAGTTTATCCTTATTCACCTTCCTTGTGCGATCATCTTCAGCCAGATTTATTCGCTGAATGTACGAGCAAGATTGAGCCTCATTGAGGTAAGCTTTTCTCTCAGCAGTCATATCTCCGCCTCCTGTATATTACATTCAAATGATCCAAAATGGATAGAAAATACCTCACGTTCTGGTTGTTTTGGTGTTTTGGGGAGATCGGGGTCGTCTTGGTCATCATTCGAGTCTTCTTCATGACTTCTCTTCTTATCTTCTTTTGGTCGACGAGGAGATCTAGATCTCTACCTTGCTCGGTCATTGTTCTTTCCACCATTTCGACGATCAACATACTTGGCCAGTTTTCCTCATCTAATGAGTGCTTTAATTTCATTCTGAAGAGCTAGGTAATTTTTGGTTGTGTGACCATGGTCTTTATGGAACTCGCAATATTTAGACTTATTCCTCTTGTCAGGATCTGCCTTCATTTTCTCTGGCCAATTCAGTTACTCGCTGTTCTTGATCTCTTACAGAATGTGGTTTATATCTACTTTCAAAGGAGTATAATTTCCAAATTTCTTTAATTATTCTAATGCTTGCTTTGCTTTTAACTGCCTGTTACCACCATTATTCTTCTGCTCCTTCTTCTCAGCCTTATCAACCTCAACGTTGGTCTCTTTGGTATCCATATTCTTCTTCGCAGTCATAGCTTCCTCGGCATTCATAATCTTCGCTGCCTTTGCCATTAGTTCTGCCATGGTTCTAGGCGGATCTTTGGCTAAAGTGTAGTATAATTTATTTGGCAACAGTCCACTCATCAGAGCAGTAATTATTGTCTTCTCCTCGTAATCAATTACCTCAAGCTTCTCATTATTGAAATGAGTAATATAATCCCTGGTGCTCTCACCTGCCTTCTGTCTAACACTTAGCAAGTGTGCTACTCGTTTGACTGGCTTTGGTCCAAAACAAAAATTTCCGATAAAGAGTTCTGTTAGCTGAAAGAAGGTCGCAATTTTCCCCGAGAAAGGTTATTGTACCACATCTGAGCAGATCCGATAAGGGTTCCTGAAAATGCCCTGCATTTTATCTCGTCTGGAACAGCATAGATATCAACAGCTTCCTAGTATTGTTCTATATGGAGAACAGGGTCAGTTTTTCCATTGTATTTTGGTGTTACTATCGGGGCTTTGAATTTTGACGGTGTGGGAAAGTCCGTAATCTCTTGTATAAAGGGTGTTCCTCGAACAAAAGTCCTTTGTAGAGGATTTTTGGTTTTATCCATCTCTCCTAATCTATATTCCAACCTTTGAATTGAGCCCTTCCATGCATCATTTCCTTCCTCGATCCTATTAGTTCGAGCAACTGATCGTGTTGAATTTGCCTCTTGGGATCTTTTATGACGAGCAGCTGGTCGTGATTGGGCAGAGCCTTCCTTTAAATCAGATGGTCGTTGAGAGTTCCTCGACGTAGTCCTAAGGGGACTCCTATTCCTCTTAGGACCCAAACGATCAAAAGGAGAGACTCTACTCAGTCTTTCAAGAGCACTTGTCCTTTTTGGAGATAGAGTGATATTTTGTTGAGTGTCTGTAGCTCGTACCGAGGAAGTCTATCCAGGCTGATAAGAAGGATCATTAGATCTCTCAGTACGATATGAATCGGTGCATCTGGACTGATATTCCTCTGGGAATAACGTTTGTCTATTTCGCGAAGAAAGTAAACGAGTATTTCTCTGAACGCTTCGTTGCCCTGATTGGGCTGGCACTCCGCCCTGAACGGTTTGTATGAGCTGACGCATGGTTTCTTGCATGGCCGTTTGCCCTTGGGCCAAATTAGCCATTATACCAGCCAGATCTTGAACATTTGGAGGAGTAAATAAAGGATTTGGAGGAATCCCAGCATTTTGATTGCTGGATTAAGGATGATCAGCCATCGGTGATGAATTGTTTTGATGAAAAACGATAATTACAGTTGTTTCCCACAGACGGCGCCAATCTGTTGATGTAAAAAATTATATTTGTCCTAATTATTTTAATCACAGATAAAAAGAATAAAGAAAAAATAGATAATAGATTTTTAAAGTGGTTCGGCCTTGCAAGAATGGCCTACGTCCACTATCTTTGTTATTGCTGATTGTTTGTTTGGAATTCTCGAGGAATGTTTTGCTCAAGAAATTTTGGCCCCCCTCCAATGGGGAGGTTACAATGTATTTATAGCCTTCAGGCTATACAAATGAAAGGACAATGCGCTATTATCTAATAGACATGTATATCTGTATGATAATAAATGAGCATTTAATGCGCAGTCGTCTCCTTGATTATCCTGATTAGAATACTATGTTGCTCGGACCGCTTAAGTAGCCCGGACCGCTTAAGCTTCTCGGACCGCCTAAGTAGCTCGACACGCTCGAGCTGCTCGGGGCCCCTGAGTTCCTCGTGGCTTCTTAGTTGCTCGGTGATCTTGAGTTGCTCGATAGAAGTGTAAATAATTGCCACGCTGGCAGACACGTGCCTGTGAGTGAGTGGTCCATGTCAGCAAACTAAATTTGGTATCAACACTTGTCATTCTATATTGTTCGATGTGCCATGCTTAACTGAAACCGTATATGAAACACATCAATTATACTTAATAGTAGGATAACGTAAGTCTCATACGTAAAGGAATACAACAATCCTATAATAAGGCTCTATATCAAACAATGCTAAGCTGAAATGTGAAACACCGCACAGATCCTAAGGACACTAGAACCTGATGCTATGATTCAATCTGTGGCACCCCGCCTAATTAAATACCTGGTGATCAGGCCTTTATTAAATTAAAATAGGATTTACAAAATGGTTCATTCTTACTATCTCGATAACATATTAATTACTAATCACCTATAAGTTAATTAAGCCAGTGCCAAATTTTATCTTTCATTAAATAGACAATTAATAACATGGGAAAAATAAAATTTCAACATTCACATAATACTAGATTCCAAAGAATCTCAGGTAAATAAATAAATAATGTCTTGTCGAATAAACCATCGGCTAAAATCCCAAACCATAATAGTGAATCCAACTAATATGAATATCTGAATACAAGTCTGAAACTTAAATACTAAATGAATAAAGTCTCAAATGGGGCCATTATGCCCAAACTGAAATCCTGGAAGAAAATCCTACACTAGGAATGAAATGATAGATACGTCTAATCAAAACTCTACAAGCCTCCACAGCGCTGCAGCTACGCATCCCTAGAAAGAATCATCAAGTCTGGCATCCCTGTGGCTGGACACCTAAAAGGTTTTGAAAAGATTATATAGGAAGGGTTAGTACCCAAAACATTTTGAAAATATTTTGCAAGTATTTATCACAATTTAGAATCATTTGTTGATTACACATATTACGTTCACGTACACTCTCTTGAGATCCTCACCTCTCAACAAATGTGCACACCTAACATATGTTGTTATACCCCTAACTAATTATGCTACCCCGCCTAACTAGTCCGAACAAATGTTTATATTTCTTTATACGCTAACAAGTTGTGCCATTCATTTCGCTCATACTGGACGTTAGTAAAATTGTCATATCAATTAGCCCATTATGGAATTCTTAATATATGTTTACTTCTCCACATATTAGATTATTTAAGATGTCACTATTTTCCCATCTATTGAGCACGCAGTAGAATCTTTCACAAGTATATATATTTATCACTCTCTCTCTCTCTCTCTATATATATATATATATATATATATATATATACACACACACAAACACGGCACCCCTGAGGCTAAGCTTCGATTCGCCACCCCTAGGCTGAACTACAGTGCATGCATATATCACAATTATATATATATATTTCACTCTATATTATATATATATACTAATACGGCACCCCGAGGCTAAGCTGCGGTGCGACACTCCTAGGCTGAGCTGCGTTGCATGCATACATCACAAGTATAAATATATATTTATCACTCTATATTATATATAATAATACGACACCCCGAGGCTAAGCTGCGGTGAGGCATAGTCTGCTATCAAGTCCCGGTACATCATGTACAATATAAAGGACTATCGATTCAGAATCACTCTCGAACCATTAATACAAATCACGCATATTGGAGGTGAACATAGTTCAAAGCCATTTAAGTTACGCACATACCTACGCACCCCAAATGACTGTGCACACCATCGTTCACTCTGACAGAGATCCAACCAAACTTCAATGTCACGAGATACAAGTCAATATCCCCCCAAATGGGATCCTCAGAATAAGACTGGCCACAACGTGAAACCTCCCGTGATAGTAGGCAGCGTAGGTATGTTATACACATAAGAATCATATAATAGGTATTCTTACCACCTATAAAAATTAGAAGGTGTACACATAACCCAAATATTAGAATTCTTACGTAGTATATTTCTCTTGAATACTCACCGTAATTATTACTTACGATTTTTCCTCACTATCGTATTTATATGAATTTTCACACAACTCTAAGGTACCAAGTTACTCCTTTATTATTTTTCAGTAGTTATTCTCATCGTCACTACTGGTCATAAACATATGTTCACTCATCATTACGTCACCCTTCTCGAATTTCATTCATTTATCAATTACGGATACTTTTTCAATTATCCGAATACTTACTCGTCCCACTTTATGTAAATATAATCTTCACTTTAGGCCTAATGTCTTTCTTATAGAACAACAATAACAATCAATTAATCTAGGCAACCTCCAACGGAATAACAACTAAAAATAACATTTCTTAAATTTGCGAGACAAATCTGCCCAGATTTTTAAAATGTTTTGAGGCCTTTCGGAGTCCTTTTTGGAGAAATTGTATCAGAGAACAAAATGTAGAAAATAGGATTTTCTACTAAACACTCAAACAAAATAGCCATTTTGGGAACCAAAATGGCGCAAAACAGTTTTTAAAATGATGGTTTAATTTACCCAATTTCATAGACTTTTTTAAATTTAAGAAATTGTTCTACAATTCAATCCTACCTATCAAAACCCATATTTCTCCCATATAATTCATGAACCAATTATTGATTTCATGACCCAATTATTGATTTCATGATCTCTTCCTAAATCAATCGAATCTACATGCATTCCTACCCATAACATATATTTAATTCAAGTTTCATCATTCAAATCAACAAGATCAACCCTATTCTCAACATGTGTATTTTTACCTCACGTAAAACCATAAATAAACACTTAACTTATGATGTTAGATCTGATTTCGTAATTTTAAGATGGGTTTGAGGGCATTCCTTTCCAATCCACACTCCTAAGATGATGAAAGTGCAAGATCCACAAAGAGTTCATCAAGATTACTCTCAAATCCTCCAAGAATGCTCTCTCTTTGATCTCCTATGGCCTCTCTTAGGTTTTTAGACTCCTAAACCTAGCCTCAACAACTTAATATCTGATATAACAGTTACAAACTAGTGGGTCTCATAACCCTTTTTTTTCCAAATGACCAAAATGCCCGCAAAAGGTGTTGGTTTGGCCTAAAATTTACTCGGGACCCAAATTAAACCCCGAGTACACTTTTCTGACTATTTTGACCCTTCCAGACACATTGGCACACTCAAAATGACCATTTGGATGACTTAAAAATAATTTACTTTTATTTCATTTAATTGAGTCCCGACACGGCTGACACGCTCGTCCCGATTGAATTATTGTAATTGTCGTATTTTTCACTCGCGGCAATTGTAATATATTCATAATCCCATATTAAATGTCGTATTGTTAACTCACGACAATTATAATATGTTCATAATCCCATATTAGCTGTCGTATTTTTCACTCGTGATAATTTAATATATTCATAATCCCATATTACTTTATTCACTAAGTAATGCTCATTATAATTCACATTAATAAATACTAACCCTTGTCTCGCTAGTTAATATTTATTTTAATACGGATTAATTTCTAATTAATTTCTCATATTTAATTTATTAAATCCCATATTTTAAATTTATTAAAAATACGGGGTGTTACATACTCCCCCTAATAACGGAATTTCGTCCCTAAATTTGGAAAAAAAAAAGTATACGTGGTAAGCATAACTCTGGATATTTTTCACCCATCTCATCCTCGTTATCCCAAGTAGACTCCTCGACATTATGATGCTCCCGTGTGACACTCACAAGTGGAACTACCTTTGACCGCAATCTCCTCTCACTATGGTCTAAGATAGCCATCGATATCTCTCCTTATAAGAATTGTCTGGCTGTAAATCTATCTCCTCCAACGCAATATGAGTGTGATCCAACTCATCCCAGAGATATCGCCTCAGTGAAAAAATATTCAACGCATCATGAATACAATGCAAGTGCTCCGACAACCCAAGTCTATATGCCAATGGTTCAATCCTCTCTATGATAGGAAATGGCCCCATATACCTTTGTGCCAACTTCCCCTTCTTTCAAAATCTCATTATCCCCTTCATTGGAGATACTCATAGTAGCATCTGGTCCCCCATACTAAACTCCTAGAAGAACCGCTTAGCATTGGCGTAGATTTTTTATCTGTCCTGGGCTTCCCATATACGACTCCGAATCATCTCAATCCTGGCTGAAGTGTTCTGAATCAACTATATCCGAGTAGCTTATTTCCCCCCACATCTACCCAACAAGCAGGAGAACGACAAGGCCTACCGTACAATGCCTTGAATGGAGCCATGCCCATATTTAACTAATAGGAGTTATTGTACGCAAAGTCCGCCAGTGGAAAATACTACTCCCAATCTCCCCTAAAATCAAAGATACACATCCACAGCATATCATCCAGCATTTGATTCGCCCAGTCAGTCTTCCCATCCATCTGCGGGTGATAGGTCGTACTCAACCACAACTTCGTGCCCATGGACTCCTGGAAGCTCTCCTAAAATTGAGATAAAAAAATCTTATCCATGATGGACATAATATCGAGGGGTACCCCGTGTAGCCTCACTATCTCAGCGATGAATATCTGGACGTACTATCCCGCAGTATAATCCATCTGGACTGTTAAAAAATGGGGTACCTTAGTCAACCGATCTACAATCACCCATATAGAATCATGACCCCTCTATTAAGTAGGCAACCCAGTAATGAAATCCATGGAAATTCTCTCCCATTTCCACATAGGAATCTCTAACGGCTGAAGAAACCCTACCGGTTTCTGATGGTCCACCTTTACCAGCTAACAGGTGGCACACTTCGATATGAACTCAGCAATATCTCTCTTTATCCCACTCCACCAGTACTGTCATCTCCTATCTTGGTACATTTTATCCCCTTTAGGACGTACCGCACTCGTGACCCATGTGACTCAGCTATCACCACGTGTCATAACTTCTTGCCCTATGGAAAATTGTCTCCCATTGAAGATTAAGTGTCCTTCTAGATTCACGGGGTAAGACTCAGCTCTCCCCCGATTAAAAGCTATCGGATTCTCCATAACTATAAGAATTCGCTGCCTCAGTCCGTACCATCCTTGTGACAAATCTGGATGTGGTGGTCATAACTGACACAAATGATCTGACACTAAATCTTGATGTATTTTAACTTCTTCATTTACATACACATATAATACATACCATCTCACACTTTCCAAATGTGGATGATACTAAAAATCCAACTAGCTAGGGCACCCATACACCCTATGCACGGTGCATCATTGCCCAAATCATTTGGACGTAATAGACTTTTCCTAGAATTAATCCTCGCGCACTTGGCATAATCGTATAGTAAAATTGTATTCAACCACCCTACTAGTCATAAATTAATTATTCTCTGGGTTACTTCACCGATCTACTCATAGTGTAACCGTTCTACACTAGTTTTCACATCAGGATTAGGCGATTCTACTAGACTCAAATCATAATATAACCATTAACTCTCAAATTTAATATGAGCGTCTTTTGTCAAAATGTTTGACAAATAGAGTTTGGTCATTTCCACCTCTTTTGAAATCTTTATCCAAAAGAAAACTGGAAAGACGCTCATACCAAGCTCTAGGAGCCTGTTTAAGGCCATATAAAGCCTTTTTCAGACGAAATACATGATTTGGATGCTCAGGGTCAATGAACCCTTTAGGTTGTTCTACATAGGTTTCCTCAGCCAGTATACCATTAAGGAACGCAGATTTCACATCCATTTTATATAATGTAAAACGCATGTGACAAGCTATAGCGAAAAGCAGACGGACTGATTCTAAACGAGTAACAGGGGTAAAGGTCTCGTTAAAATCAATTCCTTCTATTTGGGAGTATCCTTGAGCAACTAATCTATCTTTATTTCTAATTATTATCCCATTTTCATCAGTTTTATTTTTGAAAATCCAACGAGTACCAACAACCTTTTTGTGATCAGGACGTGGAACAAGATACAATACATCATGAATGACAAATTGTAAAAGTTCATCCTGCATAGCAGAAATCCAGTGAGAGTCATTCAATGCCTCATTTACAGTCTTTGGTTCCACAAGGGAAACAAAACATGCATAATGTTCATAATTTCTAAGTTGGGATCTTGTACGCACTGGCTCACTAGGGTTGCCAACAATGTTGTTTATGGGATGATCTTTTGAAACCCAGTTAGGTACTTCAGGTGTCTCAATAGGTAATGAATTATCTATTTCAGAAGGGTCATTTTCTAAAATATTTGAAGACTCTTCTTCGATAGGTAATTCACTAGTCTTTCTTTCTACAGTAGTGTCACTAACAATTACATTTATGGATTCCATCATGGTTTTAGTGCGAAGATTATTCACTCGATAAGCTCTACTGTTAGGCGAGTATCCTAGAAATATGGCTTTATCTCCCCGGCTCTCAAATTTAGATAAATGTTCCCTATCTTTGCATACATAACAAGTACTGCCAAAGGTTCTAAGGTATTTGAGATTAGGCTTCTTATTGTACCAAGGTTCATAAGGGGTTTATTTGCAATTCTTTCTAAGATAGACCCTATTAATGATGTGACACGCAGTACGAATAGATTCTACCCAAAAATATTTAGGTAAGTTCTTGGCATGTAACATGACACGTGCCATCTCTTGCAAGGTACGATTCTTTCTCTCGGCGATACCATTTTGTTGAGGAGTCTTAGGAGCACTGAACTCATGTTTGTAACCATTATAGTCACAGTATTCTACAATACCAGTGTCTTTGAATTCACCACCTCTATCACTACGGATTCGATTTACTTGAATGTCCTTTTCATTTTCAATCCTAATAAGAATTTTTAGGAAGATTTGAAAAGTGTCAGACTTTTGTTTTAAAAAGGCTACCCAAGTAAATCTGGTGAAGTCATCAACCATAACTAGGATATAACTGTGTCCACAAAGGCTAACAGTTTGGGAAGGACCCATTAGGTCCATATGGATGAGTTCTAAGGGATTAGAGGTGAGCATATCTTTGACTTTCTTATGAGGGGCCTTAACAATTTTACCTTCTTGACAGGAACCACAAACAATATTATGAATGGGTTTAATTTATGGAATTCCTCTTACTATGTCTTGAGTAGAGAATTTACTAAGATTATCGTAATTTATATGACCCATTCTGTTATGCCATATCTCGTTGTCATCCATTCTGGCAACATTAAAAGTTTCAGAATTGTTCTTGACAGTGTAGCAGTTGTCAGGAGTTCTAAATCCAGTAATTATGCATTCACCTTTTTCATTTAAAATCTTGCAATTGTTCTTTGAAAAGGTAACAGTATGGTCTGAGTCACAAAATTGCGAAATGCTAAGTAAGTTGGCCTTTAGACCTTTAACTAGAAGAACATCTTTAAGAATAGGAAGCCCATCTTCTTGGAGAGTTCCTTTGCCTATGATTTGAGATGAAACTCCATCACCAAAAATAACTTTACCACCAGCAAATCTGGTTTTGTTTAAAAGTTTAGATTCATCTCCAGTCATGTGCTTAGAACATCCAGAGTCTAAATACCAACCAGATGATGTGTGTTCGGCTTTTAAAGCAGTAACCAGAATATTACACTTCATCTGAGGTAATAGATCATCTTTTCTAATCCAAATTGCTCTAGTTTTCATCTTGCGCTTATTAGCTCTTAACTCATAAAATTTGCGAGCATTAGATTTTTGCTGAAAAATGTTTTGCGCATGATTTTGAATTTTGTGAAAGACTTGAGCATTTGGTTTAGAAAAATGTTTAGGATTTCTTCTAGGAAATGTTCTTTTAGGTTTTGTCTTTCTCTTTCTATAGTTAGAGTTTTTATCTGGTTGTCTAGGAAGTATATAATTGTTTCGACTCCTCCTAGAACAGTTAAAGTTCTGGTAAGTACGAGGATTATAGATACGTTTAACAAGTCTCCTAGCATAGTAACCATCGAAAGAATGACCATATATGTCACAATAGGAGCAATAAAGAGTGCTCAAGATGGGGGTCTCCTTAGGAAAGTCTCTAAACAAAGGTTTTATAGAGTTTTGAGGCTTAATTCTATTCCTAGGTGTGACAGTCTTGAATGCAGACTCACTCTTTCTAATAGAAGGGCAGACGTATTTAGCCTTAGGTGAACTTTCATGTCTAGAGAGACTAGATTCCCCAATGTTAAAACTTTGATTTTTTGAATCAAACTTAGTTTTTAGAGAATGAAAGTCTGGGCATGTTTCAATAGGTTTTTTGCCTCCTGACACAAACTTGATAGTTTCAAAAGATTTTGTTTGTGTTTTCAAATTGGGACAAAAACCTATACCAGTTCGATCATCAGAATTGGTTTTAGATTCAGCAACAAATTCATCAAAACAGTTAGAATTATTTTCAAATTTTGTAAATTTTTTAAAACAGTTGCTGTCTTTTCTTTGGTTTGTTCCAATTCTAACAATGTCCCTTTGCACTTTTTCTCCAGAATTTCATTTGTTTCAGTAAAATTTTTCAGTTTTTCATCAAAAACTTTAATTTCACTTTCATGAGTTAAACATTGGGTAGTGTACTCTTCAGCATTCAGTTTAACCATCAGGCTTAAATCTTCCAATTTCTTGGTAAGATCTTTAACAGTCTTCTCTAGTCTAGCGCTTTTCTTGAGAGTCTTAGTGTAAAGTGTGTGAATGTATGGGAGGTCTTCATTGTCCGAGTCACTAAGTGTGGTGTGTGGGGTGACCCCTAACGATTCATTTGTTAAACTAACACACCCATTGACATCGTCATTATCGCCATCCCTTTGACTCACACACCCCGAGGTAGAACATGCAACATTCTCAATAATCAAAGCATCTAAACCAGTAATAACCACATTCGAAGTATCAGTCATAGAGTTATTTGGTTCATCCTCATTAACAAACATAGGCATGTCATCATTATAAATAATCTTGGCAAAGAAAGACATGCAACGATCAAAAGCATCTGATGACTCAGGTTCCTCATTTTCAGAGTCACTTGAATCATCCCATGTTTTGCAGATGTTAGTTCTAGTGTGTTTGTTTTGAGTGTTCAAATTAACTCTACAGTCTTGTGCAATGTGCCCCAGTTTACCACATCTATAGCATTCAGTCTTCTTAAGGTCTCTATTAGGTCTAGCGTGAGAGTCATTATGATTTTTGTCATTATTTTTCTCATGAGGTCTGTGACTGGAAGGAGTTGGATAATTTGACTTGCCTTGTTTATTTGCCACTTTGTTTCTAAACTTAATGATTTTCTTGAACTGTTTTGTCATTAAGGCAATATGATTGTCCAGACTCCCTATATCGCAGTCCTCATCAAATTCATCATTGGTAGTATTAAACTCAGGCTTAATCAATTTAGAAGAAAATCTTAGATTAGAACTAGTCTGTTTCCTATGGGATTGGGTTAATTGTTTCTTAAATTCCAGTTCCATTTCCACAGTTCTTAATTTACTACTGAGTAATTCAGGAGTGAGATTTATATCACACATTTCCTCAATAGAATATCTTTTGTTATCAAACTTCTGTGGCAATGATCTCAGAATTTTAGATACAATTTCTTGGCTATCATAGGTTATCCCATTAGCATGCAGTTTGGTCACAATATCAGTCAGGTTCATATAGAAGTCATCAAATGATTCAGTCTCAAACATAATTAAGGAGTTATATTGCTGGATAAGCATTTGGGTTTTAGCAGCCTTAACTCTAGTGTCTCCTTCATGTGCAGTGACTAAGGTGTCCCAAGCTTCCTTAGAAGTGGTACAGGATGAGATTCTTTTGAACTCATGTTCATTTATAGACATAAATATAGCATTCTTTCCTTTATTATTATTTCAAGAAACTTATTTCTCTTCTTGAGTGAACTCACTTAGAGCTTTCTTAACCCTCTCATTACTTCCGTCGTTAGCTGGTTTAGTAGGAAAAGTATAACCATTTTCAACAATGTCCCAGACATCATCTCCCAAAGTTCTTTGAATGAAAGCAATCATCCTTACTTTCCAGTAAGCAAAATTGGTTCCATCAAAGATTGGAGGTCTGTTCAAGTTACCAAATCTTTCATTTTTCTCATCCATATTTGATTTTCAGAAAATAATTTCAGAAACACAGGATCTCTTTAAAAGCAGTTTACAAAGCTCTGATACCAATTGAAAAATGCGTTTTAGACAAAAATAATCAACAATATATTTCTCAAGATGAGAAATAAAATGAAACTAAGTGTAATGTAACATGAATAACTCAGATCTGAGATTTCTATGGAAACAGAAACTAGATCTAAGTAGAAGTCTAAGTTGGAAACAAGATCTCATGAACACAAGGTTACAGCAACCAAAATAACTCAACTCAAACTCTCAAACACTCAAGAACACTCGGGATGGTGTTTTTGGCTATGGTGTTTTGAAGAAGTGTTTGGGTTAGGTTTTGAAGAGGATTTGGACGAAGTTAGGGTTTCTCACTTTTTTCTCTCTCTGGTTTCTCTCTTCTCTCTCTACTCTCTTCTCTCTCAATTCTTTGAGGAAATCAAATGGAAAAAAGTCTTCGAAGGCTGAGAATAGAGGCCTTTTTATAGTGAGAGAAGAAGGTTCGAGATATCTGATCAAAACCAAGGGCTGAGATCGAGTCAATTTAGATTGACTTGAATCTAAGGGCTCACACAAGGCGGTGCATAAACGAACGATGATTGTCTTAAAGAGTTACACAGGGATTCATCAAGGCAACATGCATACCATTGATAAGAAATGATCCAAGGGCTGATAACACACGCGTCTATTGTCTCAGTAAAGAAACACACATCTAACCAATCAGGGGCAACAAGTGTTGGCCAGTTAAGGGATATAAAACGCGCGTCAAAACTAATTACAAAGCATACCCTGAAGTCTCTGCCGCTTTTGGATTCTACCCAAGGTAACATTAGGTCATAAAATACAACAAGTCATATTTAGAGATTGACCCCAAAACTTTTAAAAACAAGTTTTAATTATTAAAACATGATTTAAAAATTATTTTAAAAAATCCCAAAAAATTATTAAAAATCAAACTTAGGGATTTAAACACACTCAACACATGTATACACATAATTATGCAATGTGACATGCAAAAAATGAATTCTACTGTGTGTGAGTGGTGGCACTAGGTTCTTGATCAAAGCAAGAAAGAGAGATGAATAGGCAATCTAACTTCTGAGGCTCTTTGGTTTCTAGGAAGACACAATTTTGTCACAATTTCCAAACTAGATGAGCACTTATACAATATAGACTCAAGTGAGTCAAATGTATAAGGGCTTCATATGGCACACCCATATCACTCGAATTAATCCCATATTCGTAAGGGTGAAACAAAAATTTATATCTATCGGACATATGCCTCGCCTGATCGTCGGGTCCCTGCATGTAACTCTTGTGACCGAACCATCCCATGATCATTTGCGATGGTCGTACATCTAGGATCTCATCCCGTAGTTGCCCCTACCTTGTTGTTGGCAATTCTTCCTTTTATGGCATACGCGTCCATTATTGAAACATTGGCCCAAAATCTCTAGGCCTCTCTAATCATGGTCTTGCTGACCTCTCCCATTATTTCCTTGGCCCCGACAACCCTGAGGGGCGAAAGGCTACTGCTGCTAAGGACCCCACTGGTCCTGCCTGAACCTATCATTCTCAGCTAATAATCTTTGTGCCTCACTCTTTTAGCCCGATTCCCTTGCTAAAAATCTCACTCCTCCCATTGTTATGCCCCACTAGCATCATTCTAACCTACTCTTTCCAGTCTCATCAGTCTCACTTGCTCACTGTGGACATATTCAACACCGGTAGTCCCACTCTCTAAACATAGGACAACTTCTTGTGCCATTACCCTATCTTTGGTCCCACTGACATTTCAGTATGTCCTTCTCTCAAACGTGGTAGTCTTAAACTCACTTGTTAGCCCCGTTGTTCCTTTGGATCCACTATCCCTATGGAACTCTTTGTCAAAATTGATGGTCCTGACTGAATCCATTGCCACCTGGTATGGATTCAATTAAATCATTAAAATGGGTTCCCTACCAGGTATGCCATCCTGTGAGGCTTTACTAACATCGTTAAATGCAATCTTGAACTTCAGCTAGATTTTCTAACACTCCTAGCTCCCTTCTTTTGGAAGCGTTGATATGAACTCGTAAGCGTGTAACCTTGAGGCCATCGACGCTAGTCATCCTAGATGGGTTTCCTATCTATGCTTATATTCTACCCACGAGTCTATTATCAACTTATGAACCCTTTCTAATTCTTTATATCCCTCTCATCGGGTATAAAGTTTTCAAATTTCATCAACTTTCCTTCACATCCGTCAACTGTCCGAATCTTCTGGAAAAGGTATCGAAATCTCCCTTGCCTCTCTATTTAAACAACTGGTGAGAGGATTCATAATAATTCGTACCCTAAATTCCTCATTATTCATGGTAATTTGTTTCCATGGATATGGTGACTGACTCCCATCATCCTACCTGCTCCTATGAGCAAACATTTTTGTTCTAAATTTTGACTTGAGTGTCACTACACTCCCCCACTTGTGATCCCAATTGGATGTTCTCTTTCCATTGGTAAATCACTCTTCCCCACTTTGCTCGAATTCTAGCGGATTATTTTTCTGAAATAAAAATCTTCCTCGACCCTTGCCCTTGTCGTTAGCACCTGGTGGGTCTAATATTGCACCATCGTCCTTCACAGCAGTTCTTGGGACAACTACTTCCCTCCAGCAGTTACTCCAACGTCAATTGTTCGAATAACAATTATGGTGACTCCTATCGCGTCACTGTTCCCAGAATACTCCATATCTTCTTTTGAGTCCTCCCTCCTACAATCCTTCTTACATCTCACGCTTGTCATTCTATACTGTTCGATGTGACATGCTCAACCAAAGCCGTATACGAAACACATCAACTATACTTAATAGCAGGATAACGTAAGTCTCATATGTAAAGGAATACAACAATCATATAATAAGGCTCTATATCAAAGAATGCTAAGCTAAAATGTGAGACACCGAACAGATCCTAAGGATACTAGAACTTGATGCTCTGATACAATCTGTGGCACCCCGCCTAATTAAATATCGGGTTATCAAGCCTTTATTAAAGAAAAAAAATTATAAAATGGTTCATTCTTAGCATCACCGTCGAAAAAAAACTAATTACTAATCACTTACAAGTTAATTAAGCGAGTGCCAAATTTTATCTTCATTAAACAGACAATTAATAACATGCAGAATACTAAATTTCAACATTCACATAATACCAGAGTCCAAAGCATCTCAAGTAAGTAAATAAATAAAGTCTTGCCGAATAAACCATCAACTAAAATCCCAAACCACAATAGTGAATCCAACTAATATGAATATTCGAATACAAGTCTGAAGCTGAAATACTAAATGAATAAAGTCTCAAATGGGGCCAATAATCCCAAACTGAAATCCTGGAAGAAACTCCTACACTAGGAACGAAATGATAGATACATCTAATCAAAACTCTACAAGCCTCCACAGCACTACAACTATGCGTCCCTGGAAAGAATCATCAAGTCTGGCATCCTTGTGGATGGAGACCTAAAAGGTTTGGAAAAGATTATATAGAAATGGTTAGTTCTCAAAATATTTTGAAAATATTTTGCAAATATTTATCACAATTTATAATCAGTTATTGATTACACATGCTAGGTTCATGTACACTCTTTTGAGATCCTCGCCTCCCAACTAATGTGCACACCTATTGTATGTTGTTATACCCCGAACTAATTATGCTACCCCGCCTAACTAGTCCGAACAAATGTTTATATTTCATTATATACTAACAAGTTGTGCCTACTCATTTGGTCGATACTGTACGTTAGTAGATTCTTCATACCAATTATCCCATTATGGAATTATTAATATATGTTTTGATCTCCACATATTATATTATTTAAGATGTCATTATCTTCCCATTTACAAAGCACGCAGTACAATCTTTCACAAGTATATATATTTGTCACTCCATATAATATATATACAAATACGACACTCTGAGGCTAAGCTATGGTGAGGCACCCCTAGATTAAGATGTGGTGCATGCATATATCACAAGTATATATATATACTAATACGGAACTCCGAGCCTAAGTTGTAGTGCGACATACTCAGCTATCAAGTCCTGGTACATCACATACAATATAAAGGACTATGGGTTCAGAATCACTCTCGAACCATTAATACAAATCACACAGATTGGAGGCGGACATAGTTCTAAGCCATTTGAGTTACGCACATACCTACACACCCCAAATGACTATGCACACCATTGCTCACACTAACAGTGATCCAACCAAAGTTCTATGTCCCGAGGTACAAGTCAATATCCCCGCAAACTCACCCCAAATGACTATGCACACCATCAAAACCTCTCGTGATAGCAAGCAGTGTAGGTATGTCATTGTAATACCCCGTATTTTTATGGCTTTTAAATTCAGGGATTTATTAAATTTAATTAAGATAAATTAATTTCATATTAATCCGAAAATTTGTTTTAAATATTTACTAGCGTGACGAGAGTTAGTAATTATTGGGAAGTTATCGGATATTACTAAATGAGTAAAGTAATATATAAGATTGATTTTATAAAAATTATCACGAGTGAATAAAATGACAATTATGGAAATTTAAGTCGGGACGCGGCCGTGTCGTGTCAGGACTAAATTATTATTATTATAAGTGAATAAATGATAAGTTACCTGTAAGGTCATTTCGAGTGCGCCAACATGTCCGGAAGGGTTGAGATAGTCAAAAAAGTGTACCCCGGGGGTTTAGTTTGGGTCTCTGGACTTTTTTAGCCCAAATTGGCATCTCGGGAGGGTATTATAGTCATTTTGTATTTTTGGATAATTAAATCCACGAATTTCCTAAAGATATATCAGCCTTTAGGAGTTGTCCTATAGGGTTAACAAACACAAAATCAAAGAACGTCCATTAGAGAAGAAGTTGGAGAGCTTTCTTAGCAACTCAAGGCCAAAGACTCACCCGTTTGCACCGCCACCACCACCAAAGCGTAGATCGCGTGACAAGGAACGCAACCATACCTCTTTCGTCCACAAATTAGAAACTCAAATTCCACGAAAAGTATCTATCTTACTTTATTTTAGTTAATGTTTCAATCATGTTAGTCTAGGGTTGTTTAGAACATATTTTATGGAGGAAATCAATAATTTTGAGACTTAAAATCATATGTTGTAAAGGAAGTAGACATATTCTGGACATCTAAATCACATGTAGAGGATAAGCCATGAAATTGTATGGATTTAGAAGCAAGTAATTTGGAAAAGAATTGGAAGAATGGAATTTAAAGAAAATTAGGGTTCTTGAAGTTTATGTCATTTTTACCCCATTAAATCGTTATACTTGATGAATTAGGACATATTTTACATAGAAAATCATATAGTTAGGTATATAGTACTTGTAGTAATGTTGTTTGGGAGTTTGGGGATCGTTAATGGAGATTTGGTTGAGGTTGGAGAGGTAACCCCGTAATTGGACAATAACAGGATTCGTCATAACTGCTTGATCGATTGATCGATCAAGAACATCGATCGATCGACCCCCTTTCCTCGATCGATCGATCCCTCCTGGAAAACTGTGTATTTTTCTTCTGTTTGTTTAATCCGGTTAAAATGCGTAGGAATGCTTGAGTACTACTGTTAGAACATAATGGGATATAGAGAAGACCAGTAGGGTCTAGGTAGACCCCGTTGAGTGAAACTTAATGTAGAATGAGATTTTGGGTTAACGAGGGTTATTCATACGTATAAGAAATCACGTGCATTTAATAAAAGATCGAGACCGTAAGGGAGTTAGACCAGCAGGTAAGTGAGAGTATGCCTAGTGAAATTATATTTAGGAAGGTAGAATACTTCGAGAGATGATAAGTATGTATGAAATAAATTATAAATGAGAATAAAAGAGACGAATATGTTACACGGAATACATGAGTAATTTGTGCTAAGAACGGATAATTATAATTATGGGTCGTGGGCGCACCTAATTTAGCAATCTTGAATATTTATATGTATGACTGTGTGACTGTGCATATATTATATGTCTGTGTAACAATCATACTCGGGCTACTTGCTATCACTGGGGTTTCCACGCCGGGACAGTCTTATCTCGATTGGACCATTATGGGGGATAATGACTCATACCCAAGAAGATAGTATCCTCGATACAGGAAATCTAAAAAATGATAGTCAGATGTTCTAAGAGACGTGAGGGTATGTGTTGACCTCTTAGGACCTGGAACTATGCTTCGCCTCCATTTGTTTGTGTATTGTGTTAATACAGTTCGAGAGTGATTCCGAACTAGTATTTCCCTTAGTTTGTGTGATACGGGGACTTGATAGTAGAGTATGCCAGCACCATAGATTAATCTGGGGCGCCGATAGTATCTATATTATTTGAGTGATTGATATATATATATATATATACACACACACACACACACACACACACACACTTATATATATGTAAACTTTTTACGGTGTGTATAAGGAGTTAAGAAATGAATAAGTACTTCAACTTTATAATAAGTGTTCGGGAACTTTGTAACGGTACGATGTTGCTCTAAGTAACGTAATAAATTTTGAAGAGAATAACTTTCTAAAACTAAATATTATAACTTTCTACTCCTCGGGATACAACATTATGGAAAATAAGAGTTAAGTTTATGAGTTTAGTAGTATGGTAGGCATGCACACTAGATGAGAGGCAAGAATTCTCAAGAGACTGTCGCATACTAACATGGTTGTTTCATTAGCCGTAAGCATTTTAAATACTTGCTAAACTAATTTTAAAATTGTTTTACACTCGGGCTCTGACCCTTTTCCTTTCTTTTTCTCTCTCTTGTATATATATATGTATGTATTACAGGTGCCCAGCCACAGCGGCATCATGCATAGGTTCTTTGGATTGGACGCTCTTTAGCTGATGTAGGAGTTGCACACCGTTACTTTAGACGACCTCTTCATCGATACTATTCTTGTTTTAGTTCTACTTAGTTAGGGAATGTGTCGCCCGTTTCCATATTCAGTTTGGATTTGTCAGATATTTACGTTTGTTTATATTTCCAGTATTCAATATTCCTTGGGAGTTAACTTTTGTCAAGATGATTTCATGTATGGTTATTTAACTTGGATTGGTTAATCTAGATGGATTAATTATTTTGTGTTGATTTCTATCCATAGAACTTATGTGATTCTTAGACTGTTGATTATTTAAAAAGGTTTTCAAGTTGAAATTTAAAAATGAAAATAAGACTTTAAATTGTTTTGACACTTAGCTTAATTATTTGGGGTGTTTAATTTGGAAATTTTATTTTGCGACAGTGATGCAAAGAATGAACCAACTGTTCACCTTGATTTTAATTTATTAAAGGACTTATCGCCCGGTATTTAATTAGGTGGGGTGTCACAGGTGGTATCTGTAATACCCCGTAATTTTATTGATTTTATTTAATGGGATTAATTAAATTAATGGAAATTAATTAGAAATTAATTCGGATTCAAATACTAACGAGACGTGAGTTGGTGTATGATTATGATGATAATATTGAGTATATATGGTATTATATGACTATGAAAATTATTAAAATTATCACGAGTTATAAATACGACATTGGGAAAATTAAGCTGGGATGCGCGTGTCAATCGTGTCAGAAATTAATTTAATTAGATCAAAAAGTAAATTATAATTTTATCAACCGTATGGTCATTTTGAGTGTGCCAACGTGTCCGGAGGGGTCGAGATAGTCATAAAACACTAGTCGGGGGTTTAGTTTGGGTCCCGGGGCATTTCTAGGCCAACCCGGCAACCCGGGAGGGTATTTTAGTCATTTTAAATTTTAAGGAATTTAGACCCAGGAATTTTAGGGTTTATTTAATAGTTATTAGGAGGGCCATTAGGGCCATTATCAGCCAAAAATCAAGAGTGGGCAACGTGAGTTAGAGGAGGATTACAAAAGGGCTTCCAAAGCCATAACCACCATCCACCACCAAAATCCACCGAATTTGTCACCAGAGAGAGAGGGAGAACTAGCCATTTTCGCCACCAGCGGATCAGAATACCATTTATAAGGCAACTAATTTGATTTCAAATAATTTCAATGAATATATCATCCATGGTAGGGTAGGATTATATGATACCCTTGAAAAATGATGAATACTCATGAAAATTTGGAGAATAAACTTAAATCTTGGATAGGACTTGCATGTAGATTAGTTCTTGAAATTATTCAGTAGAAAAATAATAACCGTAGATAAATTAAAAACGAATTTGGAAGAGAAACATGATGATTCTTTATGAAATAGAAGAAAATAGGGTTTTTAGGATAATACAAAGATTTAATCCAAGAAAAGTTAATTGTTGATGTTTTACAGGTTTTGGAACGTTAGAAATCATGTAATTTGGTGGTATAATGATCCCTTATACTTACATTAGAGTTTTTGATCATGTAATGGCATTTTGGAACAAATCTGGGACTGAAAAACAAAGAAACCTGTAACCTGTAACTGCTTGATCGATCGATCGACATTCATAGCCGATCGATCGACATTCATGATCGATCGATCGACCTCCCCAAAAATTGTGATATTTTTCCCCTTTTTGAATTTATCCAATTACGACCCTTGTAAATTATTGATAAGGACCTTGTGAACACATTTAAGTTTAAGGAGGACCAGTAGGGGTGAATATAGGACCCGGATTATATCAGAATTGAATTGGGACTTTATATTAGACTTAATAGGGTCAAATGAGTGAAATACTGTTGGAGATGTCGGGAAAATGAATTAAATATATATAGTTGATAATTTAAGGTTGGAGACAGAAATATGGACCTTAAGATTAATGAATTAAAATGTGGAAATAATAGGAGACTTAGTAACCTTCTTGGTTAGGTTTTAAGTACTTAAACTATACGACGCGAGATGTATCGGCAAGATATATGATACACCATCTCAAAATATGAAAGCGTACGGATTTGAATAACGGTATAGGGTTGAGAACATACCTTTAATAATATTATAAGTTATCTAAGTTGTGTGAATGATTAGTGTATTAATTATTAAGTGTATAACATACCTACCATACTTTCTATCACGGGAGGTCGGCTTTCGGAAGAGGGTCATCTAATCTTTGTGTGCCTACGGGGGCGATTTAGATTGATACCTTAAGGACGTAGGACTGTGAATGGCTTATTTGTGAGTTAATACGCTAGCTGACCATGGGAGTGTAGGTATGTGCATGACCCATGGGTATGTGAACTAAGTCCGCCTCCATTATGTGTGATTTTGCTTATTGAAACGGTTCCTGAGAGATTCGAAATACGTAGTCCTTATGTACATGATTTATCGGGATTCGATAGCAGAGTATGTGTGCACCGCAGCTTAGCCTAGGGGTGACCTATTTTGTATATTTGTGCTGAGGGTAATATACTTGTGACTTTAATGAACTCATATGTTAACGTGTGAATATAAATTATTAGGACATTTATTAATGGAATTTAATACGGAGAATTTCCTATCGTAACTGTTATACATTCAATTGATTAATGAAAGAGCGAGATATACATAGGTTATATTAGAATGTTGTAAATAAAATCCCTTATTAATGTAAGGATAAAATGATAGACAGACTAGTTATTTAGTGGCATAACTAGGACGGGTTAAGGATACACGCTAGGCGTGCACAATAGTTGAGGGGTGAGGAACTCATGTGAGGGACGAAACTAACATGTATTTAATATTTACTGTTTAATACAATTAAACACTTGCTATTTTTTTAATCTGTTTTCACCTCGGGCTCTGACCCGTTTGCTTTCAAAACTATATTTTTGTAAAAACCTTTTAGGTGCCCAGTCACAGGGAAGCCAAGCATAGGAGTTCCATTTCATTGACGTGCTGTAGCTGTTGTGGAAGCTACAGGATCTCAACAGTAGACGCCTCCACATCCTACTTTGATGTTATTCCGGAGTCATTAATCTGTTAGGACATGTCGCCCCTTATCATTTAGAGACAGCTTTTCATATTCTCAGTTTTATTTTAGTTTTGGAGTTATTTAATTATACAAACTTTGTATTTGGGATTTTTATTCAGTATTTGGATTATTCGGAGGAGTGTTACTCCAGACTCATTTATTATTGCATTTATATTCTGTAGTGTCTATGATGTGATTATGTTGTTATTAGAAAATAATTTAACTGGTTGCATGTTAATGTAAATTATAAAATTTCACAACTCACTTTTTAAATATTAGGTGTCTAGTAATTATTTAACAATGTTTTCGACAGTGATGCTATGAACTGAATCAACTTGACATTTTGTATTAATTTGAATGAAGGAATAGCTACCTGGTATTTAATTAGTCGGGGTGTCACAGTATAAGAGCATCAGGTTCTAGTGTCCTTTAGGATCTGTACGGCTTATTTCGTTTCCAGCTTAGCGTCTTTTATTTAGAGACCTAATATTAGGAATGTTGTATTCATCTTTATGCGTTGGGAATTCGTTCTTCTGCGATTTGTTTATATGAATGATGAACTCATCCAGATTATTTAAATTTTTAGATGGATCGTCAAGAAGAACAAATTAATATCGTTGGGGGAGTCAATGAGCAAGGTCAGCTCACATCTCAGGTGTCTCCAGAGAGGGTATCAACCGCCGAGTTAGCAGGTATTGTGGCACAGGCAGTTACCACTGCGGTCTTATAGTATCAAGAATGCAGCACATAAATTATAGGTAACAAAAGATCTAGAGAGTATAGTCAACCTGTCATAACTAGAAATAACAATTGTGCAAAGACACAAAAATCACAACAACAAGCTCCTCAAGACTGTAAAAGTCACGAAGGTAACAAATCATACAGGGAAACCCAAAAGCTTCAGGGCCAACAAAGTCGGGGTCAGAGTGAAGTCACAAAGAGGTGTTTCAAATGTGGAATGGACGGTCATGAACGTCGAACTTGTCCGAATCAGAATGGAAAGGAACTCCAACCCGACTAGCAAGAACTTTCAGGACTCTACTATAAGTGTGTACAAACGTGTCACAAGTGGAGGGACTGTTCTCAACCAGATGTCATTTTTCATCAAGATGGTCAACAAGGCTAAGGAAAAAATGGAACTAGACAACCGGACCAAAACCAACAGAGCCGTAAAATGAAACAGTTTAGAGGTAGATGTTTTAATTGCGACAGGATAGGTCACCGGAGGCATGATTGCCCAGATAAGGGTAAGATACCCCAGCAGCAGGGGCAAAAACGGTACGAATGTGTGTACGACGTCGAGCATACTGAAATTCAGCATCCATCATCGGCCATTGATGGTACGTTCCTTCCTTCTACTACTATGCGACACATTTTATTCAATACTGGGGCGTCACATTATTTCATAGATACTCACTTGCACGGGCTTTAGGATTTTTAGGACACTACTGGGAGTATGGTGTCATACGTAGACTCATCAATTGGAAAGGGTCTTTAATTTTCTGTATACGCTGGGGTGTAGGTATATAGTTTGGTAGTTTGATTTTACCTGCAGTCATACTAGTTTTAGTCATACGTGAGCACGACGTCATTATTTGCATGGATTGGATCACTACGTACAGAGCTATGATAAATTGTTTCGGTAGGAGTATTATCTTTGCCATTGCGAGGAAGGAGATGTTTCGTTGGCGATGCCTTGCCCAGAGGGAGGATCTTCCACCCATTTATATTACATAGAAGAGGATACCTCTAAGGAGATTGTGATTCTACTGGATTCGATTCCAGTCGTTCATGAGTTTCCGAATGTATTTCAGGAGATAAGTGGGTTATGTGTTGAGGTATTTTGTGGAGAGTAAAACCACGTGAGTTAAAATTTTCCGAAGCGAGAGTAAGGGTAAGGGTATGGTGCTTACAAGGTAAATGGTTAATATAATTTCCAATTTGGTTCAGAAAGATGCGTTATGTCCAAAAGACGATTAAGTAGCCAAGGCGATTTGCAAAGTAGAAGTATGAGTTTTATCTTCGGAGGATGAAGCGTGTTTTATGTGACACGAGCGAGTCATTATATTTTTGTTTATTGCTAGATTCGCATGTGAGAAGAATTTAGTGCGTATATCTATAGCGTTATTATTATGTGTATGTTTTCCCTGGTAGAGTGGGATTGTCTTTAGTGTTCTCCGCAGAGGACAAATGGGTTCACTGTTAGTGATTTATATTCTTTATTAAGAATTCTTATATTAATGATATGATATGCAAGTACGATATTATACTAATTATGGTTTTATAAAAATGGTTAAAACAATAGTGGGCAGTGATTTCAAGGCTATCGGAGTGGTTGCCTTAGTGCAGCATGTTTTGTTCTGATAAGGCCTCACCTGCAAGAGGGTCGGACTCGTACTTATATTATCTATTTTAGAGATTTCGGAGGGGATAGTGGTCCTGAGATATTCGATCCTGGTGTGTGTAGGGACTTTGTTGTTATGATTCAGTATGTATTGGGCCTATTGTTGAGCGAAAAGATTTAACTCATTATTATGTTTAGCGCTCAAGACTTGGTGTTAGGAAGAGCGCATTGATATCTCTATCCTTTAGAGATGTGAGAGTTAAGAGTTATACCCATATGTTTGGGGACAGGATTTTGAGAACCCCGGCCATATAAATTCGAGGTTTATGGAATGTGATTAGCACCAATAATGAACGATTGTACAATTGCAAATGTTCTTTGTTAAGTGTAATTACGGGAGGAGATTCAACTTTTCTGTCAAGAGACGGAATTAAGGGGCACGTGTTATAGATGGAGGGCCTAACAGATTTTGATAACCTATAATGCTAGGTAGTAGTGTATCGAGGGGTTCATTATTTGGATTTCACTTTGCGATACATCCCACGCATGAAACTTAGCGTAACGCTGGAAGTAGGAAGATGTTTGGTCATTATTCTATGAGTTTGGTACCTCGGTAGTAGTAGGAGCAGATAATTATATGTTTGTAAATTGGAAGTTGAATTATGAATCAAGGCCAGTGGAGTCGGTTGTGTGGTAAGAAAGCTTTGCAAGTTTTGTCTTATCACCACGAGTTGAGGGGTGGAATGATGATAAGGAAGATTTAAAATTTCAATTTCTAGGGTAATTGAGAGTACCCAAGTGTTGTAATCACATTGTGATCACAAGGAAAAGAAACAATTGGGTGTTATGTGTGAAGCATATGTGATGCTTACGCTAGTATACACGGTTTATAGGGTGTGTGAGCATCCTGGTTAGCTGTTTTTAGAATCGTACGAGTTGTAGGGATGTGGGAATTGACGTGTGGAATATATGTTTTTGGGACTACCATAACTAAGTGGAAGTGAAAGAGGGGATTAAGCATCGCGTGAAGAACGATAATCCATATATACATGTGCGATTATAGTAGTACACCCGAATTTGGTTGGAAGGTTGTGGGAAGCGATTTAAAAAGGGGTATTTCTTGAGAAGGGTAGAATTTAATTATTATGGAGAACACTCGGAGCAGAGTTGTAATTAGTCAAATGTTGAGAGCGATTGACGCATACAAAGATTGAAGATGTTAGTATGGTATAAAAGGTCTGAAAGTGCACATCGTGGAGAAAAGTGCAGGGTTCGGAACTTTCAGTATACGCAAAGGAAAGAAGGGGAGTATTAAGTGTACTTAATGTGAGACATTACAAGTAGAAGTCGATATCGAGAGGGACATAGTGAGTAGTCTCCGCGGGCATTACTCATAAAAAGAAATCGGTTGGAACAAGAGGAGCAACCATAGAATTTTATGGCTATCGACAATTCCTTTAATGGAAGAGGCCGGTAAAGTCGGTAAAGTTTCTTGGATGAGTTGACAACCTCAAGGTAAGATCAAGAGTTCATTCGAACATGTGGAACAAGTCGCCCAAGAAGAAAGTGATTGATATCTCTTCGGGGTGATTTATAATAATAACTAGTGTGCCCCGGTCTTTCTTTGAAAGAAAGGATCGCACTGGTACGTGGTCCTACACAGTATTTTTCTGAATTAGGATAAGATTTTTGAATCCCACCTTCAATATGAAATTTCAAGAAGTAGTGGGGATATCATTTCGTTTTGAGCAGGTTGTATCACCCATTATCCAGGGAGTAGGTGATCGATGATTAACCATTAGTGGAGTAGTGCGAAAGTAATTTTGGATGCATTGTGATCGTTTCTCGTCCACAACGATTATAGCTAGCAAGCGGAGTATAGTACGGTAATTGGGGAAGGATACTACCTAATGGTAGGGTTCCGTGGGAGCACTCGTACCTGTCTATTGTGAACAAGGTGCTTATGGAGGTTTTGGTGTGGAAAAACCTTAACTTTTCTCACTCTAAATGTTAAGAGATCGGCGGATAATAAGAATTTTGGATTAGTCGAGTTAGAGTTTGATGACTATGGTAGAATTTCCACAGCTGCTTTAGGCAAACGAGAGTGGTCAGATGTGTTCGTATGGTTTCTTTCAGAATGGGAGTTTTGTGTTTAGATAATTCCGAATTGTTGTCATGTAGTGAGGTGCGGCCTCCCAATGATATTGAAATAATGGGAATTCATAATGTATAGTAGTGTCTTATGCGAATGTGTCGGGTAGGAACACAATGTGAAGTGTCTTTAATGAGAGTATTAAACAAGCTTGCTGTGAGGCGGGGGGACTATAGTGATTGAGCGCCTTACTATGTAGATAGCTTGCGTACTGATAAAGTATCCAGAATTATTTTACTAGGTAGGCCTTATTTTTCGAATTTTGGGACAAAATTCCGCTATTAGGGGGAAAGTATGTAATACCCCATATTTTTATGGCTTTTAAATTTAGAGATTTATTAAATTTAATTAAGATAAATTAATTTCATATTAATTCGAAAAATTATTTTAAATATTTACTAGCGTGGCGAGAGTTAGTAATCATTAGGAAGTTGTCGAATATTACTAAATGTGTAAAGTAATATATAAGATTGATTTTATAAAAATTATCACAAGTGAATAAAATGACAATTATGAAAATTTAAGTCGGGACGCGCCCATGTCGTGTCAGGACTAAATTATTATTATTATAAGTGAATAAATTATAAGTCGACCGTATGGTCATTTCGAGTGCGCCAACATGTCCGAAAGGGTCGAGATAGTCAGAAAAGTGAACTTGAGAATTTAGTTTGGGTCTCGGAGCATTTTTAGGCCTAATTGGCATCCCGGGAGGGTATTATAGTCATTTTGTATTTTTGGGTAATTAAACCCACGAATTTCCTAAGGATATATCAGCCTTTAGGAGTTGTCTTCTAGGGTTAACAAATACAAAATCAAAGAACGACCATTAGAGAAGAAGTTGGAGAGCTTTCCAAGCAACTCAAGGCCAAAGACTCACCCGTTTGCACCGCCACCGCCACCAAAGCATAGATCGCGTGATAAGGAACGCAATCATACCTCTTTCATCCACAAATCAGAAACTCAAATTCCAGGAAAGTATCTATCTTGCTTTATTTTAGTTAATGTTTCAATCGTGTTAGTCTAGGGTTGTTTAGAACATATTTCATGGAGGAAATCAATAATTTTGAGACTTAAAATCATATGTTGTAAAGGAAGTAGACATATTCTGGACATCTAAATCACATGTAGAGGATAAGCCATGAAATTGTATGGATTTAGAAGAAGTAATCTGAAAAAGAATTGGAAGAATGGAATTTAAAGAAAAATTAGGGTTCTTGAAGTTTATGTCATTTTTACCCCCATTAAATCGTTATACTTGATGAATTCGGACATATTTTACGAAGAAAATCATGTAGTTAGGTATATAGTACTTGTAGTAATGTTGTTTGGGAGTTTGGGGATTGTTAATGGAGATTTGGTTGAGGTTGGAGAGGTAAACCCGTAACTGGACAATGACAGGATTCGTCATAACTGCTTGATCGATCGATCGATCAAGAACATCGATCAATCAACAATCGATTGATCGACCCCCTTTCTTCGATCAATAGATCCCTCCTGGAAAACTGCGTATTTTTCTTCTGTTTGTTTAATCCGGTTAAAATGCGTAGGAACCCTTAAGTACTATTGTTAGAATATAATGGGATATAGAGAAGACCTGTAGGGTCTAGGTTGACCCCGTTGAGTGAAACTTAATGTAGGATGAGATTTTGGGTTAACGAGGGTTAATCATACGTATAAGAAATCATGCATGCATTCAACAAAAGATCGAGACCGTAAGGGAGTTAGACCAGAAGGTAAGTGAGAGTATGCCTACTGAAATTATATCTAGGAAGGTAGAATACTTCGAGAGATGATAAGTATGTATGAAATAAATTATAAATGAGAGTAAAAGAGACGAATACGTTACACAAAATAAATGATTAATTTGTGCTAAGAACGGGTAATTATAATTATGGGTCGTGGGCGCACCTAATCTAGAAATCTTGAATATTTATATATATGACTGTATGATTGTACATATATTATATATCTGTTTAAAAATCATACATGGGCTACTTGCTATCACGGGGATTTCCGCACTAAGACGGTCTTATCTCGATTGGACCTTTATGGGGGATATTTACTCGTAGCCTAGAAGATAGTATCCTCGATACAGGCTATCTAGAAATAATAGTCAGATGTTCTAAGAGACATGAGGGTATGTGTTGACCTCTTAAGACGTAGAACTATGCTTCGTCTCCATTTGTTTGTGTATTGTGTTAATACAGTTTGAGAGTGATTCCAAACTAGTATTTCCCTTAGTTTGTGTGATACGGAGACTTGATAACAGAGTATTCCAGCACCATAGATTTATGTGGGGTGCCGATAGTATCTATATTATATGAGTGATATATATATATATATATATATATATATATATATACACTTATATATATGGAAACTTTCTATTGTGTGTATAGGTAGTTAAGAAATGAATAAATACTTCAACTTTATAATAAGTGTTCGAGAACTTTGTAACGGTACGATGTTGCTCTAAGTAACGTAATAAATTTTGAAGAGAATAACTTTCTAAAGCTAAATATTAGAACTTTCTACTCCTCGGGATACAACATTATGGAAAATAAGAGTTAAGTTTATGAGTTTAGTAGTACGGTAGGCGTGCACACTAGATGAGAGGCGAGAATTCTCAAGATAGTGTCGCATACTAACATGGTTGTTGCATTAGCCAGTAAGCATTTTAAATACTTGCTAAACTATTTTGAAATTTTTTTCACTCGGGCTCTAACCCGTTTCCTGTCTTTTTCTCTCTCTTGTATATATATATATATATATATGTATATATTACAGGTGCCCAGCCACATGGGCGTCATGCATAGGTTCTTTGGATTAGACGCCCTGCAGCGGATGTGGGAGTTGCAGACCATTACTTTAGACGACCTCTTCATCGATTCTATTCTTGTTTTAGTTCTGCTTAGTTAGGGCATGTGTCGCCCGTTTACATATTCAGTTTGGATTTGTCAGAGATTTACGTTTGTTTATATTTCATGTATTCAGTATTCCTTGGGAGTTAACTTTTGTCAGGATGATTTCATGTATGGTTATTTGACTTGGATTGGTTAATCTAGATCGATTAATTCTTTTGTGTTAATTGCTATCCGTAGCACTTATGTGATTCTTAGACTGTTGATTATTTAAAAAGGTTTTCAAGTTGAAATTTAAAAATGGAAATAAGACTTTACATTGTTTTGACAATTAGATTAATTATTTAGGGTGTTTAATTTGGAAATTTTATTTTGCGACAGTGATGCAAAGAATGAACCAACTGTTCACCTTGATTTTAATTTAATAAAGTACTGATCGCCCGGTATTTAATTAGGCGGGGTGTCACAATCATACACATAAGAATCATACAATAGATATTTTTACCACCTATAAAAATCAGTAGGTGAGCCAAATACTAGAAGTCATACATATTATATTTCTCTCGAATACTCACCGTACTTATTACTTACGATTTTTACTCAATATTATATTTATATGAATTTTCACACAACTCTAAGGTCCCTAGTTACCCCTTCATTATTTTTCAGTAGTTATTCCCGTCGTCATTACTGGTCATAAACATAGGTTCACTCATCACTACGTCACCCTTCTCGAATTTCATTCATTTATCAATTACGGATACTTTCTCAATTATCCCAATACTTACTCGTCTCACTTTATGTAAACATAATCTCCACTTTAGGCCAAATGTCCTTATTACAGAACAAAAATCACAATAAATTAATCTAGGTAACCTCCAACGGAATAATAACTAAAAATAATATTTCTTATAATTTGCACCATGAATTTACCCGGATTTTTAAAATGCAGTTTTGAGGCATTTCGGAGCCGTTTTTGAAGAAAATGTATCAGTTAATATAATGCAAAAAAAGGATTTTCTACAAGAAAAATTGTACATAATAGCCATTTTCGAAACCAAAACGGGGCAAAACAGTTTTTAAAATGACGGTTTAATTTACCCAATTTCATAGACTTCTTCAAATTCAAGAAGTTTTTCTAAAATTTAATCCTACCCATCAAAAATCAGATTTATCTCATATAAATCATGACCCAATTATTGATTCCGTAATCGCTACATAAATCCATCAAATCTACATGCATTCCTACCCATAACATGTATTTAATTCAAGTTTCATCATTCAAATCAATAAGATTAACCCTATTCTCAATATGGGTATTATATCCTCATGTAAAACCATAAATAAATACTTGCCTTATGATGTTGGATCTGATTTCGTGATTTCCAGATGTTTTTGAGTGCCTTCCTTTCCAATCCACACTCCTAAGATGATGAAAGTGCAAGATCCACAAAGAGTTCTTCAAGATTCCTCTCAAATCCTCCAAGAAAGCTCTCTCTTGATATCCTACGACCTCTCTTAGGTTTTTAGACTTCTAACCCTAGCCTAAACCTCTAAATATTTGATATAACAGTTACAAACTCGTGGGTCTCATAACCCCATTTTTCCAAATGACCAAAATGTCAGCAATAGGTGCCGATTTGACCTAAAATTCACCCGGGACCCAAATTAAACCCATGAGTACACTTTTCTGACTATTTCGACCCTTACGAACATATTGGCGCACTTGAAATAACCGTTTGGATGAATTAAAAATAATGTACTTTTATTTCATGAAATTGTGTCTCGACACGATTGGCACGTGCATCCCGACTAAATTATTATAACTGTCATATTTTTCACTCGTTATAGTTATAATAATATATTCATAATCCCATATTAATTGTCGTATTTTTCACTCATGACTATTATAATATATTCATAATCCCATATTAACTGTCGTATTTTTCACTCGTGATAATTTTAATATATTCATAATCCCATATTACTTTATTCACTAAGTAATATTCATTAGAATTCACATTAATAAATACTAACCCTTGTCTCGCTAGTTAATATTTATTTTAATCTGGATTAATTTCCAATTAATTTTCGATATTTAATTTAATTAATTCGACAATTTAAAATTATTAAAAATACGGGGTATTACACAATGCCTGTAAACCTTTCCAATGACCTCGCATATTACTAGCACCATCATACCCTTGACCTTGTAAGTTTTGAACCAGGAGGTTGTATGGAACAACAATATTGTGACACCCCGACTAATTAAATACCGGGTAGCTACTCCTTTATTAAATCAATACAAAATGCCAAGTTGGTCCAGTTAATAGCATCACTGTCGAAAACATTTTTAATGATTACTAACCACCTAGTATTTAAAAAGTGAGTTGTCAAATTTTAAATTAAATCGGATTAACATGCGATAAATGAAATATAGAAATGTAACACAACCATTCACGATAAAGTCCAACTATAATGAATCAACAAATAAAGATGAGTCTAGAGGAAATACTCCTCACAACAATCCCAATATGAAAAGAAATGAAACAAGTCTACATCCTGAATTAATTACAAACCAAAGTCTGAATAACTGAAATATAAAATGAAATGTCTCTAAAAGAAATGGGCGACATGCCCTACAACTGATGAAATCTGAATATAGAGTCAAGGTAAATGAAGCGTCTACTAGCGAGAACCCTGTAACTTCCACAACAGCTACAGCTCGTCACCTGACTGGAAATACTATGCATGGTGTCCTCGTGGCTGGGCACCTAAAAATGGTTTTTACAAAAACATAGATTTGAAAGCAAACGGGTCAGAGCCCGAATGTGGAGAGTATTTTAAAAACAGCAAGTGCTTTAATAACAATTTAAAACAATGAAAGCAAGATACATGTTCGGACGTGCTCTCACATGAGATACTCACCTCTCGTCTAACTGTGCACTCCAAACGTTCATGTACCCATTCATGTGTTATTTATCTAACTAAACCATCATAAGTTCTAACCCAAATACTCGATTCACAATATGAATTCCCAATGTTATTACTTAAATAGATAGCTTTACTTGAACTCGGATTCTCAATTATTAGCATTACCGTTTATTGGAGGTTATCCCCTTATTTATCTTCTCAAGGAGTTACTATAAATGATTCTCATAAATAAACATCCCAATTCCTTTTCATTCGACCGTATATTATTCACATCATAAATATACAATATAAGCACCCCGAGGCTAAGCTGCGGTGCACACATACTCTGCTATCCATCCCGGTACATCACGTACATAAGGATTACAAATTCCGAATCTCTCAGGAATTGTTAGAATAAGCACAACACACAAAAATGGAGGCGAACATAATTCAACATATCCATGGGTCACGTACATACCTACGCTCCATAGTCAGCTGACTTAATAACTCATAATTAAGTCATTCCCTTGAACTATGTCCTCTAGGTACCAAACTAAATCCGAGCACACAAGGATTAGACGGCCCTAAGCGAACGTAAACCTCCCGTGATAGCAAGTATGGTAGGTATGTCATACACATAAGATCATATACTAAGCATGCACACATCTTAGATATCTCAATATTAATAAAGGTATTTTCTACATCCTTATACCATTATTCCAATTGTATACATTTTAAGTCTTCCGATAATATATAATGTAGACTATCGACACATCTCACGTCGTAAATTCTTGTACTTAAAACCTATCTCAAAGGGGTTATTAAGTTTCCTATTATTCCCACGTGTTACATCATTATTCTTAAGGTCCTTACTTCTGTCCCAAATCTCAATTCATCAATTTATTCAAAATTACTCTTTTAATCCTAATATCATCTCACTCATCGAGCTTCATTAGCTTTTAGAATAATTCCTCAAATTAAATTCTAATTAAGCTCCAAACTTTATAACCATACCTACTAGTCTTCCTTAAGTCTAAGGATATTCATAAGGTCTCCAATAATATTTTCCAAGGGTCAACATCATTAAAATTTAACTAGGGGAAATTTTACTCTTTCTGGGAAGGTCGATCGATCGACCTTGACCTTCGATCGATCGATGGTGGTCGATCGATCGACTGATGAATGTCGATCGATCGAACGCACCAGGTAGGCTACGGACCGCTTCGTTTTGCAGTTTTCAAATCATCCAAAAACACCATTAACAAGCATGAAACTCTAAGATAACGTTATAATATCATCATACAACCATCCTACAACATTGTCGACGTTCTAAAACCAATAATTCATCATTCAAGGGCTTTGTTTGGATCAAAACTTCATCAAGAATTTCAGTTTTCTATTTCTTTCAAGAACATTAATAAACTTCTTCTAAAATCCGTTTTTAGATCATCAATGGTTAAAATTTTGAATTCATAATTCGTCCAGAATGTTTCTACATGCAATCCCTAACATAGTCCATAGTTTTAATCCTCAAATTCATGGGTCTGATCAATTTTCCAAGACAAATTTGATAATTATCCTAAACATGGAAAATCATAGCATTGAATCAATTATAATTAAACCACTTGCCTCTAATATTTCTCTGAATTTGATGTTGAATATTGAAGACTGAGTTGTTCTCTCTCTCTCTCTTTCTGCAGAATTCTCTTCTCTCTCTCTCTCTCTCTACAAGTTCTTCTCTAAGGATGATGACAATGGAGGTGGGGTTGGTTTTTGGCAAGTTGGAACTATTTCTTAACTTCTCCCGTAGCCCATTAAGTCCCTTAGTGTAGTTAGTGGGTTTAGTGGATAAAGAATAAGTCATATTTTTATTTCTAATTTTCGTGGGTTTTAATTCCCAAATTTTCGAAATTACCAAAATGCCCTTTTAAGTTACCGGTATGGCCAAATAATGCCCCGGGACCCAAACTTAACCCCCGGCTAGTGTTTTCTGACTATTTCGACCCTTCCGGACACGTTGGCGCACTCAAAATAACCATACGGTTAATAGAAATAAAATTCACTTTTTAATTAAATAATTACTTTCCTGACGCGACTGTCACACGCGTCTCAACAAAATTTTCCCAAATTGCCGTATTTCAATCTCGCGACAATTTCAATAGTTTCACTATTCGTATATTGCCATATATACACATTATAATCAAATACTAACTCACATCTCGTTAATATTTTATCCGGATTAATTCTCAATTAATTCACATTTAATTCAATTAATCCCATAAATAAATATCGATAAAAATGCGGGGTATTACATACTCCCCCCTAATAACAGAATTTCGTCCTGAAATTCGGAACTAAAAAGTACTTGGTAAAAATAACTCTGGATAACGTTCGCGCATTTCATCCTCGCGCTCCCATGTGGACTCCTCGATATTATGATGCCGCCACTGAACACGCACTAACGGAACTATCTTTGACCGCAGTTTCCACTCACTTTGGTCCAAAATAGCAATCGGCCCCTCCTCGTAGGAGCTATCGGGCTGGAGATCGATGTCCTCCAAAGCAATGTGAGAATGAGACAAATCATCTCTAAGATATTTCCTTAGCGAGGAAATATGAAACACATCATGAATCCGATGTAAATGCTCCGGTAACCCAAGTCTATACGCAACAGACCCAATCCGCTCGATGATAGGAAATGGTCCCACGTATCTCGATGCCAACTTCCCCTTCTTCCCAAATCGCATAATCCCCTTCATATGAGATACTCTGAGTAAAACCTGGTCCCCCACTTGGAACTCCCTGAAGAACCTCTTCGCATCAGCATAGCTCTTCTGCCGATCCTAAGCTACCCGAATGCGACTCCGTATCAATTCTATCCTTGCCGAAGTATCCTGAATCACTTTCGGCCCAAGTAGTTTGTTGTCCCCCACCTCCAACAAACATGCTGGGGAACGACAAGGTCTACCGTACAACGCCTCAAATGGAGCCATACCAATGGTGAGGAGTTGTTGTAAGCAAACTCCACCAGTGGAAGATACTGCTCCCATCCACCCCCGAAGTCAATGATGCACATTCGCAACATGTCTTCCAACATCTGATTTGTACGCTCGGTTTGCCCATCGGTCTGCGGATGATAAGCCGTACTCAACCGCAATTCCGTGCCCATGGCTTCCTGAAAACTCTCCCAAAACCGTGAAACAAATATCTTGTCTCGGTCAGACACGATATTCAGGGGTACACCATAAAGTCTCACTATCTCTATAATAAAGAGCTGGGCATACTGTCCCGTAGTGTAGTCTGTCCTTACGGGTAGAAAATGAGCGACTTTGGTCAACCTGTCCACAATTACCCAAATGGAGTCGTGACCTTTCTGTGACGTAGGCAACCCCGTGATAAAGTCCATGGAGATGCTCTCCCACATCCACATCGGGACCTCTAATGGCTGTAGAAGTCCTGCCGGTCTCTGATGGTCCACTTTTACCAGCTGACAAGTGGCGCATTTAGAAACAAACACGGCAATATCTCTCTTCATCCCGCTCCACCAGTACTGTCGTCTCATGTCCTGGTACATTTTGTCCCCACCGGGATGTACCGCGAACCGTGAGCCGTGCGACTCTGCCATCACCTCGTGTCGCAATTCCTCCCCTTCCGGAACTACCAGCCTCCCATTGAAGCGTAATCCCCCGTCTGAGCTAACGGTGTAGGACTCGGCTCCCTCTGTTAATAATCGAACTATCTGCTCCTGACAGAACGAGTCATCTGCTTATGCCTTTACCACTCTCGTGACAATCTGCGGTGTAACAGTCATCACCGACATGAATGATCGGGCCACTGCATCCTGGTGTCCCAACTCCTTCCACTTTGCCTTCCACACCCCTGCCACCTCATCTACTGGCCTACGGCTCAACGCGTCTGCTACCACGTTAGCCTTCCCCGGGTGATATTGGATATCAAACTAATAGTCCTTCATAAACTCAAGCCACCTTCGCTGCCGCATATTCAGCTCCTTCTGCGTGAATAGGTACTGTAGGGACTTGTGGTCTGTGAACAATCGAAACTTCTCCCCCAAAAGATAATGTCTCCAAATCCGAAGGGAAAATACCATTGCCGCTAACTCCAAGTCATGGGTAGGGTAATTCTTCTCGTGAGGCTTAAGCTTACGGGAAGCATAAGCTATGGCCTGACTCTCCTGCTGCAGTACACCTCCAAGTCCTTGTAAGGACGCATCGGTGTAAACAAGATACTCAACTCCCGGTCTCGGTAATGCTAACACAGGTGCTGAGATTAACTTGTCCTTCAACTCATCGAATGCCAACTGACAGGCATCACTCCAAATGAACGGCACACCTTTACGAGTCAGATGTGTCATGGGACCCGCTATCTTGGAGAAACCCCGAATAAACCTCCTGTAGTATCCTGCTAAGCCCAAGAAACTACGAATCTCAGTCGGTGTCGTGGGCTGTCCCCACTCCCTCACCACGGATACCTTCCCCGTATCAACAGATATCCCTCGGTCGAAAATAATATTCCCTAAAAACTGAACCTCCTTCAGCCAAAACCCGCACTTCTCATACTTTGCATACAGCTCGTTCTGACGTAGCGTCTGCAAAACCTGCCTCAAATGCTCGGCGTGCTCCTCCTCGGTCTGGGAGTAAACCAGAATATCATCAATGAAGATAATAACAAACTGATCTAGGAACCCTCTGAACACCCTATTCATCAAGTCCATAAACACGGCTGGAGCATTGGTCAAACCAAAAGGCATAACCCGAAACTCGTAGGAACCATATCTCGTTAAGAAAGCAGTCTTCGAGACGTCCTCCTCCCCGATACGCAACTGATGGTAACCAGATTGCAAATCAATCTTCGAGAAGAAAGAAGCTCCTCTCAACTGGTCGAATAAGTCATCGATTCGGGGCAACGGATACTTATTCCGTATCATGACCTTATTCAACTCCCGATAATCCACACATAACCTCAACGATCCATCCCTCTTCTTCACGAACAACACAGGGGCACCCCACGGCGAAGTACTCCTCTGAATAAACTCCTAACCCAACAACTGCTCAATCTGATCCCGTAACTCTCTCATCTCAGCTGGAGCCATACGGTAAGGTGCGCGGGCAATAGGCCGAGTGCCCGGTGTCAAATCAATCACAAAATCTATCTCCCTACTTGGAGGTAGTCCAGGTATATCCTGAAATACATCGGCAAACTCACTAACAACGGGTATCGAATCAAGTGGTATCACCACTTCCTTAGAGGTCTCCTCCTCTATGTAGTACAAATGAGTGGACGATCCTCCCTCAGGGCGAGGCATCGTCACTAAAAACATCTCCTGCCCGGGAATGGCAAAGATAATACTCCTACTAAAACAGTCAATCATGGCTCGGTACGCTACTAGCCAATCCATACCAATAATGGCATCATACTCGGTCATCTCTAACACTAACATATCAGCGGGTAAAGTAAACCTCCCGATCTCTATACCCACACCTCTACACATAAGAGAAATCATGGAACCCCTACTCAACGGTGAGTCTACATAAGTAGCGGTTCTCTTTGCGGTATCTAACAACCCAATGGTGCGTGCAAATCTCATAGCAATAAAATAGTGTGTAGCCCCTGTGTCAAATAAAATGCGCCCCAGAGTCCCCTGAATAGAGAACATACCCTCAATAGCTGGCGGATTTTATGGGGCTGCGGCCTGCTGAAGCTGATACACTCTCCCATACTGAAGCTGTCTCTGCTGAATTGGGACTGCTGGAATGGGTGGTAATGCTGCCATCTGCGGTGGTGCTGGGAGGGCGGCGGGAAACATAGGCCTCTATGGCTCGTGTCGAGCACCCTGCTGCTGCTGCTGTGGGGCCCTGCCCTTATCAGGACAATCCTGACGTTTGTGGCCAATCTTACCACAAATGAAACACTTCCCTTGGAAGTTTCCCCCTCGTTGTCCCTACTGCCCTCGGCCCTGGTGGCCGTTACCATTCCTCCCCTGGCCCTGCTGGCCCGGCTGAAACTACTGTTGGCCATTCTGACCCTGCTGGCCCTGATGGCCGTTCGGACCCTGATGGCCCTGCCTAAAACCTACCTGTCCGTGCCTGAAACCCCCTGATCGTAATCTCTTATGATCCCCCTGCTGGGAATCCTGATCACTCTGCCTATACGGACCCTGAGCTGATTGTGCCCCGCTGGCACCATTTCCCCCTGTCCTTCCCTGATGGCTGGACTCTCCCGATCGCTTCCCCTCTGTCAAGTGAAAGCGGTGGTCCTGGCAATGGAGCAATGCAGTGTTAACCACATCAGAGTAGGTGGCCAACGATAGATTCCCTAACAAGTTCTGACGGATCCTCCAAGTCAATCCATCTATGAATTTCTGAATCTTCTTCTCTTCCGTCGGTATCTCATCTGGTACAATGTTCAGCAAATTTGTGAATTCGGCCTCATACTCGGCCACAGTCTTACCCTCCTGTCTAAGGATCATCAACTTCCTCCTCATTTCCGTGTGAACAGCTGACGGAAAGTATTTACGATCGAACCGCACACAGAACTCCTGTATAGAAAGAGTATCTCTCTCCTCTGCGGTGGTAATAGACTCCCACCACTGCAATGCAGAACCTACTAGCTTGAAAGTAGCTAGTATCTGCTTCTGAACCTCTGTGCACTCATACATCCTCAGGTGCCTCTGAATATCCTTCCTCCACTGACTAGATACCACGACATCGGAGCTACTTGCGAACTCCGGAGGGTGTGCTTTCTGAAAAGCATCTCGAACACGTTCCCAAGCAGACGGGAATGCATATGCCTGAACTGGCGCGGCTACCGGCGCCTGGGGTGGTGCCTGCTGTACAACGGCAAGAGCGACATTTACCGCTTGGGCTACAATGGCTGCAACCTCAGCGGCATTCATAGTGCCCTGTACTGGAGCTGGCTGTGGCTCGGGCTGTGCATCCCTGGGAACTCGCTGCGCACGTCGTGGAGGCATCTGAAATGAGAATAAATTTTATAAGTTCGCAGTTATAAACTTAAAATAGCTGAAGAGCGAAGCATACATAAAAGAAAACAACAGTCCTAAAATATAGGGCTCTATATCAAAGAAAGCTCAGTGGAAACATAATAAGCCGTACAGATCCTAAAGGACACTAGAACCTGATGCTCTGATACCACCTGTGACACCCCGACTAATTAAATACCGGGTAGCTACTCCTTTATTAAATCAATACAAAATGCCAAGTTGGTCCAGTTAATAGCATCACTGTCGAAAACATTTTTAATGATTACTAACCACCTAGTATTTAAAAAGTGAGTTGTCAAATTTTAAATTAAATCTGATTAACATGCGATAAATGAAATATAGAAATGTAAGACAACCATTCACGATAAAGTCCAACTATAATGAATCAACAAATAAAGATGAGTCTAGAGAAAATACTCCTCACAACAATCCCAATATGAAAAGAAATGAAACAAGTCTGCATCCTGAATTAATTACAAACCAAAGTCTGAATAACTGAAATATAAAATGAAATGTCTCTAAGGGTTCGTTTCATAGTAATATTTGCCATGACAAATAAAGAATCTTTCTCATTTTCCACCTTTTATGAGCATTTGATAGTATTTATTTGCCATGGCAAATAATTCTAAGTTACACTAAGGTACTAACACCTTATGCACAAAAGCCAGATTTTCCATGGAATTCAATTCTTTGAGGGGGGGTTAAGAATTGAATTCCAGCTTTTCAATGACTTGGAAATAAATTCCAGCGTGTTCTATCAAACGGACCCTAAAAGAAATGGGCGACATGTCTTACAACTGATGAAATCTGAATATAGAGTCAAGGTAAATGAAGCGTCTACTAGCAAGAACCCTGTAACTTCCACAACAGCTACAGCTCGTCACCTGACTGGAAATACTATGCATGGTGTCCTCGTGGCTGGGCACCTAAAAATGGTTTTTACAAAAACATAGATTTGAAAGCAAACGGGTCAGAGCCCGAATGTGGAGAGTATTTTAAAAACAGCAAGTGCTTAATAACAATTTAAAACAATGAAAGCAAGATACATGTTAGGACGTGCTCTCACATGAGATACTCACCTCTCGTCTAACTGTGCACTCCTAACGTTCCTGTACCCATTCATGTGTTATTTATCTAACTAAACCATCATAAGTTCTAACCCAACTACTCGATTCACAATATGAATTCCCAATGTTATTACTTAAATAGATAGCTTTACTTGAACTCGGATTCTCAATTATTAGCATTACCGTTTATTGGAGGTTATCCCCTTATTTATCTTCTCAAGGAGTTACTATAAATGATTCTCATAAATAAACATCCCAATTCCTTTTCATTCGACCGTATATTATTCACATCATAAATATATAATATAAGCACCCCGAGGCTAAGCTGCGGTGCACACATACTCTGCTATCCATCCCGATACATCACGTACATAAGGATTACAAATTTCGAATCTCTCAGGAATTGTTAGAATAAGCACAACACACAAAAATGGAGGCGAACATAATTCAACATATCCATGGGTCACGTACATACCTACGCTCCATAGTCAGCTGACTTAATAACTCACAATTAAGTCATTCCCTTGAACTATGTCCTCTAGGTACCAAACTAAATCCGGGCACACAAGGATTAGAAGGCCCTAAGCGAACGTAAACCTCCCATGATAGCAAGTATGGTAGGTATGTCATTCACATAAGATCATATACTAAGCATGCACACATCTTAGATATCTCAATATTAATAAAGGTATTTTCTACATCCTTATACCATTATTCCAATTGTATACATTTTAAGTCTTCCGATAATATATAATGTAGACTATCGACACATCTCACGTCGTAAATTCTTGTACTTAAAACCTATCTCAAAGGGGTTATTAAGTTTCCTATTATTCCCACGTGTTACATCATTATTCTTAAGGTCCTTACTTCTGTCCCAAATCTCAATTCATCAATTTATTCAAAATTACTCTTTTAATCCTAATATCATCTCACTCATCGAGCTTCATTAGCTTTTAGAATAATTCCTCAAATTAAATTCTAATTAAGCTCCAAACTTTATAACCATACCTACTGGTCTTCCTTAAGTCTAAGGATATTCATAAGGTCTCCAATAATATTTTCCAAGGGTCAACATCATTAAAATTTAACTAGGGGAAATTTTACTCTTTCTGGGAAGGTCGATTGATCGACCTTGACCTTCGATCGATCGATGGTGGTCGATCGATCGACTGATGAATGTCGATCGATCGAACGCACCAGGTAGGCTACGGACTGCTTCGTTTTGCAGTTTTCAAATCATCCCAAAACACCATTAACAAGCATGAAACTCTAAGATAACGTTATAATATCATCATACTACCATCCTACAACATTGTCAACGTTCTAAAACCAATAATTCATCATTCAAGGGCTTTGTTTGGATCAAAACTTCATCAAGAATTTCAGTTTTCTATTTCTTTCAAGAACATTAATAAACTTCTTCTAAAATCCGTTTTTAGATCATCAATGGTTAAAATTTTGAATTCATAATTCGTCCAGAATGTTTCTACATGCAATCCCTAACATAGTCCATAGTTTTAATCCTCAAATTCCTGGGTCTAATCAATCTTCCAAGACAAATTTGATAATTATCCTAAACATGGAAAAGCATAGCATTGAATCAATTATAATTAAACCACTTGCCTCTAATCTTTCTCTGAATTTGATGTTGAATCTTGAAGGCTGAGTTGTTCTCTCTCTCTCTCTCTTTCTGCAGAATTCTCTTCTCTCTCTCTCTCTCTCTACAAGTTCTTCTCTAAGGATGATGACAATGGAGGTGGGGTTAGTTTTTGGCAAGTTGGAACTATTTCTTAACTTCTCCCGTAGCCCATTAAGTCCCTTAGTGTAGTTAGTGGGTTTAGTGGATAAAGAATAAGTCATATTTTTATTTCTAATTTTCGTGGGTTTTAATTCCCAAATTTCCGAAATTACCAAAATGCCCTTTTAAGTTACCGGTATGGCCCAATAATGCCCCGGGACCCAAACTTAACCCCCGGCTAGTGTTTTCTGACTATTTCGACCCTTCCGGACACGTTGGCGCACTCAAAATGACCATACGGTTAATAGAAATAAAATTCACTTTTTAATTAAATAATTACATTCCTGACGCGACTGTCACACGCGTCTCAACAAAATTTTCCCAAATTGCCGTATTTCAATCTCGCGACAATTTCAATAGTTTCACTATTCGTATATTGCCATATATACACATTATAATCAAATACTAACTCACATCTCGTTAATATTTTATCCGGATTAATTCTCAATTAATTCACATTTAATTCAATTAATCCCATAAATAAATATCGATAAAAATGCGGGGTATTACAAATATCAGTTTTTTTTTTTTAATAGTGGATGAGGATGTTTCCTCAATGCCAATGATATTAAAAGAAAATTTTCTCTTTTTAGACTCGTCTTGTGATTCTTCAATAAGAATACAAAATTTTCCCCCTTCAACTTCATCACAAATTATCTTCCTCACTCTATGAGCGATATTGTCATGAATCTAATTCTGAATATGATGAGAAATGTATTTTTCATTATGTGGGTTACTTTAGAGAATACTTAAAACTATTTCATTATCTCCAGCTTTGAAATTCAATAAGTCGAGAAAGTTTCCCCCATTCAATGAACTTTGACTTTCATCATGACCTCTAAAACCTAATGCTTGAAGTGTAAGAATTTGAACGGTTTGAATGCTTGCCTTAAGATGCATCCGATTATTTATAATTTCTTCCCTCGATTATTACTTCAACACTTTGTTAATATGCTGGGACGATGTTTGTAAATTGTTAGGGCACTCAACATATTTTCTATGTGGTGAAGAAAGAAGCCCCACATGTTGCAAAAATACACAATTTGTACCGTTATTAATTCTCTTCCAATTGTCAAATCCACCGGCATTAAGTGCAGAATGAATCCCCGACTTACTTTTCTCTTCAAAAAGAAAGCATGGGAAATAATATGCTTTATTCGCTGAAGGGGAATACTCTAGCCATGAAAATTATTTGAACCAAGCATACTGAAATCTACTATATTTCTTTCCTTTCTTTGTTCTTGGATACTCAGAGAGGTTAGGTTGATATGGACTCAAATTCATATAAGCTCAACTAATCGTATCTCATTGAGTAACAAATTTTATCGCATATATTGGACTCAATAGCGCGAAAATCTCGTTCAATAGCCATTGGATCAAATTATTTCGGTTCAACACTTTCTATTTTAACTAGAGGATGAGACTCGAAAATTGAGGTATCAATATTAGTTGCTTCGAATGTATCCTCTTTCGATAAATCTTCACCGTCTCCCTTTTTAAAGAATGAAAAAATAAATTTTTTCTCTCTTGGGTGGGGGTTGATTATGTGCCACTATATTTATGGCCTATGATCCTATTAAATAAAATTAAATAAATAAATAAACAATTAAGAACATGTGACATTGATTTAAAAGTAACTGAATTTGTACTATAATATTCATTATTCTTTATCAACATTCACTAAAAAAATGTACAACACTATTCACAGTAAAAAAAATGTACAATATTAGTTACAATGTAATAATTCGCAATAAAAATGTACAACATTATGTACAATTTAATAATTCATAATAAAAAATGAAATAAAGGGACGCATGTGTATGTGTGTTGTGGGTTAGGTTTTAAAATAGAGGAGTATTTGCTTTTTTTTTTACAAACACCAAGTGGTTTACTTTTAACAACAGCGTGTGTGTTTTATTTTATTTTATTTTGCCTTGTGGGTATAAGTAAAGTTTATAGGATGGGATGGGATAGATTACTTTTTTCTGGTGGGCTGCGTATATGGGTATTCACAATTTTTTTTAGCCTGGGCTATAGCCTAGGTCTGCCTCTCCCTACATCCGTTCGTGCCCAAGGGTGTGAGTGGTACATGAAGTTTGACGAGTTTATTAAAAGAAATGGCTACCACAAATGCAACACTATCCACTGCTGCTACTTCAAGAGACTTAATTCCAGTTACATCATATTATCATTATTTATTGATGACATGTTAGTGTAAGGATCATATATGGATGAAATCAAGAACACTAATAAGCAATTATTGAGTGAGTTCTACATGAAAGACTTAGGAGCAATAAAGCAGGTGATCGGGATGGCAATCAATAGGGACGCGCAAAAGGTATTTTACAATTATCTCAATTAGAGTACATCAGTTATGAATTTCGAAGTTTTAACATGAGTGATGCTAAAGTTATTAGCATACCATTGTCTAATCACTTTCGACTATCTAAGGGCCAGTCACCCGAGACAGAGGATCAAAAGAAATTAAGGACTAACGTTCCTTATTTCTTGACCATCGAATTTTTTATGCCATGGTTGGCACAAGACCACATATAGATCATGTAGTGAGAAAATCCATAGAATGTCTCGAAAAGAAGCACTGAAGTGGATACCTAAGTATCTAAGGGGCACTACCAACAAATATATATGCCTCAAATGAGGCAACATGAGATTGCAAGGATATGTAGACGTTGACTTTGCTGGTAAGGTCGATCATATGAGGAGAACTACCGGCTACTTTTTACAATGAGTGTTATTGCACTTAGTTGAGTTTCGCAACTACAAAAGATATAGTTACATTATCTACTACAGAAGGAGAGGACATGAAGGTAATAAAGTCTCACAAGAAGATGATCTTGTTACAAGGTTTTTTAACAGAATTGGGACTCAAAAGATGATCTTGTTACAAGGTTTTTTAACAAAATTTGGACTCAAACAGATGAAGAATTTCGTGCATAATGACAATCAAAGTGTTATAAATCTGGCAAAGAATTTAGTATTTTATTCAAGAACCAAGCACATTGGACTTTGTTATGACTTCGTCAGATCACTTTTGAATGATATGGTGTCAACACTCAAAAAGATCTAAGCAACATGTTAATCAATATAGTGACTATAGATAAACTGGAGTTGTGCTCAAGTAAAGTGGGTCTTCAAGCATTGAAGAAAAGAAGCTTTCGCACCCATTTAAATGTTAGCAACAATTTGAGGACGAGCAAAGATGTTGCAAGTCGGTATCTTTGTTTTTCTACATTTCAAGTGGAAGATTGTTAAAGTGTGAACACAAATGATTTACTTGGTGACCAAGTAAACTTGATTCCCTAGTTGGAGTACTTAGTGAGCAAGTAAACATAGTGCCCAAGTTGAAGTACTTGATGACCATATAAAGTTAGTGCCCAAGTAAACATAGTGACTAAGTTTCAATGGGTAATTAAGTTTCTTCCCAAAGCCTATAAATTGGGGGTTGGAGTTTAATAAAAAAGACACCAACATCAATACTAACCAAGAGTCGTAGAAACAATAATGATAGCAGAGAAGCACTTAGTGTGTTTAATCGACAAAATATAAAGTAAGTATTTTCAGAGTGGTGTTGTAAGTGTGAGCCAAAAAACATAGAGTAAGTATTTTCAGTATTCTAGTGATACACAAAGTGTTTTATAAATAACATTATTTAGTGATAATGGGTATGAGCTTTGGACATAGTCAAATTGGTGAACCACTAATATCCATTTTTTGTGTGTGTGTGAGCCTATTTTTCTTATACTATTATCTGTATTGTTTATGCCTCTACTATATTCTTGTTACTTTCTTGACCCATTGAATCCCAAATTCCCGACAAAAATATTAACGAAACTAGTAGCATCTAATTCCCAAACGGAAAGTCATATTAATGATCTTGGTTAATGATATAATATGTTTCCTTAAAATTTATAGAAGGGATAACACCATTAACAAACACGAGTAATTCATTATAATTGTTTTTTTCCACAATTGATTCCATAACATCCGTTATTCAACGCCGATGCTACTCATACTTTACAGTGGCGTAAAAGTAATGCAATGCCATTGGACAAGCATTTGCAAGTATGTCTCGGTGTTTGTATATATATTGTGCGTGAGAGAGAGAGTGGTAGAAACTCCAATTTAGCACCGCAATAATGGGATAATGTTTATTGATTACATCCAAATTATAATGCCAAACAAGCCTCCATGTATGGAGAAAATAAAAATTATAAAATACCAAATTTATTTGTCCAAGGAAACATGAGCACATATTCAATTGAGGCATGAATAGGCCAATGATTTCTCCTCGATGAGCTCTTTTGTTGTGGCGTCCATCTTTGCCCTCGAAAACTCATCTATTTTGAGGCCTGAAAAAATAATTTCATATGGTAACAATACAGTTGTAATTTAGGTCTAACACTAATTATAAGCTAATATATCTTTTATGTCACGACAATTTTGACATGAGCTCTGTAATTATTGATGCAAAACTGCAATTAAGTTTTATGAATAAAAAATGGGAAGCAAAATTTGATTTATTCTTAAAACTAGGACTATTGGATTTCTATAGTAAAGATTTTCCAAATGGTATTTGGAATGCCTTACACTCATAGTTATATTTGCAGATTTGCTTATGCATGGAACGAAAAATATTTGTGACAGTGGAAACTCACCTTGCACAATGGACCATTCTCCATTTTCACAAGTAACAGGGAAGGAGTAAATTAGGCCAGGTTGGATTCCATAAGACCCGTCTGAATATACTCCCATTGAAACCCATGTTCCCTAATTAAAAATAAATAAAAATGCCAAAATAAATATGAATATAGATTCAAGCAATACTAAAGAAAAGAGAACAAATAACACAAAATTTTGAGTTATCAAACTAAACCTTGGGTGTGCCAAGAACCCAATCGCGTATATGATCACACGCAGAGCTCGCAGCAGATAACGCACTAGATAGCTTTCGAGCTTTAATGATGTCTGCACCCCTTTGTTGCACTGTGGTGATGAAGTCAGTTTTCACCCTTGTGAATTTCAAAACAGAGCAATGTTATTGAAAAAAAAGGAAGGCCCGTATTGGCAGGGGGTAAAATATTCACCTAGATGAAATGTATTTTTGCTTCCATGGAGCTCAACTTTGTTCATTATTTTGTCCAAAATCACATAATAATAGGGTGTACATGTATTTACAATTTTAATACAACAGATTTTTTAAACTACCGATAGTTTAAAATACGTTTTACTCGGATGAAATATTTCATACTTAAACAAATGGGACTAGCCTAAAAAATTTAAATTGATGCATGGGCAAACGGAATAGAAGAATGCCTTACAAGTGAAAATATTTAAATTATTTGATTTAAGAGAAAATGAAAAATTAGCATTCGATAACTGGCTTCCTGATTTCCCATATTTTCAAATTACAAAAATCTGAATAGATGAAGATTTTAGGTGCAACAAAGCAAACATGTTGCACGGAGGAAAATGCGAAGAAAATGAAAAAACATCGCAACTTCCAGCACATTTTATTGGGGAAAATTATAACAGTACATCAAAATAAAGCGAGATTGAATAAAAGATACCAATAATCATCGACAACAAGTTCTTTGACGGATTTCTGTAGACCGTCGATGGTGACAATTGCATGGTTGACATCTGGATATTGAGTTGAAGAGTGATTTCCCCATACGATAACGTTTTTCACCTCGTTAACATGAACATTTAACCTCTCTGAGATCTGGCCTAATGCCCTGTTATGATCAAGTCTTGTAAGGCATGTAATGTTCTCCTCCGGGATAGAAGGGGCGAACTCTTTCAAGATTAGTGCATTGGTGTTAGCCGGGTTAGCAACCACTAGTACCTGTGCATATAATAATTGTAAGATGCGATAATATAAGACAAGTGATTTGCTTATCGCTATATAAATTGACAGTAGATGAAACACGTGACACACTTTAGTAATCATTAAAAATGAAAAAAAAAAGTTTATTAGCATAATCGCATTGATTAATTTTTTGTGTAGAGTTTATGATACACTGGAGTTCAATTTGATTTCAAGATGAAAGCCTCGTGTTCCATTTACTACAATGAAGTAATCCATGGATAGTATGGGAAGGGGGGAAAAGTGAAATAATGTTACCCACCAAAGTATATCCTTCAGCAGATATAAAAGAAGCTAAAGGAAACAGGAGTTAGATAGAATATTGTTTAATTACCTTTCAACCCTTTTTTATATGGTAAATAAATTAGTCGTTTTAGTCTGTGGGGACAATTGATAAACATGTATTTTAACTTTTAAGACTTTTGCTTCTATTTCTTCTTGCACGAACAAGGAAAATCCTATCCCTCGAAGTCTATAATTTGGCATAAAACAGGGAATCAGTGAACTGCCTTTGAAAGGATCTCATTTTTCAAGTTTGTTTACTATCAAATATAACAGTGGACTGTTATGGGTAGTATAATAGACTGTTGTGGCCGTAACCAACAGTATTGTTACTCCAAACAGTTAACTGTTTCTCGGCAGATATCATTTGTAAAAGAGGAATATTTTGTGTCATCTGATTATGATTCTTCTTGGTATAAAATGAATCTTTGGGTTAAGGTTTCATTAGTTGTTTTTAGCATTCAGAGAGCAACTCCTAGGTTTCTCAGTTAGTACTAGTAGCTGGTGTTGTTTTGAGAGTAACACAAGGTTGTATACTCCTAGCTAATGGAGAGTAAAGTAAATGGTTGTTTCCTCTTAAGTGTCATTTTACAACGACACAGGTTTCCAAATACACTGACGTATTGCAGTCGCATTGACTCGTGTTTGAGCTTCACACATTTTCACAATAATGAAGCCCACACACGAGTCAATACAAATGCAGCACATTAGTGTATCTGCCTAATTGGTGTATCGCTCTAGAATCATTCCTCCTATAAAACAGTTTCAAAGACAACGGGCCAAGTTTCCCGGCAGCAAACGATTGTGATAAATATGACTAATGAAGGGAATTGCTCGAGGTCTCCCTCCAGAGTCAATGTACAATTTTTACTCGAGTTAGTTGCACACGCGCTATTTTGAATCAGGGGTTTGAAGACCGTGCTTGATCTGGGGTGTTTGTAACTAGTGTTAACAAGGTTGGCCATTTGATGTTACAAGTAAAGAATTTTGATATGATGGAGTTGACCATCTATCTTCGTTAGTATAGTGAACTGTTGGTCCATAAGATGAACTGTTTAACGCAACTAGGGTATTTGAGTCAATTGAGTTGGGATGCTTTGGGTATAACAGGGATCTTTGGGTTACGGTTTCATTTGGTATAGAAGAGTTGCTTAGGCGATGTTTGGTTCGTGGTGAAATACTTTTTACCGTGTTAAAAGTAAAAAGTGAATTATTAATTTGGTGATTTTATTTTCACCATCTCCGTTTGGATGGTCGAGTTTTCACTATATGAAAATTTTAAATTTTTCACAATTTGTTGTGTGGATGATCAAGATGAATATGGTGAAAACATAAAATGACTATATCACTCCATACTTCAAATGAACATAAAAATAGTTATATTTAACTATTTGATTTTCATCACAAGGGTCAATAACCATTAAAAAATATTCATTTCGCTCAAACTCAAATTTTAACACAATTCTCCCTCCACCCCCCTTCCCACATAACTAGTCATATTTGACTATGCAAGACAAATAAGTATAAAAAGTTTTAAAAAATAGTAGCAATTAAAAAAAATAGTCCTAATTAAAAAAGAAAACAATCTCAATTTTAAAAAAACTTTCCAACAATGAAAAAAGCGGTCAATTGTAAAAAACAATTTCAATTACAAAAAAAAAGGTCTCAACTATAAAAACAGTAGCGACAATTAAAAAAATAGTTATCAACAATGAAAAAATAGTCCCAAATTCAAAAAAAAGTTTTAAATATTGAAAAAAATGCCCCAATTTAAAAAAAAAATCCTAACTATGAAAAAAAAGTGTCCCAATTAAATGATTTTTTTTTAAAAAAAAGGTCCCAACTATGAAACCGTCACAATTAGTAAAAAAATTTCGAACACATCACCTTGCACCAAACAAATATACATTTATTTTTAACTTTTTAATTTTTTATACGAATAGCTATTCCCACACCCTCCATGTCTTTCTCCACACCCTTTGGATAATAAATGACAATTATGTCCTTAGATTTATAAAATCTAAATGTCCAAATTTTTCACCTCAAACTAAAATAAACACATTTGATATAAAACAAAAAATTATATTTTCAATAAAAAAACTATGTATAGAACGTAAAATCTTATCCATTTTTTTTATTAAAAGACCGTATATAAAATGTAAAAATTATTTTTCTTGAGAAACAGTTTTTTTAAAAAATATGTTTTTTTTGTTTACAAAATTTTATTGTTGGTTAAAAACTGTTTTTTTGTACAATTTTAAAAATAATCTTTTTACTATTTAAAAAAAATATGGTTCGCGACAGCGGTATGTATATAGATAGTCCGCCACATATACATCCCGCTAGCGCAGAGCATTTTTTCTAATATGTTGATCACCGTGCTCTTCGCCAACGATATGTATAGGTGGTCAGACCCCCTATACATACCGCTGACGCTGACCATTTTTTTAGATAGAAAAATATTGTTTTTAAAATAGTAAAATAAACAGTTTTTAACTGAAAAAGTAAATACGAAACAGTTTTTTAAATAAATAAAAGAAACAGTTTTTAACTAGAAATGGTAAAAAGAATATCCATTTTTTAAAATAAAAAACGAAACAGTTTTTTTATCAACGTCCATTTAAATAAAAAAATAAGTTTTTTCTATAAATAACATAATGTTTTTTAAACAAAAAAATAACTTGTATAATTTTTATATTTTCAGAATATTAAAATTTTAATTTTCTAGAATATTAGGATTTTTATTTTTAAAATATTATATTTTTATTTTTTTCATAATATTATGTTTTTTTTAAAGTAATAGATTTTTGGGAAAAAGATTATATTTGTTCAAATCATAAATGCATCAAGGGTTTTTTGGTCTTTTAAAATGGAGTGGGGGACGATATAAAGGGTGTAGGAATAGTTATTCCATTTTTTCTTTTATTTTTTAAAATTTTTATTTTTTTTAAAATAAAAAAATAAAATTAAAAATGAAATTTAAAAAAAAATAAAATTGAATATTTAATGACCGTATTAATTGTGAGTGAGAAAGAAATGTGTGATAGTTGTAAGTGAAAATAAAAAAGGTTAGTTTGGTAATAAGATAAAATTCATTGTTTTCAACTGTTGAATTATTCACTTTACCCATGATTTGAAATGGTTAAAATTTCACCTCACTTTTCACCATATTCATTTTATTTCACCATGTCAAATGCCCAACTAAACACATATTTTATCTAGGTGAATTATTTTTTAATGCGGTAAAAAATATTTCACAACGAACCAAACGGACCCTTAGTTTCTAATTCGCTCTATAGTTTCTAAATTTGTTGAGGTAAGATTTCGGTGTAGGAGGGCCTTGGGCTTAGATTGAGTCTATATATTTTAGATCTAGCCATTGTAACCTATTTCTCAAATTAGTGCAAATCGATCGCGCTTTGGTAAATCTTAGGAAAATTCAATTTTTTTTCGAATTACATTAAATCTCTCATGTTCATCTTTGTGGGTGTCAATGCGCAACAAAGTCCATGTCTCCTAGATCTTTCATTTCACTCTTCTAACCCCCCTCACACAAATATACCATAAAGCCAGTCATCAAGGAATAACATATTGCATCATGAGAATATCTTGTGATTCTAAGGCTTGTAATCTCAAAATCATAATAAAAATATTAATAGAAAAAGGTAAAGCCATCTCCAATGGGCATTTATCTCTATACTAATTTCTATAATATAAATATCAAATATAAAAAATCTTCTCCAATGAGAATTTTTGTCTCTACTTCGATCCCTAGGTACAATATGATATGGCATGGTCATGGTTATATTTTTCTATTCACGACTTCAATATGTAGAAATTTGTGATAAGGATTCTAATATGATAGGGACTAGGGCTGGGTATCGGTCGGTTTGGTCGGTAAATCGCTCATATCAATACCATACCAACTTTGAAATCATCAAATCAAAATTACCAGTTTTACCAGTCGGTACACTAACCCGTAAATCAAAACCAACCCACGGGGTATATCAATAAAATCGGTTGTTTGCGGTAAAATCGATTTTTCGGAAAATACGGTAATTTCGGTAAATTTCTCTTTCCGGTAATTTTGGTAGTACTCGATACATAATTGTATTTTTTTGTACCACTTACATAATTGTATTTAAAATAATAATAAAAAAACTATATATGAACATTATAACCTAAAATAAATATCACAATTAAATTACAACTCAAATAAATTTTACCCGAAGTTGTGACATTAAATTATATTCCGTTGCACTGTTATCACATCATTATTCCCTCCTAAGTGAGGGCAGGGGCGCAAAAATATAATTACTAATTGAAAATTCAAGAACTACAATATCACATACAAATTTGATTAAAGAAGAACAAAAGGTAACACTTGTTATTTTGAAAAACCCAATAGTATATCAAACTAAGACAAACCCAATAGCATATCAAACTAACAGTTATTCTGAAATCGATAGTTATTATAAAATTGGTTATAACCAATAGTTATTATAATAGTAACTCGAAGCTTATCAAACTAACATATCAAACTATAGCATATCAAACTAACATATCAAACCAACAGTTGTTCAACATTTCGAAATCGTAACTTGAAGCTTCGAACGAGGGTGCTGGTGGTGAGTCGGTACAGGAAGAAAAGGTTAAGAAATTATCGGTGTTGATGGAAGCTTGTGGTCGAAGGGTTGATTCCTTGATGTCGACTGATTTTGTGTTGAGAAGGGTTGAAAATGAAAGTGGGTAGGGTTTGGCATGTTTTATACTAAAAAAATGAGTGGATGAGATGTGTTTTAAATTGAATGGTCTTGATTAATTTAAAATGAGTGGATAAGAAGTGTTTTAAATACAATTTTTATTCGATATTTGTATGGTAATATGCGTTAAATTTGATACGGTATTTCGGTAATATACCATATGGTTATATACGGTAATATATGGTACGATATTTCAGTTTTTTATTTCGGTGCAATACCGCCAGTAAATCGGATTTTAAAATGCTAAAACCAAAACCAACCACAAAAAAATTAGTAATTTTGGTTTCAGTAGTTTCGGTTTTGGTATATAAAAAATGAAAACTAATACCACTAATTTTCGGTTCGAAACGGTACGGTACGGTATGGGTTTTTACCGTACCGCGAACACCCCTAATAGGGACCCACACAATATCTAAATATGCTTTACTATTGACACATAATATAGAAAAAACTTTAATAATAAAATCATGGGGTATTATCTAATAAATTCCTTGAAAGTCTACTTATATATAATCAGTCCAATCGACAATCTTGTTAGTCTCTTAAATGTATAAACTTTTTAATTAATTAATGATAAGTCCAAACAGCACAATTACACTTATTAGTATAGATACAATTACATATAGGGATGATAGGTATTTAGTCATATTTTTAAAGATTTATTTGTATCCACTCACATATTTTTATTTTTTTAGTCGTTGGTCCTATTATAATAATTGTAGGACACATGTCATTCTCTGCAGAAAAAAGAAAGGTAGTTACAAGGTGGTTGATGGAGGTTTTGAGTAGTTATGGGATTAAATACAATTTAAAAAATACATGGGAGGAGACGCTAAAAAAACTTTTGGGCATGGGACAAAAATCCAAAAAACTATTACATTTATTAACGTATATATAATTATCATTGTTCTAAAAAATCTGCCTAGGCTTGAGACTTAGGAGAAATGCTCCGCCTTAAGCTTTTGACACCATATTCTAGGTAAAACCCTTAAGGCGCAATTTTTCTCTAAAAACAGCAATGCTTTAGTGAAACGATATCGCCTTTTAAAAGTTTTTTTTACAAACCGGACCATTATCTCATCCAAAATAATCAAATGGTATTTTAATTTGCAAATATTTAGACATATTTTTATGATATGTACAATTTTAGTATATTAATAGCCTTGTTATGGTTAAAAAATATTAGAATAAATTAAAAAGGCCTAAACGCCTTTTTACGCCTAAGGCTCGCCTAGGCTTCTGAGGCTTACGGCTTGGCTCCACGCCTCGATCACGCCTCACATTTTTTAGAATCTTGATAATTACATCTATTAATGTAGATCTACATTAATAACTGTAACTATATCTACATTAATAAGTATAATTATATCTATATTAATCATTGTAACTGTATCTACTGTAACCATATCTACATTAATAAGTATAATTATATTTATATTAATCATTGTAACTGTATCTACATTAATAATTGTAACACACATGAACTTATTGACAAAAAAAATTATAAGTAAAAATAAAATAGAGAAAGATCGCCAAGGGGACAAACTCCGTGAACAAGAAAGATACACATGCAATATCAAATAAAAAAATGGGGGCCTACACAAAGGAGCTCCAAGACACTAAGTTATATTACATAACACGATCCAACTCTACCAACAACGCCGAACAAGTAGGAATGGACGTGTTACGATTTTTCTTGTGCCAAATAAAAAGTGAGCTCAAGAACAACTAGCGAAGCTTAGGAGGGTCTACTTCCTTCCCATTAATGCACCTTGAGTTCCTCTCTTGCCAAATCATCCAAAAGATACAATGAGGGACCTATTTCCAAATATCCCTAATACCTTTCCATCCATTCGCGAGATGCCACAATTCTAACATATTCCTTACCGTAAAGGGCACCACCCACGCAATCTGGTTGAGGGAGAAGAAAACCTCCCACATACCTCTCGTTACCCAATAATGTGGGAGTAGATGATTGGTAGTTTCTTTTGAATACTTACACAACCAAGATCGGCTAACTATCGGCCATATTCTCTTCTGTAGGCCCTCGATCGTCAAAATCACTTGTCTGGTCGCCTTTTAAACAAAGAACATGACTTTTAGGGGGGTTTTCACCCTCCATATCTCTCTCCACAGAAACGTGATATTCCTATACGTGTTTTCTCTCAAAACAAAACAATATTGTCACCGTGAAATCACTCCTTCTGCCTGACCCCCATCTCAACTCATCTTCTCCACCCGACGGGGTAGGTGCCTCATCCAGCCAATTGAAAAAAATTATCTGCCTCTTCTAATTCCCAATCACACAATCTTCTTCAAAATTTTGGATTGCACACTAGTCGGTCCCATCCTTATCCCCTTTGATGCTGAACGTTCCCGGAAACAATTCCATCAAGGAACCATTCTTCCTTAACATATCCTTAAAAAATCTAATCATACTCCCACTCCTCAGAATAAACTTCAAAAAATGGAAAAACTCTTCCCACCCCCTCGATGTATGTTTTCATAACCCACCCCATGGGCAAAGTGCCCCAAACTCTATCCTCAACTTAGACTTCTACACCCCCTAGCTACCACCACTCTCCTCCATAACCTATTATGCTCACGAGGGAATCTCCAAAGCCACTTATCAAACAATGCTTTGTTAAAGCACTCCTGGTTCATTACTCTGCCCTCCTCCCCCTCCTAGATTAGCTTGCATACTTCCTCCCACCTCAGGAGACTGTATTGAAAGATCTCTTTATTCTCTCCAAAGAAAATCTCTCATCATTTTCTCCAACAACTTTCGCACAAAGCACGGACATGCTAGACAAGGTGATTTTTATCAAAGTCAACCTTCCTCCTTTGGACAAATAGCAATTCTCCCACCCTGTCAATCTCCCATTCACCCTCTCAATAATCGGGGCCCAAATAGCTTTACTCGTGAATTTAGCAACTAATGATATTTTCCTAAAATTGTTAAAGATATTATTTCTATTAATGTAAAAAAAAAAGTGTCAAATTACATAGAAATTTACTAAAAATAAGTGCACACAAGGTATAGAAAATCTTTTAGAAGACACCACATTGGAAATGGCTAACAGCCCAGGTTTTAACTCATAAATAGTTAAAGGTAATATTCGATTTCGCATGTTTTTGAGCACCGAAAATTTGATAAACATCCGAGGAGCAAGATCTATTATATACCTTTAATACGATAGTATTAGAGGTTAATGATCCCCATTTAATGCTCCCTTATATCTCAAGAGTCAATTAGTCACCTACCCCTCTCTCTTCTATTTCCCCACCCTTCGTCTTCTGCTACCCTTTACAAGCCGTGCATCTTCCACAAACTCAAACCAACTACCGCATAAACCAAATCAGGAAAAAAAAGACCCACGTGAAATAGGGAGAAGAAAACCCAAGCCTCCTTCCTTCTTCAACCATGGAACTTTTATTGCGAAGGAGAAACCCGAAACTATCATAGGTATGTTTCATCAACACGCATATAGGAGATTTTTTCTTTCCTAAATACAACAACCCATTAAAAATTCAAGGCCAAAATTTAATCCTTAAAACAAATGCGGAGATGGTCACCGTCTCAAATGAAAATTATACTATCGCTTAGGCAATTGTTTCATTAGACAAATCAACAATGGAAGTGAAGAATGCAGTGGAGGAAAGATGAAGAGGTGGAAGAGAAAACTCAAAGAGAGACGCAAATCTCACTTTTGTGTATAAACATTCTCACTCTTGAAATTGTATTTTCTATTTCAATTTTTTTTCAATTGATATTTTTGCATTTGGTCTTTATGTCGTGTATTATAATTTGAATTTTTCAATCTTAAATTATTTGAGAATAAAAATCAAATTTTAAATTAAAAAAAAATAGTGGGGCGTGGTTTTTTGTTCTAGTTGTAGTTATAAAATGGAATTTCCATTTTTTTAGACTGAAAAATGTTTATAATGTCGATGCCACAAAATTCTTTAAGTGTTCATAGATTTATGCTAAGAATATTTCTTATGGAAAAATTATTTCGTCACAGAAGAATCTGAATATTAGAGGTCCACTATAAGAAGGTTTATTTATATGTTCTAAATTCTGGTAAGTGTTATACACATTTAAAAATTCTATATGAAAAGTTTATACACAATTTTTTTAAAATGGTATGATAACCCCATATAGCTTTGGGGGTTGAAAAAAGTTTCATTAGTCTTTTCTACATCTGTGTAATTTTTTTTTAAAAAGAAAACATGTTATAAGTATTTTCATCATAGTTTTGTGAACACAAATTTTGAGTCTAGAAACTCATTTTTTTGGAGTTAAATGCACATTTGAAGTACTGTGTTTTTCAATTTCTTTTCGAGTTTGATGTCTAATTTGATATCATTTTTCGTTGGCCATGTATTTGGGTTTGTATTTCCATTTTGATTGGTGCTTAGGGTCCGCAAGGTAACTGTGTGAACCTGCCTTTTCATATTCTCTATTTATTCATGATTAAAAGTACAACTCAAGATAAAATGGTGGTTTGTTCTCATTTGTTATATTATTACAAAATTATCTATACCATTATATAGTCAATTTTAATTTATTCTCCCAATAAATAGTCTTAGTATACAAAGTTTTTAAAAATTGGATATTTTTTAAAATTATTTATTTATTTATATAAAATATTAAAAAAAACGTCCGCACATCGTACAAGTTACATCCTAGTAAATAAAAAAAAATCCAAAGGATGATTTATTAAAAAAAACGAATCATACCTTGCAATTTGAAGCAGCATGCTGCTCTAAGGCTGAGGCTTGAGCCTTGTATATTGTTACATTTTTCGACATTACATCCTTCCTCTCCATCCCATCCTTTCGAGGGAACCCACCAATCATGATTGCGATATCAACTCCTTTACAAGCTTCTACAACATCGGTGGTGGCAACAACACCTACGAAACCATTAAAACATGTCAATTAACTTAAATTTCAAACATAACTCTAGTTGAGACATATCACATCTAGACTTTTTTCATTAGGAAAATGAAATGAGTTTCAAATTATCTAAATCAAACCTCTGAGAAGAGGAAAGGCTGCATCGATTAATTCCATTTTTACCCCTTTCAAGGCCTCGGCAACAGGCTCAATGTCAAGCATGTGTAGAATTACAGGCTGATCCGAGCCTAACATGGACCCTCGAGCAATCATTGGAACAAGAGCATAGCCTATTTGGCCTGTGGATCAAGTTTGCATCAACTAGTGAGAAGAATTACCTTTAAATTTATTGAACTGCAATTGAAACATAATACCAGGTTTTTCACCGTCTAGCACATATTGTGCTTCTATACCAAAACTAATACCAGGTCGAAGGAAAAAATAACAAGCTAATGTCAAAACGATCCCCTACAACATATTTTTACCAAAAACATACATCTCTAAGTTTTAACAAAACGATATCGTTTCGACAATCTTTTAAAGGGTGTAAATCGTTTTAGATCTTTTAGACCTTGTAGATCATTTTGGAAAATCTTTTAGAAGTAGGTTTGTGTGGAGAAAATATGGGAACCAAGGGGGGGATATGAATTTTGTATAAAATAACTGCATCAAAAATATTATATAATGAAGTAGCTATGTAATGTTAGCTGCATCAACAATATTATAGAATGAAGTAACTTTAAACGGATGCTGAGAAAATGAATTTGTTGAACAAACTCATGATATCAACCCCATATAGTTAAAAAAAAAAAAAAAAGGTCGTAAATTTCACGGTGCTCATTAATAATATTATAGTTAGAAAAATAACAACTTAAATGGCATCCCGTAATGGCAATTTATTTATTTTCCTCATTTAAAAGACCCATCAATTTATAATCATGTCCAATAAAGATAATTGACAGGCCAGATGAATCATATTTTTGAAATCAGCACTTGTCTTAAATTTATATTCTGCGGGGAAAAGGAGGGGGGCGAAATATCTTGTATTCTTTGACTGATTTAGCTAAGGCTGCAGCAAAAACAATACAAGAGAGAGAGAGATGACAATTTTATGTGAATAAAGACGATCTTTCTATTACATATAATTATTTATCGTTTGAATAGTATGATTGTTTTGGATAAATTAAATTCAGTTAATTATGAAATAGGCTAAACCACACAAAGTATGTGAAAATTAACTGGAAAGTGACTCCGCAATTTAACCAATAATTCATAATACATAAAACAACAATAATAAAAGATTGTACAAATTTCACAAATATTAAGGAAATAAATTAAGCAGTATGACTGAAAAAACATGCCTGCAGCACCCGTTACAAGTACTGTGATAGGTTCCTTTTCTAATTCCAAGAAGCTCCATATGTATCTAATGATTCTCCATGACAAAAAAGCACAACCCAAAAGAACAATAATTGTCTCAACCAATTCCAAATTCTCCATTTAACACAATCAAACAGACCAAACCAAGAGTTAAAATTTATAAACTAACCCTCTGACTATTCATCAACATATATACTACCAAATCCATCCATAGTAACGCCTCACAACAAGGCAACCAAAATACCTAAACAAAGCCTATGAAACATGCAACAGTCTTAACGTAACTTCAATCCAAAGAAAAGAACTATATATGCTTGCATGTTTATGTATACGTGTATATAGTAAATAAATGTATATACGAGTATTGAAAATTACCAGCTGCACCCGTGACGAGAACCCTCATGGGATTTTGTCATAATATCAGAGGTGTAAACAAGGAGATAGAGTAGAGAGTTGGTTCCCCTCCATCAAGAAAGTTGGTTTTTCTTGTGATTCCCATGATATTTCATTTATTGCTTGTTGAGCTGTTTTGTTGATGAAAGGAAGGTCCTATCATCCATCATTTGCATTCGAATCTGAGTTTCAAAAGTCTCTTCATTAATGTTTTAGATATTTAAGGATAAAGTACATGTGATAACAATACATGACTATTATATCACAAATTATGAAAGATTAGTGTGTGAAGATATAATCATACATAAAGTCATCACTAATGGCCTTATATAGACATACTTGGTACTAATAATTTTTTTTAAATAGTAATTTTTTTTTTATTATTATTAAACTATCTGTAAATGAGGTATTCCCTATTTTTTTTTAGGTAAATCAAAGATTATATAAAAACCAACGCTTTGGAAGCGAACACGTATACATGAAGTATACAAAGAGAATAAACAAATGAAAAGAACTACAAACGAACCCGATAAACAAACTCACAAACACATAGCTGCTTGAATCTCTTCCAAGAAATTCAAAAAATCATGCGTCGTAACAGTGATCCTCTCCTTGGACCAACTAAGCAGAGTGCTCAAAAAGGAATAGCGAAGTCTCGATGGTGGTGTCACAATGCCATCAAAACACCTCGAGTTCCTTTCCAACAAAATCGTCCAAAAGATGCAGTGCGGAACCAACCTCCAAATTCGTTTGTCACCCAATCAGCCCCGAGGAGGTCTCCACATATCTAAAAGAGCCCTCAAAGACATCGGCATGACCCAAACCGTCCTAGTCAAAGCGAAGAAAGTGCCCCATAAATCTCTCGCCACCCTACAGTGTAATAGCAGATGATTAGTCTTCTCCTCTTCCTCATAACATAACCAACATCGGCTAACCAGATGATAACTTCTCTTCTGCAAACCCTCCAGCGTCAGAATGGTTTGTCTTGCCGCCGTCCAAACAAAAAACTTGACCTTAGGCGGCCCTTTAACTTTCCAAATCTTCTTTCAGGGGAAAAGATCCATAGAATTCTCATTGCCCATCAAATAACCATAGAAGTGGCATACCGAAAAAACTCCCGTCCCTCCCCCCTTCCACCTCAGTGAATCTTCCCTAAGCGTCGGACTAGGAGCCGCTTTCAGCCACTTCACGAACAAGTCTACCTCCTGAAGCTCCCAGTCCCACAGCCTTCTCCTCAGCTGAGGCCTCCACGTAATCTCATCTCCGCTAACCATAACATGTTCAACCACCAATCCATCCGAATTTTATCCTAAGTTGAACATCCTCGGAAACAGGTGCTAAATAGTCCCATTCACCCCTAGTTGTCTTTCCAGAACCTTATCGTATCCCCTTTCCCCAAGAAAAACACTGTGTGTCTCGAATAATCCTCCTAGCCTCTCGTAATATGCTTCCACAAACCCACTCCATGAGCTAAAGATCCCCCAACCGGCCTCCACCCCATTTGAGAATATCCCCATCTAGCATCAACAACTCGTCTCCATAATCTACTGGTCTCTTGAGGATATCTCCATAGCCACTTTCCTAGAAGTGCCCTATTAAATATACCCAAGATCCTCTATCAAAAATTTTATCAAAAAAACTCATTTTTTTACTAATTAAAAAAAATAATATGTAAAAATGATGAATATATGCATTTTTAGTCGTTGAAACTTTTGATGATCATGCAATCAACTTTTGGAATAAATATTTTTAATGATTTTTTTTAGATGATCTTCACATTCTGAAGAACATCTCCAAAATATTTCATCAAAGAAATTATTTTTTTACTATTTTAAAAAAATAGTTCGCAAGGGAATCCGCGCCATCTCAAATTTGCACCCAAGACGGCCTGTATAATCATAAACTTGTGGGAAATAATAATATAACATGCTTATAATACAATGTGAAAGTTAAAATTTGAAATTTAACTATTAATGGTAGTTATGTTATTTTACATTCATTATTACAAAACAGCATAGAGCCTGCATATTAAATACTTAAAAGTTTTGGATTACATACTAAACATTTCCTTATGTAAAGGACCAAAAAGAAATACTTCATTTTAGAAATAATGACATATAACCGAGTTAAGAACTAATCAAGACACAACACGTGTTGTGTTTATTAGATACCGATACTTAATGTTTACTATTATATAAAAAAAATATTTGGGTGGGATAATTGCATCTCGATGGGGTTCGAGGTCAATATCCCCCAATCAATGTTTAAGAGGTTATTTTCAATTTTTTATAAGTAATCATTTGAAAACTTGAAAATTTTGTGGGGTTATTATTAAGTTTTCACTAATATTCACTTGAGAATTACAAATTCATATTGTCAAAATTGGATTGAGCCAAATGAAAGATCGTGAAAAATATCTTAAAGAAAACAATCACCATAATAACACAAATTTGTAGTTTGAAAAGCACAAAAGTAAAACATTTAACAACAACAAAGAGATTTGTATAAAATACTAATCCTAACTTACTTGGTCAAACACAAAATCTATAAAATTATAACCATGAGTTGGTTTGGTGAATCTCAAAATCAACTAGGTAGACACCAATTTTATTTTATAAAAAGGACCGATTAATGGGAGATATAAAGATAGAAGAGAGAGAGGCGTGAAGAAAAAAAGTGAAAGGTTTGTTTGATTAACAAAATTGATTGTATGTTGGCAAAAAAATAATGGTGTGACCTAATGGAAATGTAGAGACAAATATATTTTATGGTTTCAAACCACACATTAACTATGGTGCTTGGTGTATTATTTATAGTCATATACAACACATTATCTTTCTAGATAATATGGAGGTTACAATAGAAGTATAAATTCAAAATACAAGTTTGAAAGGAGTTAGCTGATGAGTTACTGCTAATCTGTTCCTTGATTTGAGGAGCTATGAGGTTGGGCTATTGAGAACTTAGTCAATCTATCACACACCTGCAAGCTGATGGGGCACTCACGCAGCATAAACTTGTTTGATAACCTTTTGAACTCAGAAGATGATAACCCTTTGGTAAATACATATGTCATTTCATATTTAGTGGTAATGTAATTAATCGAAAGCTCTTTGCATAAATGTAATGAATCTCAAGCTCTTTGCGTACCACTTTGTCCCGAACATAGTGGCAATCAACTTTAAGGTGCTTCATTTTTTAATGAAAAACTAAGCTAAGGATATGTAGTTGATATTAACACATCATATAAGTTGTGTGGACAAAGAAATTCCTAAATCCTTGAAAACATATCGGAGCCATGAAATCTCAGCCTCCGTATAAGCAAGTTGGCGCTACTCAGCATCGGCACTAAAAAGAGAGATAGTGCGGTGTTTCTTGCACACTCAGAAATTGGGTTATACCCAAGGTAAAAGTATTAACCGTTGGTGGAATGGCAATCATACGTATTTCCAGCCTAATCAATATCGGAATAAGCTTCTATTTGTAAGGAACTGGGGTGATAGAAAAGACTGTGCTCATGAGTATGCTTAAAGTACCTTAAGATACGTTTGATGGTTGTCCAGTGAGATGTAGTGGGGTTATGCATGAACTGACGTGCTTGATTCACTACATAAGAAATATCAAGTCATGTAATTGTGAGAAACTGAAGAGCACCCACCACCTGTACTCAGTAGGATCACGTAAACATTCACCATCATGGATACTCAATTTTTGACTAGGTTGAATAGGAGTAGATATAAGCTTAACATCAAGAAACTTAGAGAGGCGAAGTAAATCAGTGGTATATATTGTTTGAGTTAGATATAGGCCACCATCGCCATATGATGCTTCCATCCCACAAGGGTCCCAAGTCTTTCATTGAAAATAGGTGACCAAGTTTTTGAATAAACTTAGCCACATATGTAGCATTATTTCCTGTTATGAGAATGTCCTCAACATAAATGAGGAGGATAATAAGAAAATGTCCTTGTTTAAAAGTAAATAAAGAATAATATGATTTAGATTCTTCAAACTCGAGCTCTTCCAAATAATCTAAAAATCGTTTAAACTAAGCTCACGGTGCTTGTTTAAGCAATATAAAGACTTGTGAAGCTCGCATACATAATTAGGAAAATTAGAATCAATAAAACTAGTCAGGTGTCGCATATAAACATCCTCAGAGAGAACTCCATGCAAGATGGCATTTTGAACATCTAATTAGCAAATTGGCCAATTATAGTGAATAGTTAAAGCAATAACCGTGCGAATGGTGGAATGTTTGACTACATGGCTAAAGGTCTCAGAGTGGTCAATGCCTTCTTGTTGGTGAAACCCATTCGCTACAAGATGGGCCTTGTACTATTCAATTGACCCATCAACACTACTTTTGATTTTAAACCCCACTTATTGGGTAAAACATTCTTATGCAGGCGAGGTACAACCAAAGACCATGTCCTATTTTGTTGCAAAGCATTAAATTCGGCTCCCATAACATGCCTCCATTCCTATTTCTTAAAGGTCTGACTAAAAAAACATGGTTCAGATTTATTAGGAAGTACCATATGCAATGCATATTTTGGGTTTGGCTTGTAAACACCAAGGTGGCTTCTTCTAACCATGGAGTACGATGGTTCAAAAGTTGATGGGCGTGATGAAGGTTGAATTCGGGAAATCGTAGGTTCCGTGATGGTAATGGTACTAGGTTCAAGTGATAAAGATGGGTTAATGTGACGGTCAACTTAGAAAGAGGGAGAAGAAGGTGGCAAAGGCTCTGGAGAATGGTTGGGTACCGATGGTGGTATTACAAGTTGGGCAATATTTTATGAAGGTAAAGTAACCAGTTCAAACAATGGCAAAACGGGGTCAGGGGTAATTGGTGGGAAGGAATTGTTGCCAATATCTTCTAAGATAAGGAAAGAATGGCATCAAATACAACATGATGAGAGAGATATACACGAGCAATTGAAGGATTCAGACACCTATATCCCTGGTGATTTAATGAGTAGCCTAAGAAAACACATCTTTTTTTATCGAAATTGTAGCTTATTAGTATTATATGTGCCAAAATAAGGAAAACATGCACATCTAAAGACTTTAAGTGAATCATATGTGGGATGTCTAACAAATAATATGGCGTGTGGACTGTTATTTTACAAAATTCGAGTTGGAAGCCAATTAATTAAATATACAATTGGGTTAAAGGCACCAACCTAATATGTAGGAGGCATGTGACAATGAGAACGGAGAGTAATATCGATGTTAACAATATGGGGATGTTTTCTTTCATCTAGGACATTTTGTTCAGGGTGACTCGGACTAGAGGATTGAAAAGTGATACCACGATTAGTTAATAAATTCTGAAAAATGCATTTGGTATACTCTCCTCCTCCTTCAGATTGAAAAACCTTAATTGTTTAAGAGAAAAGGTTTTACATAAATAATATAAATTTGACAAAGATATCAAACACTTGATGCTTAAATTGCATAGGAAAATCCATGAATAGCGAGAAAAGTTATCAAAAAATTAAATATAATACTTTAAACCTTTAATAGAAGCAATTGGATAACACCATACATCTGAATGAATTAATTCTAAAGGGATTTTAGCAATTGAATCAGACAATTGGAATGATAACTTGGTGCTTTTTCCTAAAGGACGTGACTGACAAAAAGACATGGAGTTTGATCCATTAATAGGTAAAATCTTATTTAAAACCAGCTCCAAAAGTGTATTCGAAGCTCGATGATCGAGCCTTAATGCCAAACTTGCGCAGGAACAAGAACCCCGCTGAAAGCAATCGAACGACCCGTTTTATTGGAAATTTGACTGTGAATAGTCAATGGATACAATCCATTTTCACGACGCTTGACATGGAAAAAATTTCTTCCCCAACTCTAGGTCCTTTACATAAAAACAACCAGGAAAGAAAACAAAAAATTATTATCGCCATGTGTAAATTGATGAACGGATAAAATATTATGAGCAACATTAGGGAAATAAAGAATGTTATTCGGTTTGAATCAAGATGAATTATGAGAGATGTGAGATGGACTAATGTGTGAAAATTTTTAACCTGCACCGTTTCCAACAACAACCTGTGTTTTTCCTTGATAGTCATCATTAATATCAAGATTCGTAAGATCAGAAGTGATGTGGTTAGAAGCTTTGGTATTCGTACCTCGTGTAGTAGAAGCCTTTTTCGGAGGGATGAAGGTGTTGTATGTGCAATAACTGCCATAGAACTAAGTTTTTGAGTAGGTACGCATCCTTTGTAGGGATGGTAGTAATCAATTACAGTGTTCCTTTACTTATCACATATTTGACACACATGAGTACCACCATTGAAATTTGAAGTACAGATGCTTGAAGGGAAAATACTCGCATTGTGTGAAACATTAATGGGTTATTGTTAACCCAGACCCCGAACTCATGTTAGGACCTCTAACCCGATTTAGGTTACGCTGAAACTTTGGAGTTTATAGTCCAGTAGGGCTGGTCTTTAAGGTAGGTGAGTTTTCAGTTTTGAATTGCATTTTCTCTTTGAGAAGAAGAGCTACAAGATTGTCATAAGATATTGGTGTGTCTCTTTCTTGAGCGGAGATTACAGTAGCCTCATAAGTAGGGCCAACATTATTCATCATCTGTTGGTTTTCCAGCTAGTGCAAGGTTATCAGCAATATAATTAATCTTATCAAAAAATTCATTAACTGAAAGACCATCTCCTTTAGTAGTGAATAAATCATTGCTCAATTGCATAATGAGATTATGAGACTGAGACGCATACCATTTCTCCAGCGAGGTCCAGGATTCATGGGAAGATTTTGATCGAGCAAAAGTTGAAAGAATTGTCGGAGTCAAGGAATTGTTAATCGATCCTAAGATCAATTGATCATTTTACTCCCAATAATCATATGCTCGATCAATTTCCGTTGTTGCAACACCTACTTTGATGGAGATTTAAGGGTACCATCCACAATACCCATGAGTTTTCCCCTCCTTAAAAGAGGTGATATTTGAGCCACCACAATGGGCAGTTTCTTTTGTCTAGTTTGATGGACAAAACTCCTGACACACTAGGTATTACGACACTAGAATTGGAGTTGAAGTTACTTCCTTCAATTAAAATGAATGGTGAGGTTAAAAAGAGCTGAGAAAAGAGCAAGGAAAAATGATAAGAAGGAATCGTTGGATATCTAATGCTCTGATACCATAATGGAAATCCAGAGATAAATATATTTTATGGTTTCTAACCACACATTAACAGTGGTGTATAGTGTATTATTTATAGTCATATACAACACGTTATCTTCCTAGATAATAGGGAGGTTACATCAGAAGTATAAATTCAAAATACAAGTTTGAAAGGAGTTGGCTGAGGACCTATTATTGATATGTTCCTTAATTTGAGGAGCTGTGAGCTTGGGTTGTTGAGGACTTAGTTAATTATCATGGCCTATGTGCATTTGTTTAGTGAGCCACTCGGTTTTATAATGTACAAGACTCTAATGGATAATAAAAAGATCGAGGACTAATCTACATGAATGGAAATTCATTATCCTCTTAAATAAGGTGGGAAATATATATATATATATATATATATATATATATATATATATATATATATATATATATATATATATATATATATATATATATATATATAGTCATGTTAAACACAAATATATAATGTCATTTGAGGATGATACTATTTTTGTTTATATTTTATATTCGGTTTTTAATGAGTTATTAACTGCTCCAATCTAGACTGAGATTAAAGAGAACTCACTACAGACACCTCATTCTAGAACCCCCTTAAGTATCTGCTTAGGTTCCTATCACTTCCCTAATTCACTACCAATCCTAGGTCATACTTCGAGCACCGATTTAGAGGTCGTCGAGTATTCTCATGCCCCGTTTGACTTTGGTCAACTCCATCGTCAGAGCGAAATCTTAATGAATCTTAGAAGGGCTTTGAATCCCCTTTAAAAAAGTCCACCTCATGCATGAATTAGCATAACGGTTAGGACGAACGGACCATTTTACTATCGAATACTGAACTGGAGGCAACTTGGTGCTCCCAGGCCCCGATTTGACCCCAATAAACTTCACCATCAGAGAAAAAGATCAATGGATCCTCGAAGGTCATTGACACCCCTTCTCTAACGGTCCGTCTTGTGCACAAAATGTTATAACCATTCAAATGAGCAATCCATTTTCCTGAAAAACTAATTTGGAGGCCACTGAGCACTCCCAGGCTCCCTTTGACCAAAGTCAACTCTTTAGCTCTAAGAAGATTGAATGAATCTTTGAAGAGAAATAAATACCCTTTCCAACGGTCTACCGCGTGTACGAATTAGCCTTATAGTACAAACGAATGATCCGTTTTACTCTGAAAGGTCACCGGACGCTTACGAACCCCATCTGACCAAAGTCAACTCTCTAAACCGAGCGGAGCTCTTTGGAACATCGATGTAACTCGCACAAAATTTCCAACGGTCCACCTCGTGAGCTATTCAGACTTATGGTTATGACAAACGATCCATAATCATCCGATGATCTTTCGTCCAAAGGATCGACGGGCGCTTCCGAGCCACGTTTGACCCAAAATCAGCTCTCGGACCCGGGAGCGGCCCAAGGGTGTAATATCCTGTAATTTTATGGCTTTTAATTATGAGATGGATTAAATGAAATTTCTTTTAATTGTGGGATTAATTAAATTAATTTGAGATAATTAATTGGAAATTAATTCAGATTTAAATAACTAGTGAGACGAGAGTTAATATTTAACTATGATGATAATGTTGAATATTACTCAGTGATTATGGTAATATTTGATTTTTGAATTTATTAAAATTATCGTGAGTTGAAAATACGACAGTTTCAATATTTAAGTTGGGACGCGCGTGTCAATCGTGTCAGGACCAAATTTAATGGATTTAAAAGTATTTTATTTTTATGTCATCCTTATGATCATTTTGAGTGCTCCAACATGCCCGGAAGGACCGAGATAGTCAGAAAACACTAGCCGAGGGTTTAGTTTCTGTCTCGGGGCATTTTTAGGCCTAACCGGCAATCCGGGAGGGTATTTTAGTCATTCCTATTTTTGGTGAATAGTGACCCACGAAAATTAGGAGATATTTATCAACCAACACTTATGGTTATTAGGGCCATTATTTGTTAAACACAAGAGAGAGTAACGTGAGAAGAAAGAAAAGGGTTTCAGGAGAATTCCAAGGGTTTCCAGGGCAAAACAACCACCACCGTCGCTGGATTTGTGACCGGAAAGAGACGGAGAACCAACCAATACTATCATCAATGGATCATAACTTCTAATAAGAGGCAATTTATTTATCTTGCAAAGATTCAAAGCATATATTTTACATGATAGTTTAGATTTGATGATTTATCATAAATAAGTGAATTAATTATGAAATTGGAGAATTAAACATTGAACATGGGTAGGCTTCATGTAGATAAACTTTTGGGTACGTACTAATTATAAAACCATGATCCATGAGTAGAGAATTGTGAATTTATGTTGAGATTTATGAAGATCTTGAAGGAAATAGGAGAAATAGGGTTTTTATGAAAATTGGGTGTTTTGTTCCAAAAACTTATGATCCATGATGTTTTAATGATTCTAATACATTAAAGATGATGCTAATATGTTAATAGGATGATTAGTGAACTTTCTTGGGAGTTTTCGAGGTATAAAAAGGAAGAAACCAGTAACTATTTAAGAAATCTGGGCAAATACCTGCTTGATCGATCGATCGATCCAAGAACGTCGATCGATTGATCCATTTTGTCGATCGATCGACCTCTCTTGATTTTTGGCAATTATTTTCCCTTAAGGTTTAATGAAAATACCAAGGCCGATAATGATTCTTAGGATGATTAATTTGATATGGTGGGACTTAGTTAAGGTCAGTAGGGTCCTAGTTGATGCCCGAAAAAATGGTTCATCTTATGAAATTGAATGCTCTTACTTACGAGGGTTACCGAGTTAGGTATGGTTAGAAATCGTTTGAATTGAAACTATAATGGGAATGAATGATGATGTAAGGATACAAACAGTAACGGAGGGACTTTAAGTTACTGAAATAATATTAGAAACTAATAGGAGACCTAGTAACCTTTTGGGATAGGTTTAAGTACTCAAATTGATACGGAGAGAGTTATCAAGCTAAATATATATTACATGTGATGTTCGGAATAAACTTGCTATGTACGAGACATACTAGATGGAATGTGTGAATAACTATATTGAAATATGATTACGTAGGTTGACTGAATGCCTAGTGTATGAATTTCTTATGTGTATGACATACCTATCATACTTGCTATCACGGGAGGTTGGTTTCTCAAAAAATGGTTATCTTATCCTTGTGTGCCTTCGGGGGGGATTTAGATTGGTACCCTAAGGATATAGGAATGTGAATGACTTATTTGTGAGTTGATAAGTCAGCTGACCATGGGAGAGTAGGTATGTGCGTGACCCATGGGCATGTGAACTATGTTCGCCTCCAATATGTGTGATTTTATTTATTGAGGCGGTTCTTGAGTGATTCGGAACACGTGATCCTTACGTACGTGATGTACATGAATTTGATAGCAGAATATGCGTGCACCGCAACATAGCCTAGGGGTGCCTTATATGTATATATGTACTGAGAGTGATTTATATATATACTTGTGACTGGTTCACTGTTTCTTAGTAGATGTGAACAACTAAGATATTTGAACGGGCTGAAAATGTGAGAATTTAATTTACACTTGAGATAAGTAATTTAATGAATGTGAAAATGGGTTATGAATATGACTTGTTTGAGTTTTACGAGTAGATACTCTATGTTAGAATGCGAAAGCAGGAGTGGTACACACTAGTTAGTTAGCGACATAACTAGGATGGGCTAAGGGAATACGTTAGGCGTGCACATTAGTTAAGAGGTGAGAAACTCATATGAGAGTACGCAACTAACATGTTTATAATATTTGTTGTTTAATTGTAATTTAAACACTTGCTAAAGTTTTAAATTGTTTTCACCTTGGGCCCTGACCCGTTTTCCTCCAAATTTATTTTTGTTTTGTAAAAACATTTTAGGTGCCCAGCCACAGGGATGCCAAGCATAGGAGTTCCATTATGATGACGTGTTGTAGCTGTTGTGAAAGTTACAGGATCTTGGTATTAGATGCCTCCACATTTATTCTTGATTCCATCAGGGCCATTCATATCAGTTAGGGTATGGTGCCCAATTCTTATCTAGAGATCGTAGATGCAGACTTTCATTATTTCAGATGTTGGTTTATTCAGACTCTTGTATCAGGACTTTATTTACTCTGTTAATTTTATTGGAGTGTTTACTCCAGACTCAGTTTATTTCATTTTGTTGTTATCTACATGAGATTGTTTATTCGATTGATGGTTGTTGATTTAATTACTTGGTTTATGTTAATTTAATTAATAAAATTTGGCATCTCTCTTTTTAAATATTAGGTGGCTAGTAATAAATTAAATGTTTTCGACAGTGATGCTACGACTGAACCAACTTGAGATTCTGTATTAATTTCATGAAGGAGTAGCTACTCGGTATTTAATTAGTTGGGGTGTCACAAAGGGCTCTTAAAGTTCTCTGAATTACCTTTTTAACAGTATGCCCCATCCACAATTTGGACATATAAATTGCATCTTACAACCATTTTTATAAAACATCTGTACAAGATTGCCAATTAGCAGGCCCATTTTCCTACCTATCGAAAGTATGTCTTGGGTTACCTATCGATAGGTAGAGCAAGGACTATGTCGATCAGCAGCCCCCACCCTATATAAGGAGAGCATGAGCTCACTTCGAAAGAAACCCCAGATCCATCAATATCAGTGATCTCAGCAACATTCTTCTGCAATCAGCAAAGTTTTCTTATGTGAAATTGCTTTCAACCTTTCATTCCCATAATTCTCATACCCAATTTAGAAAAAATCTCCTTCTCTCTCATCCTACATTCATCACAACTTGCAAGGAAGCTCATCAAGGATCAAGGTCAAGTTTCAAGTATCCAAGGAAGTTCCAAACATCCTTCTCTCTTTAAATTTCTTTATTTTTTCATTAGTTATATAAATTATCAATTTTGATTTTATTTTAGAACATACACCTATTAATATTCAATCCTTTATTAGTAATATTCCACAAAATTTATTTTCTATAAAAAAAACAAAACAAAGAAAGAGGGTTACACCCATAAATTCTGATGGGAGTCTTCATCACATTTTTTCTAAACTAAAAATATGTTTTCTACACACACACAAATATAATAAACTCTCGTTTGAATCTATGGTATAAACTCCACCCTTGTGCCGCATGGGAACTACGTGGACTTTGATGAATTTATAGGCTACGCAGGCGTTTGGGGCTAAAATCCGAGACTCGAGTCCTATTTTCATATTTTCATCTTTTTCCTATTTTATCCATATATTATTCATATATATCATACTTGTGATTCATACTTGCGCATCTTATCTAAACATATATTATCGTTTCATCATAACGATCAATATCTCAATAAATGCACACATCATATTTTTTTAATTATTATTTTAAGAACATCTCTATGGATGACCTCACTCCATCATTTCCATGATGCGAGTCAAGCGATTTCGATCTCTACTTATATATACACGCACACACTCTTCACGGAGGAATTTAAGAAAATAGTAACATAAGCCCATGAAAGACCGAAAGGGAGAGATGGGTGCTTAACACCTTTCCATTCCGTAACTCAGCCCTCGAACCTCTTAACTATTGGTTTAGCAAGCATTAGTTTGTCTTTGATGCCGCTCTCTTAAGGCGGCTACATGTTCTTTTGCGTGTTTTGTGCAAAATAGGTTGACGACTCTATCTCTTTACATAACCCCAGCACCGACCACGACCGAAGCACCCCCACGATGTAGCAAAGGGCGCGGGACATTTATCTCCCCCACCCTAAAAAAAAGTGCCCCGGGGATGAGGGGAAGATCTCAGGACGGCCACACTTACTACATAGTTTCTTGATTTGGATTTAAGAATAGGTTATTTATGTTATTAGGATCAGTATTTGTGACACCCCTCTTATTAAAAAAAGAGGTGGCCAACCCGATACTCCAATAATAACAGGAATCATGAATGGTTCATTCTTAGCATCACTGTCGTGAAAATACTAGTACGAGATAACCACCAAATATTTTGAAAAACGGATGTCATAATTTTTACAAGTTTGATAAAACAATTTCGACAATCCAATTTATAAATGAGGGTGGATAGAAATAAAGACATGCAACAGTTATATAACAATACACCATAACATAACCGAATAAGCTATCGGTTAACAGATTAATATAAGAGGTCACATAAAGTATTACGGCAAGTATGACAGTATATACAATTACAAAACTTGGTCAACACGCCCGAATATACAGACGGATCATAACTAGATTTTACAAAAGATGGATGCGTCTAATACAAAAATCCTACAACACCCGCAAAATGCTGTAGCTCCTTGACAGTGGGAGGGAAAGATCGTTACGAGCGTCCTTGTGGCAGAGCACCTAAGTGTATATAAGAACCACACAAGAAAGACAAATATAAACGGGTCAGGGCCTGGTTTGATATGATATACGTGTGAATAAAATGCATAATAGTTACGAATGCTAATATCATAAACAGGTTAAGTTCGCTCTCCAATGCACGAATCATTCTTACCTCTCATCTAAATGCACACCCTAGCGTCATACTAGTCCATTTCAAGTTAACTACATATTTCATTTAGAGAAGAAGCTCAATTCCATTTAACATGCATAGATTTATCAATTCATAGTTATAACTTCCCAAGTCTCTATATCAACTAGGATCATATGCCGCCAAGTTCATTTATAGATTCATTACTCATTTATGAAATGCCACATTCGTGAGAATAGTTACAATCAAAATATAACGATTCTAAGACCATCCTTCCAGGAGTTACCCCACTGGATGCACCCCTAAATGATATCATCTTCCAGGGCCTATAACTAAGACCATCCAGGCACCCTAAATCACGTCGCGTGGGAAGCGGCCATATAACTTCAACATTGAGTAATAACCATACTCGAAATTACCTCACTTCGAATAAAATAATAAAACAATGCAACTACCGATCCTATGGCCGAGGACTATATTCTCCCTGCATTCACTAGCCAGGGGATTTACCTCATGCGCGTAACTTCCCTTATGATAGCATTTAGAGAGGTATGTATATGTATGCCACAATCACAAGATATGCCCATTTAAAACATCCACTCTTAAATTCACAAAACTATACGTACTTAACCATGTATATGCCAATTTAAAAAGCACGTTTCTTATTCACGAAATCATATGTTTTTAGAAATATAGGATACAAAGTATAAATATCCTCATACTAGTCTCCAAGAGTCCAAAACGATACCACCCAACTCTCCCCTAGTCCTAAGCTAGCTTACTAGATGAAAAAGACACTAACTTCCATTAATTAATCCCCGACATAAGCCCGAATACTCCTTTTCTAACCTAGGGTATTAATCCCCCTAATATAAGAATCTAATACTCTTTATTACTTCATAAGAGAAGGTTCCTAGGACTCAAACCTAAAAGAAAAGGGCTAAAAACTAAGTTGGAAAAATCATATAAAACAACAGGATTTTCGAATCGATTCGCCTGGGGTCGAATCGATTCGCCCCTCATAGAGAATCGATTCTCCCAAAAGAGAATGGAATCAGTTGAGAAAACCAGCATTCTGTCTCAGCCCGAATCGATTTGACCTTAATCCGAATCGATTTGGATTTCCAGACCTGTAGCCTCCATTTTTAGCGAATCGATTCGCTAGGGAGGGCGAATCGATTCGCCCTGGTCGAGATGCCCAATTGGGGATACGGGTTATATTAACCCTAAATACCCAAAACTCATTTTCTTCCATCTAATCCTAACATTTTCAACTCATAATTTCACCAAGTCATTCCTACACATCAACCAACTAATAAAACGAACTCAAATCATATCTAAATCAAAGTTTAAGGATTTAAACACCAAAATCATCAAAATCCATAAATTGTTTAACCCAAGAACATTAACTATAAATATACCTTATTTACACTCAATCATACGTATTTGCAAGTTAGAAACTTGCCTTAAGGTTGTAGCCTTGGATTATCTTCCGGTAGCAACGATTCCAAGCCCAAACTAGTAAATCTCCTCTTTCTCTCCTCTTTCTCCCTAGCTCTCTCTTCTCTCTAACTCTCTCTAGGTTTTGAAAGGTAAAATAAAAATTAAATGTTCTTGCAAGACTAAAATACCCAAATACATTAAGTCTAGCATTTAAATGCTACTACAAACTTAAAATGACTCGTAACAACATAATTAAGTTATAACTGGTCAAAAGTACCCGGAACCCAAAAATACAACTTGGTACTTATTTCGACTATTTCAACCATTTCCGGACTAACCGTACTCTCTAAACTGGTAGTCGGGATAACGGTCATTAATTCATGTTCCCACATCATAATAACTCATTAATAGTAATCTAATTGGAATATAAGTCATAACCGCCGTTTAAAGCACAACGACGCAACAAAACATAATGATACAAGAAAATATAATGTTACACTATTTACATTCACTTAACTGTAAATATGCACAACTCAGTAAATATTATCTCTTAAATCACTTAAAGAAATATTTACTTCAATTTCCTTTATTTTATATAATTAACCCACAAGGTAAATTTATATAAAAACAATTACTCATAAATAAGGGGTATTACAGTATTTTCTTTGGTGCTTATAGGTTGGAGTTAATAATTTTTCTTATTCAGGGATTAGGGTTTGTCGAGTTTTATATGGATGGATTTCATTCATTGATCAAGTCAGATCCTCAACATGCTTATAAATTGTCATTATTAGATTATATAAACTGTCTAATTTACCATTTATTCATATCACAAACTTAACGAAAAATTAAATGCATCCAACTTGTCTTTCATCTTACATGATTTACTATCTTCTTAATATGTACTTTTGAGCAAAAATGAGATAAGATTCAAGATCTTGTGTGCACATCCAAAAGTTCAATAATTAATAATACATAATTTCAAATTAAATATAAATTTAAACATAGTTAGTCAATTAAGTAATTAATTAAAAATTTAGCAATTAGTCCTAATTTTTGGTATTTATATACCTATGATCCTATGTCATCACCCTTCGAAAATTAATACTCCTAACTCATAATGCTTATGTACCTTTTTTTATGTGTTCATTCTTTGAAGAAAACAAACTTTTAGGGTCCGTTTGGTTCTTCGTGAAATATTTTTTATCGCGTTAAAAAATAATTCACCTAGGTAAAATATGTGTTTGGTTGGGCATTTAGCACGGTGAAATAAAATAAATATGGTGAAAAATAAGATGAAACTTTAACCATTTTAAAGAATGGGTAAAGTGAATAATTTAATAGGTGAAAACAATGCAATTTATCTTATTACAAGACTAACATTTCTTATTTCCACTTACAACTATCACACATTCATTTCTCCCTCTCAATTAACACGATCATTAAATATTCACTTAAAAAAATATTTTTTTTTTAAATTTCATTTTTATTTAAAAAAAATAATTTAAAAATAATTTTTTTATAAATAATTTATATAATTAAAAATTTTAAAAATAAAATAGCTATTTCTACACCCTCTATGTCTTTCCCCACACCCTTTTCAATATTTAAATACTAAAAGATCAAAAGACCCTCTATGCATATATGATTTGAACAAATATAATATTTTGCCCAAAAATCTATTGCTTTAAAAAAAACGTAATATTATGAAAAAAAATAAAAACATAATATTTTGAAAATGAAAAACTTAATATTCTAGAAAATTGAAATTTTAAAAACATTATGTTATTTATAAAAAAAAATATTATTTTTTATTTAAATGGCCATTGATAAAAAACTGTTTCTTCATTTATTTGAAAAATTGGACATTCTTTTTATCATTTCTAGTTAAAAACTGCTTCTTTTATTTATTTAAAAAACTTGTTTCATTATTTATTTTTTCAGTTAAAACTGTTTCTTTTACTATTTAAAAAATAATCTTTTTATTTCAGAATAATAAAAAGATTATTTTTAATATAGTACAAAAAAAAGAAATTTAACCAAAAGTAAAATTTGTAAGAAAAACACTTTTTTAAGAAAACAATCTCTTAAGAAAAACAAATTTTACGTTTTATATGCAGTTTTTTAATAAAACAAATAGATAAGATTTTATGTTTTATAAACAATTTTTTTTTTTATTATTTGTAAAAAATAATTTTTTATTGAAAATATATTTTTTTTGTTTTTATCAAATGTATTTATTTTAGCCGGAGGTGAAAAAATTGGACATTTAGCCTTTATAAATTTAAGGGAACGATTGTCATTTATTATTCAAAGAGTGTGGGGGAACATATGGAGGGTGTGGGAATAGCTATTCCCATAAAAAAAAATGAATATTTGTTTGGTGCATGGTAATGTGTTCGTAATTTTTTTTACTAATTGGGACGCTTTTATAGTTGAGAACTATTTTTTTTAAATTCTTTTAATCGGAACACTTTTTTTTCATAGTTGAGACTCTTATTTTTTAATTGGGAGTTTTTTTTTAAATGACGGCTATTTTTTTTCGATGTTGAAAACTTTTTTTTTAATTGGGACTGTTTTTTCATTGTTGAGAGCTATATTTTTTTTTATTATGGTCTACTGTTTTTATAGTTAGCTCTTTTTTTTTTTAATTGTGATTGTTTTTTTTAATAAATGACATTTTTTTTTCATTGTTGGAAACTTTTTTTTTTAAATTGGGACTGTTTTTTTTTAATTAAAACTTTGTTTTTAACTGTTACTGTTTTTTTACTTATTTGTCTTGCATAGCCAAATATGACTAGTTGTGTAGGGGGAGGAGGAGATTGTATCAAATTTGAGTTTGAAGTAAATGAATATTTTTTTAATGCCCATTGACACTTGTGTGATGAAAATCAAAATAGTTATGCGCATTTGAAGTATGAGGGTAATATGATTATTTTATTTTTTCACCATATTCATCTTGACCATCCAAACAACAAATGGTGAAAAAGTTAAATTTTTCACCTAGTGAAAACTCGACCATCCAAACAGAGATGATCAAAACAAAATTACCAAGCTAATAATTCACTTTGTACTTTTAATACGGTGAAAAATATTTCACCACAAACCAAACAGACCCTTAGTGTTGTCTGAAAGGCCTTTGAAAAGCTTCTTTCATGCTGAATTATTTATGTTATTGCCTTTAGTGGTTAGTTTGCTTTTCTTCATATTTTGAATCCTTATCATAACTAAGAATATAAAAAATTAGTTGTTCGAGTTTTGGTAAATTTTTCTCACATAGAGCTTTAGGATATACTTGGTCAAAAAAGTCACTTCATTTCATTGCTTTGGACGAATAATCATTAAAAGTACTTTTTTAAGTGTCTAACATTCTATGGAATTGGAAGTCTGAATCCCGCTTATTCTTTCAAGTAACAGAACCCAGGCCATGCTATCTTGATGACTACGTTAGGTCTTCAAATTTCAAACCCATTTTTTCTTTGTTACGATTCCCGGTGGATATGATAACCTCTCTGATAACCAAATATCGAACTTTGGGCTCTTTGGACCGAACTTTTTGTTGAAGTATTGCGTTATTTTTTATATTTATGTTGCCATTTTTATCAGAGAACCTTCCCGTTTATCCTCAAACTCATCTAAAGTGAACATGAGGCTTTCATCATTATTTTCATTTTATAAATGGCGAGACACCCTTTGTATAGGTATCCCTACCTCTGTTGGGACAACGGTCTATGTGTTGTAGGTGATAGAGAAGGGCGTTTCTCCAATGGGACCCCTCTCAATTGTACTATAGGCCCATAGAATGCTTCATTTGCCCATAAAACTTTTGCATTAACCACTATATTCTTCATATTAAGGAAGATGGTTATGTTGGTAGACTCCTACCCATTTTCTTTAGGATGCCCTATAGAGGAATAGTGGTTACTGATTTTTATATTCTGAGTATATTTCCCTTAAGGCTAGATTGTCAAACTACATTCCATTATTTGGGGGTGATAACCCATGGTAAACCAAAACAATAAATGATATCAACGGTTACTAGTTTTATATTATGGTCACTATGTAATTTTTGCTATGACAGTTGTTGAGAAGCGAAGGTCTTACTCAGTCCACCCCACATTATAGAAAGGCAATGGACATAAAATTAGTGACCATAATTTAGAATTCCTACAAATCCTCAACACTTATCGCAACATTGAATTACGTCTTCAGTCAAGGTAGGAATAAAGTATCCATGCTTCAGGACATTGTAAGATAAGGTCATATGTCTTGTATGAGCTCCGCAACTGCCCTCCTGAATATCCTTAAGGACATACTTTGTTTCAGGAGGTGTCAAACACCTTTGTGGTGTGTAGTTGTATTCATTATAATAAAGAATGACTTGATCAATGAAATATCGACTTTCCATATACTTTACTTGATAATATTGGATCTTGTCTTTGGGCAACACACCACTATTGATGTAATTTTTTATGACGCAGTGCAGTTTGGCCTCTATTTTAAAGTGGTTCTGGTAACTTGGAGCTGGTGCATTCTTGGCAAATCTAAGTCTCTATTAAGATCTCAGTGTTTACTAAATCTAAGGATGAAACCCTTGCCAAGTGGCCTGTCTTAGAATTTTTTCTTTGGAACATATTATTTTGGTTAACTTAGGGATGACTTGATTGAGTCCTATGACTAACTCACGGTAATCAACAATTTGTTCCTCCTTGGAACCGTAAAATCATGTGATCTGGTTGACCATTAATTGTGAGTCACTAAGGGAAAATGCATGTTATTGTTTTAAATGGATGGTAATGCCAAGGAATGCTATCATAACTTAGTACCCCACTTTATTATTTGATCCTTAGAATTTAAATTGAAGATAAAGAGAGATTGTACCTCCTTATGGAATTTCTAGATGTAGCCATGCTCTAAATCTTGAGTTAATGAATAAACCAATCGACATGGAGGATCCATTTGGGGAATAAGGGATCCAAATTTTGGTAGAGGGGGAGCATAGGCTCTTTGGGATCTTCCTTTAGAGATTCAAAACTACAATTTGGTTTGTCCACCTCATCCCTTAGGTTGTTGAACTCTACGATGAAGTCGAATAAGGTTTGACATTTTATTGTTGTTCTTGGTTGGTACTTAATATCAACCTCCCCAAGATCCAGGGGCCATCTAACTAACCTTCCTAAAGTATAAGACTTGTTGTAAGGACAAATTTTCATTATAGTCCATTTGTATATATATTGGCTTAATTCTATTTGGACAAGACCAATTGATTCATAGGTTAGTACTTGAGTTTCTTTATCCTTCGAGCCTATGACGTACGTGATTGAAGACCATAGCGGCCATGTTTAAATGTTTACATCATCATGTCATGTGTTCATTTCACGTTTCATCTTCAAAGTCCATCAATATCCAAAGGTATGAATGCACATTGTTTTTTTTTTCCTTGGATAGTCATTTGGATGTTTGTTTTAAAAAACTTGAGGCTATTTTCCATAAAAATATTTTTAAAAGATTTTTTTTTTGTGAAAAGTCATTCGATAGAGTTTTGAAGCCTTTTCAAACAAAATTACAGAAATTGTTATAACGATATCACTAGCTCGAACGAATTACCAAAAGTCGTTCAAATGACCATCTAACAAAGTTCAAACGAGATTTCTTTGTCTAGTAGAAAAATATCATTTGACCCTCATTCGAAGTCTGTTTGAAGGAGAATAACTATTTCTTTCGAGCAAGATTATTTTTGGTTTGAACGCGGATAGTAACGATGTTCGAATGACCATATGTATTTCGTTCAAATGAGTTGCCTCATTTTTTGTGCCGCCTCGATTTTTATGTTTTATATATAAAGGAGTGTTGGAAACTTATTTTAAATAGAGGTTTTGCAAAAACTATTTTCAAAAGATAATCGAAGAGCCTCCAAACCCTAGTTTCACCGAAATGTAACACCCTGCTAAATTCCAGCATCGGTCGCCCCCAAAATTAAGCCGGGCATTAGTAAATTAAATATTATCCTTAGCATGTGACAGATATGAGACATATAAATTTTTTAATCTACAAGATAAATGATTTAAATCAATCCCAAATATCAAGAACCTCCAACTGATTTAACATCAAAGTGCGATAAAAACCCATCACATGAAATCTCCGAATATCTCAATTATTACAATAAACCAATCCCAACTGAAATTTTAAGACAACTTTGGAACCGAAAGGCCCAATAAAACCCAAATATAGTCTCACAATAAATACGACTGAATAGGAGAAGAAACAAACTACTAAAACAATGAAATAGCTCCAGCTGCACTTTTGAAAGATCTTCAATAATTCCTATACAGTTACTCCAATTAAATCCCTGAAAATATTAGTCAACGCATGTGTCAGAGCCAAGACCCTGAGCATGAATACCGGCTACTCCTTTCAATTAGGGTCCTTGAACCTAGACAATAGTGTTATATATATATATATATATATATATATATATCGATCATAACAAAAGAATCTTTTAATTAAAATAAATTCTATAATCATCAACAGTAAATTTTTGAGTACCCGCAAGGTTTAAATGTGCCACACCAATATTATTTTTAAATTAACCCAAGTCCCACTGTAAGGACACAAATTTCCAATTGAGTCCATTTATAGTTTTGGCTCAATTCCGGACAAAAACATTTATTCATAGGATAGTATTTAATTGTAATATCCTCAAGCCTATGAAGTGTTTGTTGAAGACGTAGCGGCAAAGAGTATAAAGCTTCATCAAATGTGCCGGTTTGCGTGCCTCATTTCTACGTCATCAATCATAGTTCCATGCTCCAAAGGTATGAATGCAATTATATATATATAGGAGCTTGGAACAAGTTTATTGGGTGTTAGGTTTAATATAAACTGCGTTTTTATTTTCAAAAAAATTTAATTGGAACTTTAAATTAACGTATATAAAGTTTCTGGGCCAAAATCGAATTTTACAAAATTTCTGGAAGTCGTTCGAAATGTCGTTCGAACGAGTTTTTCGTTCGAACCAGGTTTCGTTCGAACGAGTTTGCCAACGAGTTCTCACCAACCTATACTGGTCTGTCGTTCGAAATGTCATTCGAACGAGATTGTTCGTTCTAACGAGATTTCCAACGAGATTCTAAGGAAGTCCATACTGGAGCGTCGTTAGAAGTCTCGTTCGAACGAAATGTCGTTCGAACGAGAGGCCAGGCGGGAACAGTTTTTGGCAGTTTTTTGGTAGTTTTGCACCCACTTTCCCACTATGTTTGTAACCAACATTTTTAGATTTTAATAGGGACGGGAATCACTTTTGTTAATAAATCTTTTTCATATCATACAAACTCTTAGAGAGTGTTTTGAGAGAAAAAACAAAAAGAGAAAAAGATCATGTTTTGAGTGCAAATTTTCAAAGAGAAATTCATATACCACTCTAGTGTTTACACCCAATTATTGTTTATCCAAGTTCTTATATACATATCAAATTTCTTGGAGTTTGGCACCAGTTTTTCTCTTCCGTTTCAAAGAGAAGTTTTGGTTTGATTCTACATCCATCAAAGAAGAAGACGTTTTGTTGCGATTCTACCCACTTGGAGAAAGGCTCCTTGCTCAGGTGATGGTGACCATAGAAAGCCCTATCGGTGGATTCCGAGACCGAGGTGGTGTTCCAAGGTTATCCGCTAGGAAGAGGTGTCTACAAGAAGAAGCGTCGAGGCTTGAGAGGGATCGAGTTAGTCGTTGTAAGTCTATCTGTCTTGTACTTGTAATTCCGTATCTAGTGGATTTGTGGCTAGGGCCGTCCGAGATTTTTTCCCGTCTTGGGTTTTTCCTCGTACATCGCGGCGTAGTGTGATATTGTTTATTTTATCTTGTATTATAAATTAGAACGCATGCTTAGGACAATTCAAGATAAAATTCGGTTTAAATTGTCACACTCACTTTAATTGGGACTAAATTAAATATTGGGTAAAGCTTACTTAATTCAAGTCTTTTGCTACAATTTGGTTTCGCCGAATTTGCTAATATTGATAAATATGACATAGGCAAATTCTAGGACTTGAATTGATTTAATCGGTTTAAGTGGATTATAATCATTGATCTATTTTATTAAACCATCACCTTACGCTTCCGCATCTCAAGATTTAATTTAAAAGGAAATTAAGTTTGATTTGATTTGATAAAATTAAATTATCAAAATCCGGGGATCCAGATCTCACAAATTGGTATCAGAGCCAAAGCGATAAATTTTTTCGTTAAAGATCTTTTAAATTTTTTTTGGCTAAAATGGATTTTTTCCCATTTTCAAAATTTCCTATTTTCGATGGTTCAAACTACGCGTATTGGAAAGCGCGTATGAGATCGGCACTAAAATCTATCGACGAAAGAGTTTGGATGTCTGTTGTTAACGGGTGGTCCTCACCAACTTATTTAGTTGAAAATGAACGTGTTATCAAACCCGCCGATAGATGGACTGAAAATGAGTTTAAACTTGCTAATTTCAATTCCCGTGGTTTAAATGCCTTATTTAGCGCTGTCACACCGGATGAATTTCGACGCATTATGACGTGTGAAACCGCTAAAGAATCTTGGGATATTTTACAATTAACTCATGAAGGAACTAGTGTCGTTAAAGCTTCAAAACTCCAAAACCTCACCACTCAATTTGAAACTATCAAAATGAATGAAAAAGAAACTTTTGATGAATTTTATGCTAGACTTTTCGATATTGTTAATTCATCGTTTAACTTGGGAGAGAAAATACCTGACGACCGTGTTGTAAAGAAAATCTTAAGGTCCCTACCCGATAGATTTATTCCAAAGGTGACCGTTTTAAATTCTTTACCCACTTTAGCCTCTACGAAATTAGAAGAGCTTGTAGGTGATTTACAAACCTATGAACTGGATATGTTTCCCTCTAAAATTGAAAATAAAATCGAAAAGGGCGTTGCTTTAAAAGACCAAAAAGAGGTCAAACAAGTAGTAGAGAGCGATAGTGATAGTGACTCGGAAGACATGGCTTTATTTGCTCGCAAATTTAGAAAATTTCTCAAAATTAACAAAGATAAATTTAAAAATGATTTTAAGAAATTTGAATCTACTAAGGATGACAAGAACGAGAAGATTTCTAAAGCAGAGAAGATGCCCAAAGCCGAAAAGATCCCTAAACCTAGTAATGAAAATTTAGATAGGGACGAGTCTAATAAGTGTTTTGGTTGTGAAAGTTATGCCCATAGGGCTTTTGAGTGCCCCACTAAACTAAGGAAAGAGGATAAGCGACCCATTTCATATAATGCGACCCTTAGTGATAGTGATAAGGAAGAGAAGCCCGATTCCCCCACTAAGAAAAATTTTGTGGCTTTTATGGCAAGTCATGTGAGTGATAGTGAGAACTCATCGAAAGATGAAACTTTAACTCTTGACACTTTCAAGGTCATTGTTTATGATTCTCTTGTTTTTGATGATAGTGAGAGTGGAGAAGAAAGATAGAGTGAAAATGAAGAAGAGGTTAGTATGAGTGAACTTCAAAATGCTTTTCATGAACTTTATAAAGAATCTATTAAATTGAAAAAGGCTAATTTGAAGTTAGAAGCTAGTTTAAGAGAAAGTGTCAAGGTCGTTGATGAAAGTGCTTTAATAGAAGACCTTAGGACACGTGAGAGGACTCTTCAAGAGAAGCTTGAATATGTAAAAGGCGAGAGAGATAGCCTTAGGGGTTTAATGGAATCCTTGAAAAAGGAGCTTCTTGCTTTTGAAGAGCGAAATGTTTTATTAGAATCTAACATTTTAGAATTAGAAAATAAATCAAAAGATTCTAGTAATGTCAAATTTGATTTGGAATGTCGTTCGGAAAAACTAGATAAAATGTTAGGAACGGTCCAAATTAAAAATGACACTTGTGGTTTAGGCTACAATACTTGTAATGAATTTATTCATAATGTCCAAACCAATGTTTTAGGAGAATCTACTAGGAATGCATTTAAAGATCACTCCTTAATTAAATCTTTTCGACATGTTTTTGCTTGTACACATTGTGGTCGAAAAGGTCATCTTAGAAAATTTTGTTTTTATCTTAAACGAATTCTTAGAAAACCCCATAGTAAAGTAACCACGGTAGTTAACGTTCCAACACCCCAAGATAGTCATTCTTCATTAATTTGGGTTAGGAAATCCGACTTGGTTGCCTTGTAAAATAGGGTTTTTGATTCTCATTTACTATCACATGCTTCCTCCCTTGCTAAATCTAAAGGATGGATGTGTTAGTCTTTTGCATACTTTGGCGTTTGTACTTCATGCTATATTCACATGCTAAATGTATGTTTATTTAGTCATTTTCTAGTCATTGCCTCATTTCATATCATATGCTAGAAATTATGACTTGTTTATCTTTTTGTATTATATTTTGTGTTTGAATTAATTGAAAAATATAAAAAGATTTTTGTTTATCATTTATGTTTTATTTATTTCATTTAAGATTAATGAAAAATACAAATGATTTTTGTTTATTCTTTTGAGTATATATTTTTTTTATTTTTGGTTAAAAATGTCAAAAACTCAAAAAGATTTTATTTTGTGTGTATTTTAGTTTGACACACTTTATGTGGCATATATTTGTATTTGAATCCCATCTTTTACGCTCCCACGTGGCTAGAACTTTTGGTTTAGATTTTCAATCCTTAAAATGTTCTTTACCATGTTTTATATGGAGTAGTTGAATTTTGTATTGATTAAATGGATTCTATTTTTATATGCCTCTATTCACACATGCACGAGCTCTTTTGAAATCTTAATGTCACATGTTATATTTGAGATTTTTGAGGTGTTCTCCTATCAATTTAGTCATCTACATATCTATGACATAGGAGGACTAGTGCATGTCAAAATCCGTTGCATGTGAGCTTTGTGAGATAAAAAATTATATATAAATGTGCACGGGGAAGGGCTCCGAAAGGACTAAGTGATCCTTTGCAATAGTAAGACACCGTTTATTGGATCTAAAAGAAATACGTGATCCAAAGGCCTAAAAAAATAATATTTGGCATTAAAAAGAAAACAATTGCCAAGGCCTATGTTTGTTTGATATATTCATAAAAAAACAAAAGAATATATATGCTTATTGAGGGAGAATTGGATGGTATATCAATGGTTTGCACAATGTCCGTTTATCCGAGTTGTCTTTAATGTCATGACTCTATTTGGTTTGTAGAATCATCATCATGCTAGGCTTGTATGCATTGTGTATGTTTGTTCATTGAGTTCAATCTTCATATTGTCACATGAGGTTATATTTCAATGTGATAAAGTTTGCAATCAAATGAGAACTCCGTGAATGTTTATTAAGTGTTTGGGTCTAAATTTAATTGTTGCTAGTTCACACCCCTACACTTACATTTCCATATGACACAGTTTTGCCATACGAGTGTGCAAACTTATTATATTTTGTGTTATATGTGTGTTTCTATGTATATATATATATATATATGCAAGTTCTTATTGGTATATTTATAGTGTATATATATTTATGATATTTTGTTTTTGCCTTTGCCTTGCTTTTATTGCCCATATGCTTTAATGTCTTATCACTTTAAGCTCCAACATGCTTTTATGTTTATTAGTTCTTTATCCTTTGCCTATTCCTGAACAAAAAGGGGGAGAATGTGATAGGGGGAGAAATGGTATCTAATCCTATTATTATCGTATCTTAGTTTGGGGGAGATTTATCTTAGGGGGAGACGTCTTTCTAAGTAGGTCATGTGTTTGATAAAGGGGGGAATTAATTATGGGGGAGTATTTATTTTAATTGCATTTAATACTTTGATATTCCCTATGCGTTTGATGAGTTTGCTTAAGTGTGTAGGATTTCGTCAAAAGCGGCATTGGTTAAACGGCAAAGCGTTTGATCCTTGGGTTGAGTCAAGTTTGGGTGGGTTATGTTTTGAGTCTAGTAGAGCTTGACGACCCTTTAGGATTTTTGTTTGGTTTTTGTCCCGGAATAGCCAGAGGGGAAGATTTGTAAGGACAAAAATTTCCAATTGAGTCCATTTATAGTTTTGGCTCAATTCTGGACAAAAACATTTATTCATAGGATAGTATTTAATTGTAATATTCTCAAGCCTATGAAGCGTTTGTTGAAGACGTAGCGGCAAAGAGTATAAAGCTTCATAAAATGTGCCGGTTTGCGTGCCTTGTTTCTACGTCATCAATCATAGTTCCATGCTCCAAAGGTATGAATGCAATTATATATATATATGAGCTTGGAACAAGTTTATTGGGTGTTAGGTTTAATATAAACTGCGTTTTTATTTTCAGAAAAATTTAATTGGAACTTTAAATTAAAGTATATAAAATTTCTGGGCCAAAATTGAATTTTACAAAATTTCTGGAAGTCGTTCGAAATGTCGTTCGAACGAGTTTTTCGTTCGAACCAGGTTTCGTTCGAACGAGTTTGCCAACGAGTTCTCACCAACCTATACTGGTCTGTCGTTCGAAATGTCGTTCGAACGAGATTGTTCGTTCTAACGAGATTTCCAACGAGATTCTAACGAAGTCCATACTGGAGCGTCGTTAGAAGTCTCGTTCGAACGAGATCTCGTTCGAACGAAATGTCGTTCGAACGAGAGGCCAGGCGGGAACAGTTTTTGGCAGTTTTTTGGCAGTTTTGCACCCACTTTCCCACTATGTTTGTAACCAACATTTTCAGATTTTAATAGGGATGGGAATCACTTTTGTTAATCAATCTTTTTCATATCATACAAACTCTTAGAGAGTGTTTTGAGAGAAAAAACAAAAAGTGAAAAAATCATGTTTTGAGTGCAAATTTCCAAAGAGAAATTCATATACCACTCTAGTGTTTACACCCAGTTATTGTTTATCCAAGTTCTTATATACATATCAAATTGCTTGGAGTTTGGCACCGATTTTTCTCTTCCGTTTCAAAGAGAAGTTTTGGTTTGCTTCTACATCCATCAAAGAAGAAGACGTTCTGTTGCGATTCTAACCACTTGGAGAAAGGCTCCTTGCTCGGGTGATGGTGACCATAGAAAGCCCTATCGGTGGATTCCGAGACCGCGGTGGTGTTCCAAGGTTATCAGCTAGGAAGAGGTGTCTACAAGAAGAAGCGTCGAGGCTTGAGAGGGATCGAGTCAGTCGTTGTAAGTCTATCTGTCTTGTACTTGTAATTCCGTATCTAGTGGATTTGTTTCTAGGGCCGTCCGAGGTTTTTCCCCGTCTTGGGTTTTTCCTCGTACATCGCGGCGTAGTGTGATATTGTTTATTTTATCTTGCATTATAAATTAGAACGCATGCTTAGGACAATTCAAGATAAAATTCGGTTTAAATTGTCACACTCACTTTAATTGGGACTAAATTAAATATTGGGTAAAGCTTATTTAATTCAAGTCTTTTGCTACAATTTGGTTTCGCCTAATTTGCTAATAATGATAAATATGACATAGGCAAATTCTAGGACTTGAATTGATTTAATCGGTTTAAGTGGATTATAATCATTGATCTATTTTATTGAACCATCACCTTACGCTTCCGCATCTCAAGATTTAATTTAAAAGGAAATTAAGTTTGATTTGATTTGATAAAATTAACTTATCAAAATCCGGGGATCCAGATCTCACACCCACGATTTTAATTTAATTAAATTAATCCGAATTATCGTTTATTCTCACTTTATTATTAGGTATAGCGGTCCTCCCGCCACGGGTGGTTCTCCCACCAAAATACATCATTATAGCGGTCCTCTCGCGACGGGTGATTTCTCCATCAAAATACATCATTATAACGCTCCTCCCGCCATGGGTGATTTTTACACTAAAATACACATTCCCTTGTCAAATTCGCCGTCTGATCCATTTTTATCCCCTGATCCTCGACATATGACAAGATTCCACACGCGACACGATATAAATCGTCCTCTGACCCGATTAAACTGTCGGTCCGGACACATTATGTCGTCAATAAATTTTAATTTCCCGTTTTAGTCCTACAGTATTAATTTTTCCAAAATTTCTCACACTCATTATTCAAATAAATTTTCCCCACCCTTAAAAGAGATGTTAAAATCCTCAAAATACTCCCTTAGTCCCAACTAAGGGTTCCCAAAATACAATTTCGTCACATCCTTAATAAAGGATGATTATAAAACTTTCACTCCACCTAGATATCAATCCTAGGTTATCGTAACAATGGTGAATATAGAGAATTATCCCCCACACTAATTTATATAATCCGTATAGACTCATACTAAGTAGTCCCATACCTAATTAGCATAAATCGCAACTAAGGCCCACTTACTAGTCCCATACCTAACAAGTGTACTATAACAAGGGGTGAAAACCAATTACCTACAATACCCAACATTCCCGAGATATTCAAAACTATGATATTTCATAAGTGACACAATCAACAATTTATGATAATATTCTCAACAACACTAAATTTCCAAATAAATGATTTTAAATCTAAATAGGGGGGAATCAAGAACACATAATTATTGTGATTTTTCGAATCATTATTACTCGCAAGTTCCATATTAGCTATTATTTTTCTAGCATAAGTAATTTAATTAATTTAGGAATTTTTACATGAAACATCCAAATTAAATTTCTAAGGGCTTCTCTACATGCATATGTCCATAATATAACCAACTACATAAATACAATCCAAATAACAACAAAGTTATAATTATTTGGTATCATTAATAATTTATACAAAATAGTCCCGAAATTAGTTTCTAAAAATATATTATGTTCATAATTTATTTTAGAACACATGAGTTTAATGGAGGCTACAATCAAGACACATAACACTAAAGGAAAAGAATAGGATAAACATGCCTGATTTTTAGATGTAGAAATTGACGAGAGATTCCAGTTCTCCTTGAAAAATTGATCGAAAACCCCTCTGGAATCACCTTTAAATATTTATGTTTAGGCCTTCAAAATTGTGCTTGAAAATCGTTTTTAATGGGGGTTAAGGTTTGGAGGTGGAAGATGATGGAAAAGTAGAGGGTTGGTTGCTAAAAGATTGTTAAGACATGAGTTTTAGAAAACTAAGCCCGTAACTCCTTTATATTAGTAGGTTTAGGGGGTTAAAATAAAAATTAAATTCGTCATTTTGACGAACTGCTGCGCACAGATTTCACTAGAATCGATCGATCGATCGATCGCTCAGGTCTTTCAATTTTGCCAACTTGTTTATATTAAGGGGTAAATATTTTAAAACTTAATTAAAAATTCATTTTAACTCCGAATTCAATTCCGCTTGAAGTTTTATTCTTCTAAAATCATTACTAACATATTTAACCAATAAAAATTATAAAATCAAAAAATTTATTTTTTTTCTCGAATATTTCAATTTTTATTAAAAAATACTCATTTAAAATCTGGGTTATTACACGAAAGATTTTGAGATCCAAGTTTCAATCAAATATGCTTATTTGAGATCTCCAGTTTGGCGCCAAAGTTTGTTTACTCTTCATCTATTTACTGAGTATTATTCATATAAAGTGGACTCCATGTGTGTGGCAGTTTAAAGTGGTGGACTCAGTATTCGACCAGTGGATGGTTTGTTGAACCAAGATTGGTGGATACCGAGATGTTTAAGGAGCACATGTTGTGGCCATGGATAGGTGGAATCCTATGTGTCTCTATGAAGAATGTCAAAATAATGAAGATGTGTCAAGTCTTTAAGGAGTCGAGTCACTTGTATAAGTCATATGTTGTCCTTGTGTAATTCCAGGATCATAGTAAATTTACATGGTTGGGTCGTCCGAGGTTTTTCCTATTGTGGATTTTTTCTCGTACATCGACGTGTTGTGGCTTGTTGCTTTATTTTACTCTTACTACTTAACTAGTTGTATGCTTAGGCAAGATAATATTTGGTAAACTGTTTTACCATAAATATTATGTGGTCCTTTAATCGATCAGTAGAAGACATCTGGATTCATTATTATCTAGAATGAGGTCATCTTGAGTCGATAATAAGATATGCTCAGGTTTGATTGAGATTGGCATTAGTAATTTTGCATAGCCTTGCTGACCCAGACAACACACGTACAATTATATGTTCACTATATATGAATCAGATAGTGGGATGACATCATCAAAGCACTTACACATTAGAAACAAACGAAGATTCCTCCACTCATTTTTGTCCATGATAAATTTATAATTATTCCTCCACTAACTTATAAAATGAGTGTTTTTAATTCTATAAAGACAAAACCCCTATCATATCCTAGTGGATCAACTATATTATTCCACAAATAGATACTCCCATGACTATATTTAAAGAGGCAGGGAATAACCCAGTAGGGACACAACCTGATTGAGACTACATACTCTTTATCTATAAAATGTATACTACCTACACTTGAACCTGTGAATGTGCGCACAACCTTGGGACGAATCACACAAATCGAGTTTCATCTCTTTTTATATCACCTTACACTATAGGAAGTTCTAGTTAAGTATTTCATTGGTCTTCATATCTTAATATTTTATCATTTGAGCTTGTATGATTTAGCTAAGATCAAATTAGTATACCAGTTTTAAATGATAACAGATTAGCACCGCCTGTGGGGTATAAACAAGCCTTTCGTTTTTTCCTAAAATTATTTCTCTCTTAAGACATTTAGATACCCATTTCAAGCAAACCAGTGCATTTACTTCTCTCTTCATTTGATTACGTTTAATCTTTAAATTCACCATAGGATTTACCAGAACCATCCTTGAAAACCTTGTTTCAATAAATTTCTACTAACGGTTGTTATACTCTATTTTCTATTATTATGATATTCTATTTTACTGAAAATACTTCGAATATGGTAGAAAATCCAGAAAGCAGTCAAACCACCAAGGGAATTCCCCCTGAATGCCTATAGGGAGGGGAAATCTACAAGGAATCTTAATAAGCCTAACTAGGGGCTAAGAGCCTATGCATGAAAGCGTGAAACAACTAATGCGTAGTTTTCTGAATGTGCAAAATAACCTTAAATTAAATTCAGTTACCCCAACAGGGTGCTAAAACCCTAATGTGACGCAAGATATAGCACCCCTAACTCCCTACAAGGATAGGAGGAACGCTTATCGTGATAGATCAGTTGAAAATCCTAAACAATTGAATTTGGACTTACAAAGCAAAGGTAGGAGATCCTAATACTTTAATTCAGGTCAAGAGGAAGGCAACCTCCACTGTCAGATCAGAGGGGTATGACAACGAACATACATATTCCTCAAAACGTTCAAGTGTCCTAGAAGGACAGAGATGAAACTATACATTTGATCTATTTTCCCAAGATTAGTGAGGGCACACCAATACAGAGAAGGCAGAGAAGGCAAAGAGGATCTAATAAGATCCAAGATAACTAGGGTGGAACATTCAATAAGGTCAAAAACAAGTGTACGAGGATCGACGAAGGCCGAGCAGTTTTTCCAGGAAGAGAGATTAACTAAAATCCGAGGTCGATGAAATAGGACAATTCTACTAAAAGATAAGAAAGACGAACAACCCTAGAAAGGGTCCATCCAATGCCTGAAAGATCGTTTGGGAAAAATCATCAAAAATAAAAAGTCCTTTGCATAGGGGTTTCAATCAAGGATCTTCCTTCACTGCCGTAGTGGTGGGTTACCCAACCCCTTCTATATTCAAATCACCAATTATAATTCCCAAATATAATGGTAAATATAATATGATGTTTCATGTGGAACAATACCAAACTTCTTCAGATATCTATTCCATATCTGATGAGATAAGATGTAGAGCCTTTTCCGGTACCATCAGATCGCCTTAAGTATGGTATAATAGCCAACCAAGAGGGTTGATATTAACTTTCCAGCAATAGGCTGACTTGTTTGTCAATAATTCCTATTTTGTTGAAGTCTAGGGAAAATAGTGGCTCACCTGCTAAATGTTCATCAAAAAGCGAAAGAAACAATAAGGGAATTCATCATGTGAGGTGATAGATTACAAGAAAAAAAAATTAATTTTGGTTATCATCAGCAGTTTGTTTCTTGGAAAGATATATTGGATGTTAGCTAAAGAATCATCGAGCACGATGGCCGAGCTCCTTGCCAAGGCGGACAAAATTATGAATGCCGAGGATGCAATGGCAGTAAAGGAATCTAGTCATGCCAGATTCGAGATCGATAAGAAGTATAGTAAGAAGGAGAAGCCTCGGGAAAAGAATGTTGAGAAGCTGAAGATATACGACAAATACACCCCGCTTACCATAGGCGTGCACCTCATACTCGAAGAAATCTGGGGATGTAATGAACTTATATGGCCAGGTAAATAGAGAAACATGCCTAAGAAAAGAGATAGGGATAATTTATGTGAGTTCGATAAAGATCATATTCACAACACTGACAATTGTCTTAATCTAAAGGACTAGATTGAAAATCTCATTAGATGGGGAAAATTAACGAAGTTTTTTTATGAAGGTGGACTAGCGTATGAGCAGAAAAACAAATGCCGAGTAGAGTTCCCTTATAAAAAGGTGGAGGAGAAGAAAATGGGCAGAGATAGCGATTCAAAGAATGGTCTATATTTACCCAAAAAACCAAAAGAACTTGTGCCTAAAGTCAGGATGATCTCCTTTGGCTGTAATTTCATAGCAGGAGGCAAAGTTACAGGTAGAGATGAACCAGCGGAAAGGAATGCCAACCTCAATTAGGCGAGGCATGTGCTCATGTTAGACTAACCAACCTAGTTAATGTTTTGGAAATTCACTCTAGAAAGGTAAACAAAGATCGTGTCATCGTTATATTGTCTAAAGATGACCTGTCTTGAGTACTTTACCCTCATGATGACCCTCTAGTCAGCACAATAATGGTGCATAAGAGACGGGTAGAAAGTATCCTATTTGACAATGACAACTCAACCAATGTCATATTCTATAATTGCTTCAAGAATTTGATTTTGTGAGATAGAAAATTATAGTCATATCATAGGCCTCTTATCGATTTTTTAGGGGATAAGGGGTTTTTCTTAGGGATAATCGTGCTCGAGGATGTGGCCAAAACATGGCCAACTTGTTGAACAGAGATGATACGATTCTTCATATTTGATGAGAATGTACACTCATATTACAACATCATCTTTGGCAGAATCCGATAAAAAAATTGAGGTTATTCCTTATACTATTCACTAACGCCTAAACTTCCCAACAAACTATGGGGTTGGGGTGGTAAAGGGAAATAAAATAGAAACCCATGAATGTTATTATAGTTCAGCTGAGTAAGAGGAGGAAAAGAAATTGATCGACACTAATAAGATCGATATGGATCCTCAATATGAAAATAAGTTAGTCACTGGAGAGGTCGTTGAGAAAATTGAACCCGTGATTCTAAATGATGAACATCCTGATAAGACAAAACAGATCGACATGTCTCTTTATCCAACCTTTAAGAAAGAATTAACACACTTCCTAAGACAGAGAAAGAGTTTATTCGCCTGGACTGACAAAGATATGCCAGGAATAAACTATTCCTCTATCATAAACTCAAAATTATGAAAGATGATAAGCCCATCAGACCGAAGCGTGAAGTGTTCAGCCCAAAGAAGAATTTGTCCATTTAGGAGGAGGTTGACAAATTAGTGAAGGAAGACTTCATTGAGGATGTCAGATATCCTAAGCGTCTCTCGAGTGTAGTCATGGTAAAGAAAAAGAATGAGAAGTGGCGCATGTGCGTCGACACTATCAACCTCAGTAAAGATTGTCCCAAGGATCATTATCCACTACCCAGGATCTACCAGTTAGACAACGCTATTGCCATACATGAGCTACTCAAAATTATGGATGCTTATTCAAGGTATAACCAAATCAATATGAAGCCAAAAGATATGTAGAAAACTTCATTCATCACCGGCCAAGGAACACACTGCTATAATGTAATGTCTTTTGGACTGAAGAATGTAGGGGCCACCTACTTGAGGTTAGTGAACAAAGTCTTTGAGAATTAGATCGGGAAAAATGTGGAGGTATACGTAGATCAAATGTTGATGAAGATTAAAAGAGTAACCAATCACATCAGTGACCTTAATAGGAAGTTTGATCAATTAGAGAAGTACCAGATAAAGCTAAATTCGACCAATTGTGTCTTCGAGTAAAGGAAGGTAAATTCTTCAGCTTTATAGTAAACCAAAGGGGCATAAAAAAAAACCCGAATAAGATCCAATATTTGATTAACATGCAACTATTGTAAGAAAGAAAGACATCCAAAGATTAATAGGATGAGTAATCACACTAAACCGATTTATACTAAGATCTATAAATAAATGCCTTAAATTATTTAAAATACTCAGAAGCTCATTTGAGTGGATCGAAGAATGCGATATATATTTTTTAGGGTCAGCACTGTCACTATTAAAGCCAACCTAGGTGAAAAACTTTATTTATACTTGGCAGTGTTAGAATATGTAGTTAGCTCGACATTAGTCTGACTAGATGAAGGAGTAAAAAAACCCGTTTACTACACCAGTAGGGCACACCAAAGGGAAAAAACCTAGTATCTTAACTTGGAGAAGTTGGCATTAGCTTTAATCAAATCTTCCCAAAGAATGAAACCTTACTTTCAAGTCCATGCAATTGTGGTATATACATAACTTCCTCTGTGTTAAGTCGCTCACAAACTTGAGAAATCGGCTAATTAATGGCTTGGGCCATAGAAATTCGAGAGTACGATATCACATATGAGCCCCGAATAACAATTAAGGGTCATGATGTAGAATATTTCATTGCAAAATTTATGTACGAAAAGAAATTAGTTGAGCATACTTCTTTAGAAGAGAGCTCGGCCACAAGAACAACAAAGAAGACGTAATCCGAAAGAGAGATCAACAACGAGAACAATCGGGAGGACTTCTTCATAAGAGAGCTCAAGAATGAGAATAGCAGAGCATACTTCTTCAAAAGAGAGCTTAGTAATAAAAATATCCAATAAACTTTTCCATAAAAGAGCTCAATAGTAATAACAGCCAATCAGATTTCTCCGAAAGAGAGTTAAATATTAAAAAAAGTCAAGAGGACTTCTCCAGAAGAGAGGTCAATAGAAAAATCAATTGATAAAGGAAGAAGCAAATCAAAAACATCAGCCCGATCAGATGTTAAAGCCTGTAAGGTAGAGAAGATGAAAAAATTATTCAAAAATGGGGTTCTAATCAGGGAAGATTTAGATTAAAAGCCCCCTATGTGGAAGTTATTCGTATATGGAACATTATATTCTAATAGAAGTGGAGCAAGTTTGATCATCAACATGCCCGACGATATGGATATTAAATATGCCCTCAAACTCAACTTTAAGGGCTCCAACAACGAGGAAGAAAATAAAGCACGTATGTCAGGATTAAGATTGGCACTATCATTAGGTGCCAAGCAATTGACAACACATAGAGACTCTCAACTGATTGTTAATTAAATTCTTGCATTTTACGAAGCTAGAGAAGAATCAATGGTGAAATAATTGAAACCCTAAGGGTTAAAAATGCCCGAATAGATGGACTCGCTCATTTGGCATCAACAACAAGATTCAAACTAAGAAGGAAAATACTAGTAGAAATCCAATCACAACGAAGTACGGAGGAAGAATGAGTTAATGTCCTAGAATTAAATATGGGATCATCATAGATGGATCCCATCCATAAATACTTGGAGACTGGTGAATATGGGACCATCATAGATGGATCCCATCCATGAATACTTGGAGGCTCGTACCATGCCAGCACATCCAAAGGAAAAATAAAAGGTACATTACGAAGCAACGACTTATATGCTTAAAAGAAAGGTCCTGCTCTGGAGAGGATTCATTATATCACTACTCAGATGCATCCACCCCAATGAGGTCAATAACTTAATACAAGAAATATATGAAGGATCATGTGGGGCCCATTCGGTAGGATTATCATTTGTGAAAAGGGTCACCACTTAAGGGTACTACTGGTCCACTATGAAAGAAGACTATTCAAGCTGTGGAAGGAAGTGTGATAAGTTCCAAAATTACACCGTGATCCACAAGAGTCTAGGAGCCTTAATAACATTGGTCATATCCCCATGGCCTTTTTCTATGTGCGTGATTGATCTAGTTAGCCCCGTGTCGAAGACAAGGGGAATGTTCAAATATCTGGTCATAGTAGTGATAACTTCACTAAGTGGGTAAAAGTAGAGCCTTTGGTCATGATATCGTGTAAGAAAGTTTTCCACTTTATATGGAAGAATATTATTTATCATTACATAATGACATACGTCTTCATTATGGATCATGGTACTCAGTTTGATAGCAAAGAATTTGAAGATTACTCTATATGTTCAAATATCCAGAAACCACACTCAACACCTGCTCACCCATAGTGAAATATGTAGACAAAGGTGACAAATAAAACTCTACTAAATGGAATGAAGAATCGTCTAGATGATACCAACAGAAACAGATTAATGAGATGTAGAGAGTAATTTGGGCATTTAGAATAACACTAAGAATGACAATGGGAGAGACCCTTTTCATGTTAACGTTCAATACCGAAACGATGGTGCCCACTGAGATCGAATTACCCAGCCATTGGCTACTCAACTTAAATTCACCACGGAATGATTGGATGAGAAGATTAGATCTACATCTTATAAAAAAATTCAGGGAGAACGCAACACTATGGATGGTTGATGATACGAGAAATTGGCCATAAGGCGTTCTCCTACTAGCAAGTCAAGAGTTAAGTGTGTAATAAACAAGTAAAGAAAATAAATAGAGAGAAGCCAAGATATAGAGTTGTTCGGCCCCCAAAATGGGCCTACGTCCACTGTGTTGCTCCATTCTCATTATGTGCGTTGCATTGTACAATATAATCATGCCTAAAGAAGCATACAAGTATGAGAATAAGGGTGAATACATGGCAGTATTGGAGATTCCGGCGAGCCCGGGAGGTGGCTGTGATGCAGATTGTGTCTCCAAGAGGTATGTTGAGGTTGTGTAGAGAGAATCTGTATTGTAGAGCCTTCCCCGGACGGGTATGGAATCGATCCCCACTTACTTTCTAGGTGTGGTCCTCTATTTATGAGGAAATGCGTTGAGTCACATGACCTGAGCACGTGGCGTATACCAAGTCTGCAACAGTTGTGGATGAGGGGGTGCAGCCTACAAGGCAAGCAGTGTTGTAAGCTGGAGGGGTGCCGCACACCATAAGGTGGAGTGCCACGGCCTATAATGGATAGGGCCACACCCTGTGCCATCTGGTCCTGAAGGGATCACGCCGAGTGAGTTCTGGCCGCGCCCTGAGTGAGGTTTAATCGCGACCTGTATGACCTAGGGCCTGCGAACTCAGAAGAATAAATTCTGTGACAGGGTTCTATATTTGTACTATCAATAAGCCCCCAAGCCGTAGTGCCAAGGGAGATCAATTGGGATTGCGTCTCAGTAGCCTAGGTGCCGCTTTTCTTCCAAAGCGACGATTCGTCTTCCGCGCTCCCTTATATAAATTGTTTTCTGGCCGTGGACTTCATTACGTTTACAACTTTTGAGAGCACATCGAGAGCGAAACTCTGTACTTTCTCTCTTGCATATTCCGGTAACCTTCTGAGGCAGTATGCGGCGGTTCAAGGTGGTCTGAAGCTGATCATTGCAAGCTTCTCATTTCCAGGTGTCTTTTCAACCACCATACTCTCGTAAGAGGCTTTGAAATTTACTGTTTTCTTCCCTTTTGATATGATTTTGCTTTTTCTGATTCATTTGCTAGAAATCTAGGGTTTTGTTTGTGCATTTTGACCTTTCCCACGTATGCTACATATGAAATACATACATCTGTTCTTGGTGTTCATAATAGAACTCTTCGTATTCTGTGAGTTTGATCCTAAAAATGACTAGATTTTAGATAATCAATTGTTTAGGATAGGGGCCGCGGCATGGTAGGATTTCAATAATCATTCCCATGAACTGGTACAATCTTTCTGCATCATACTGTGCCAAATAGCCATGGTCCCTCAAATTATCATCCGCAACATCAAATCACCACCCTTGGTAGTCTCGAACAACCTTAAAACTTCCATGAATCCAAGACATATCCATGTTAAATAACTATTGTTGCTACTAGAGCACATCGAATTGACTTTGAAAAGTTAGGAATGGCCGTGGACAAGAATGCCTTAAAGCAATTCTATCTTATTACCACGGCAGCTTATGTTCCTCTGGTGATATGGAGGTCACCGCGGCTAGTTGGGACAGTATGATCCCATAAGTAATAGAGTTTGCCCATTAATAACTGTGTTAGGGAAATAATTCCAAAAACGTTTTTAATACTTAAAAATTCCCTTCTACGGCTTCTTGAAATCTTACAAACCATACTAGCTGCAGCGCCTAGCTGCGAACTCTGCCTTTCAGGTACCGCTGCAGCCATATGAGCTTTGACCCAGACGAGTTCCTGAGAGGCTTTTGGGCAAAGAATTTTGGGACCTCTCCCCCTGAGCTTACTTTCGTGCCCCATCTAAGATAAATAGGGCCTTGCAAACTAAAAGATTGCCCAAACTGCATGATAATCGACTCAGACTCCGCGGACTCTGCATCTGGGAAGGGTTTCCAATCTTCATCGATGGAAGAGGAAGCCAACTCAAGTACTCATCCAATGGGTGTAGGAGACAGTGCCGCGGCTGTTAGAAATAACCCAGGAGGTATATCTGGGAGCGCTGAGAGACCCTTGGCCGCACTCGATATTCGCGGCTTAATGACCCAAGATTGGGTTGAGCAGGTGGCTGAGGCCTTCAAATTTCCAGAAAATTTGACGTGTTCAGCCCCTGCCGCAAACCAAAGACCGTTAACGGTTCTATTCGATGATGAAATTTGCTTCCCTCTACACGCCTTTATTTACGGGCTGCGACTGCCTGTTCCAGTTCCTATCCATCGCCTTTTTCAGGCAATGAACCTGGCCCCAGCACAGTTGGACCCTAATGGCTGGAGAGCCATTCTTGCTGCAGTTGTCCTTTGGGAGAATTTATTCAAAAAGGACATCACTCCCGTGGAGTTCTTTCATTTATACCGTCCAAAGAAGAACTCAGTGAAGTTCGCGGGCTACTACTACCTCTCTAGACACGGCAGGGACGAGACCCTTTACACTGGGAGATCGACCAGTGTGAAAAACTGGAAGGGGAAATATTTCTACATCTCCGACGAAGGCTGGGAGATGCACCCCGAGGAGAATGAAAGAGAAAAGACATATAGAATGCCGCGGCAGCGGGGGTCTCCCTCAATATTAGGTGATAAGACTGTAGCCGCGTCCTTTAATTTCACATGCATAACATCCACTAACCTTTAATCGTTTTTTCTTTCTGCAGCCCTTGACAATCTGCACTTGAACAAGCGGCAAGAAAAAAGAGTTGTCGATGCCGCGTAAGTTCCTGCTAAACACAAGAAGTTCGGCACACTTGTAACATCAGCAACCATATTTGAAGCAGGGTTCTTCCCAAACAAATCCATTCCTCGACAAATGGGCGTGGAAGGTAATTAACTGTGCCATAATTTTTACTCTGTGGTCATTTATTCTCTTGAACTCATTCTATTCCTTTTCAGGTGAAGAAGTTGACAGGGAACTGATAGCGGCGCAACTAGCGGAGATGGATGAGGATGCAATCGTCCTAAATAATACTGCGTGGAGCAGAAATAGGAAGAGGTTCAAGGCCAAGGGACCTGTCACGGCTCCCTCCGGAGAAAATAATGCTGCGCCTGTCGTGGCTCCTGTCGAAAGAACCACAACACCTGCCACGGATCAAATGGTTAATGATGAGAACCTTCCGCATGACCATTTTGATGATGACATAGGGGAAAACTTGGCCGCGTTAGGCTTGATGTCAACCGATGTGCCCCTTCATTCATCCTCTCCTCCGCCGCCAACTGTTGTGGCGGTTAACGCGAACTTGCCACCTCCTCAATTCCGCGGAGAGTTTGGGCCTGATGGTAGACCAAGGCCCCAATTAAGGCAGCTTGACCCGAATTATTCTTGGGACACTACCGCAAAGGCTGCGCGGAGAATGAAAAGAGCCTTGGATGCCCCAGACCTTGACAGGCTCGTGGGAGAAGATCGTGACGATCTGGAGGACTGTGGCCTCCATAGCCTTCTGAGGGTACGTACCAGTTATTCAATAACTTTTGCATCTCGTATTTTTCCATGTTTTTTCTAACGTCTTTTATTTCAGGCCGCGGATGTGATTGTGGTCCAGAAGAGGAAGTACGAGGCCTTGTACAGGTTGAAGGAGCCCGAAAAGAGTGCCTATACCGTGGACTTGCAAGCTGCACGGGCTTCTTCTTTTGAGGTAGGGAAGAAGTCTGCTGCCGTGGCTCTTCAGGTAACCTACATGGACCTTGAGAAAGCAACCAAGGTGAGAAAGGAAGCGGAAGAGAATTTTAAGCAAGTTGCAAAATCCCTAAAATCCTCCCAGGCCCAGACTGTCGATGTCGCCCGTATCGTGGAGATTTCAAATGTCAAGCTTGCCCTACTCTAGCAAACATATGAAGAGTTAGAATACAAGTCCTCTAAAAAAGATGAAGATCATGCGTGACAGTGAAAAAGTTAGAAGTTGATCATGGTGACGCCCTCCAGCTAGCCATAGATCATGCCATGGAGTCATTCAAAGGCTCCAAGGACTTCTTCCTTATCAATAACAGGGCATACCTCCGCGGATACCAGGAGCTATGGCAAAGATTTATTAAGAGGTTCCCTAAGGTCAAGGAGGAGGTCCTTGCCTGGAAGTTGAGCGATGTCGAACATCAAGAGTGCATTGTTGAACTTAAGGCCACGGTGGAAGAGAGATCAAGGCTCAGGGCTGAGGTAGAGGCAGCGGCTACGGACGGAGAGTCAGAGACTGTCGCGGGCGAAGAAGAGGCTGATGATGATGATGATGCAGCCTCTTAAACTCAATTTCTGTTGTATCATTAATATAGGGATGCGTCCCTCCTTTTTGTAATCTCAACTTCTGTTATGGCTGCGGCCTTTATTTTGTAATCTTTGGCTATTAATACCAAGGCTGCGACCATATTTTTACCACTACGATTGACTGCTTGATATTCCTTGCTCTTTTACATTGCATGTTTTACATTGCTTTCTATAATGAATGGTTGTACGTAACTGCCTCATTTTTGAAAATTCATTCGTGCCCCGATAGACATAACATTTTAAGTCTGCGGACATAGATCCATTTCTCCGTAGTATGATTATTTATCAATGTCCACGCCCACATAAATGGTGCCATTTTACTCTCGGTCATCGACTTCTGTGTGCAAGCCGTGGCCCTGTATTATGCCGCGTCATGTAAACATCTTCCCTTGATTGTCGCGAACATGATTTCAAGGCTAGGCCTTGCTGACTACATGGATCCCCAGCTGCTTTCATGGCACCCGGTTGTCTGAACCGTTTATCTTTTGTCTTCCCATAACCAATATGGAATATGTAGAGAAAGCCTTTACTTAGACTTGGTACAATTGATTCTTTTCCACCGTGGCATTTGACGTCGTAGTTTTCTCATGCTTCAAGATGTTAGTGCCTCAGCACTTTCATAAATGAATGGCTCCTAGAGCTCTACAACCGTATCGTTGGGATGCGGCACATTTCTGGTTCATCTGAACAATGTGCCTCTATATACATACGTCGGTATTTCCAAGTCTTCTCAGGCTGGGTTATGTTATTAAGCCACCCACAGATGCTACGCGAGACACCATCAAGCCTCTCCAGGCTGGGTTATGTTATTAAGCCACCCACAGCTAATTTGCGAGACACTATCAAGCCTCTCCAGGCTGGGTTATGTTATTTAGCCACCCACAGCTAATATGCGAGACACTATCAGGCCTCTCGAGGCTGGGTTATGTTATTAAGCCACCCACGGCTAATATGCAAGACACTATCAAGCCTCTCCAGGTTGGGTTATGTTATTAAGCCACCCCCAGCTGATACGCGAGACACTATCAAGCCTCTCCAGACTGGGTTATGTTATTAAGCCACCCACAGCTGCCGATATATATAAAGCCATCCCTGGCTAGATATTATAAACCTCTCTGCTCGATGACGCATCCCGAAAGCTAAGAGCGAGCATTGTAAGCCCCCGCGGCTAAGTATTATTTCCAAAAGCTGAGAAGGGGCATTGTAAGCCCTTGTGGATTATAGAATCTCCTTGAATCCCCCGATGCTTTCACGAACATGATCATCAGAAGATAAGATACAATTGCACCTTGTGAGAGGAACTTTTGAGCTGATTAAGATTGCAATCCCTCCATAAGTGCATCCCGAAGTAAAATAATCCTTCGAGATAATTTTATTATTATTCCTCTGGAATCTGTTTGAGACAAAAGGTCTTTTTGTGAGATAACAGATTATGAAACCAAGAAAGATATCAGATATGGCAAAATTTGCTAATTCATATATTTATATATACATGCTTCAGCTAATGACTTTGTTAACAAAACATAAAGTCTTAAGTATTAAGGCTCTAATGAGCTTCGTAAAACATAAACATAAATAGTTGAATTGGAAAGACTAAGGTTGAGGTGCGGCATGCAGCCTCTGTCAGGTCCGGCTGGGTCCTTTATGCATTCTTCAGGAATCACTGCAGCATCCCTTGCCCAATTATCCTTTCAACTTCATCCTTCAGAGCATAGTATTGCTCTGTGTCATGGCCATGGTCTTGATGGAATTTGCACCAGGTAGCTTTGTTCCTCTTGTGGGGTGGAGCTCTCAAATTTTCTGGCCACCTCAAAATCTTGTCCTCTTTGATGAACTCAAAGATCTCTTCAACCGGGAAAATCAACAGAGTATAGACACCTGATTTCTTTTCTGATTTCTCTGTTCTCCTTTTCTGACTTCTACTGGTTGATTCCGCGGATTTTTTAACTGCCGCGACAGACAAGGCTGGTTGAGTTTTTTCCCCACGCCTATATTTTGAGAGGCCGCAACCTCTAACATTAGCACCCTCTGAGTTAGATAATTGACCTGGGTTTGAAGTGAGTCATGGCTGTCATAGAGGTGATTAAGGTAATTGAATAGTTGCACAATCTCCTCCTTGACTTTTGTGCTATAGCTGGATTCTCCTTCCATTTCTGCTTTTGTTAGTCTTTATAAAGTATATATAATCTGAGACAAAACTAACAGAAGTGAGTGATCATAGGAATATTGGGAAGGGGAACTTGAACTGCTCCATGATATGCTGAGGAGGCCGCGACAAGTATGGCACACAAGTGTACTACCGCAGCCCTTTAATGATATTCACCAAGGTCGATCCGAAGGCCACTTAAGTCCTTCCCACGGTGATTTTGAACTGTTGTAATAGGTCCACACTAGTAGGGGTCACGTCAGGAGATATTGTTGAACTTACAGGCCGCACCCCTATCTAGGAAGTGGAGAGATCCCAAGATAGGAGCCCAGGAACTGATATTTTCTCCCCCAATACGCGAAGAAAACCTACTAGGGTCCATTGATGAGAGAATTCCCTTGCGGTGCATAATACGACACAACTTCAATGATAACCCCTAGATCATAGGTAGATGGCAACAAAAATGGGAGTAAATATAGCCCTTCCCCAATCATCCACCTTTTCGGGTCTAAAGTCCACCATGCCTTTCAGCATTATCTAGATGGAATGATATCACAGGGGTATATAAAATAGATCCAAAGCCATCAAATGAAGATCCAAAGACAGATCTAGAAATATGAAATACCCGTTAAAGGGATAAGGAAGGAGATTACATGCTTAAAATGGTAAAATCGAGAAGTTTAAAGGAAGGAGATTACATGCTTAAAAACATCATTCAGAAAGGGAACAAGTTCAAACCCAATTGACATAGCTCTTACAGAGTATCTACTATCGTACGCCCATGAAGTTATAGGATTTGGACTCTGGAAAGTGAGAAGTTTATGAACCCGTGGAATTCTGGACATCTGAGGAAATATTACCAGTAACGATGACCACATTTGGTGGACTAAGGAAAAATTGAATATGTAAGAATTTTTTCATTCCTTTTTAATTCAACTTTGTAATCAATGAGAATAAAAATTTCATCCTCTATATATGTTGTAACTTCATGTTTTATGCATTGTTTAACATACATCTCGTCGGTATAATAGACGTGCAAGAATCTTAGGCTGAAGACACTTCAAAATCGAGCACATCAAGATGCCCAAAATCTCACTTCATGTATAACCTCATATGTGGTCATGTCACAATCAAGAAGTTTTTATCAAATCTGGGAAATCCAAGGCGGTCTTATAGATGACGAGATTATAACATAACTGACTAACGCCAAGATAGATACACATGGTCTGGATGATACAATTCATCCATATGGCCAATAACTATCATAAGCATTGGTAAATCCTAATTCAGGACAACTTAGGTTCATCCAAAATTGGTAGCTAGTAAGGCAGATTAGGTCAACGAGATTCAACCATATGATTATAAGTCAACTACTAGGAGGCATAACCTAGCACCGAAGATCTAGTAAATCAACATGGCAGGTGGACTAGAACTCACCCCGACCATAAGACTAGAACTAACTACAAGTAGTGGCTAATAATTTAGCCAAGGAAAATAATTGGCAAAAAGTCAAAACATCTATATGCTAGTAGATAAAAAGTAGATCCGTAAGTCAAAATTTAAAGTATAAAGTAAAGGGACTGAAATTATATTCGATCTCACAAGTAGTCCCAGTGGAAAATGTTCATTACAAATTATCAAAATCATAACACAATAAAGCTTCACAAGATAATAAACTCATAAATGCTAAGCCGAAGGGACATTTCCATCTTTTGGGATGGTTTGAGGAGTTGGCTCAGCATCTTGTTTGATCTGGGGAACAAAAATAGCAGTGACGTCACCTATGATAGAGTCTTGATCAATTTCTAGAACAATGGGGAGGGTGGTCTCTATAGTCGCGACCTAGTCAGATTCACTAACCTCATCACCTTTAGCAGCATGCCCATCAACATCCATCACCTGCTCAGATACCAATGTATTTTCCACATCATCATCCCCTTACTAAGCTTGGAAGACCTCTGTGATCTCAGGATAATACTTGGCAACCTTTTTCTTCTTCTTATCATAACCACCTATAAATATGGTCACCAATTAAATTTTATGATCGAAAAAAGCCTTGTACTTCTCCACGCCTATTTTTTTAGCTCATGAAAGGGCCTCAGTAGATTTCTTCAAAGCTTCCTCCACGCTAGTAATCTGGGTAGCATCAGTAGAAACTTGGTCTATCAGTTTCCTACTCTTAGTCTCAACATTGCTCAAAGCTTTGAAATTTTCCATAAGCTGCTCATCCTTTTATTTAAGCTCAACATAGAAGTTATTATAATCGAACTTATATATCCTCAACTTATTGGTTAGATCCTTATTTTGGACCAAGATTTCATGGTTTTTCGGCCTCTCAAACTCAAAGGCCTCATGGCTACTCATTGCTTTCTCCCACAAGATCATGAATGACATCAATCCCTGAAAGATGATAAGGTCGATCAGAGGAAAAAAATAACAAGACATGATAAATAGGTGGCAAGTATCAAAGAAAACTTACCACACATATCCTATATTGAATGAAGTTCCATAAATCGCTGGGATAAAAAAACTTGAGGTACTTAAGATCAAGGTCATACTCATAGTAGCCGAATACCTCAACAACATTACTTATATGATAGAAGATTGAATAGGGATCCTTCTTAAGTTTCTCCAATGGAATAGGATGATCAGAATTGTAAACATATACTTCCACATCATCGTATGGAAAGAGGATCCCACACCTCAAAATAGATGCCCAGAAGGTCGACCCCATTCTATACCATCTTATTGGGCAAACTACCCCTTGGGTGCTTGGGATCGTGCTATGCGGAGGGATATTCCTATGATCTATTTTCACAGATCAAAGGGACGCTAACTGAGGCAACGACCTTACCCTTATCTTTTGTTTTTACTGTTGTTTCAGCCTCAACCTGCCTCCGAGCTTCGTACTTGACATTTTTTCTAGCCTCAAATATGGCCTTTATTTCTTTGTTAACTTTCTTTTTTTCCCAGGAATCGCCTTTCTATTTGGCTATGGCCTCAAGATTCTTCAACGAAAAAAAGACCAATGACGTCCCGATCAAGATATTTAAGATCCATGCCAACCGATGACTCTACTCGAAAAGCCAATAAGGAAGAGGTACATGATGTGCAGATAAGCAACAATTAGCAATGGACTTAACAAATGATGGAAGATGAGCTAGTAACAAAAATTACCTAATTCAATATCACGCTCAGTAGCTTCCTGCTGAGTAGCTGGCTCTTTTCACACTTGAACACCTTCAGGAGGGGTATAATATACATGGCTGATAAACTTTCCCAATGAGAAAAGCTTCTTGAATACTATAGGGTTGGGAGTACACTTCTCTAACACTAATTGCTTCAAAGCAGAAGGCAAGTTGGGAGATTGTTTTACTGAAAAAGGTTAGATAAGAGACATAGTATTAAGTGGGGTATAAAAGATAAAAGAAAACCATAAAATAATGTGAAAGGTAAAATACCAATATGTTTTGGACTATACCAGTCGTGTATAGGAAAATTTAAAAATGTCCCCACTAAGGTCAAATTTGGTGTGGGTTTTACCAGAAGATCATGGACCCTAAAATACATCGATAAGCATTAAGAGGTAGTTGAGATAGAGCTACCCTATAGCCACTTAAGATGGACCTGATAGTAGGATGGAGGGGCAGAAGAACTCTTAGTTGGAGGGTTTAGACGAGAAAGCATATCTTATCGACATTATGCCGATCATAAACTCGCTCATCACAGTCGAGCAATCTCCAGAAAATGATGATAGGGATGTCATACCTATCCCTTATCTCCTCCAACTTGTCTATAGTTATATCACAACCATGATTCCTAGCTTCAGTACCGACCACTTTCCACAATTCAGGCATTACCTTCTTTGGTGAGGCATCCAGGTCAATAACGAACATTGTTTACATTGTGTTTACCAATTTATCACTGCCCAAAGGTTTACTGACAGGAACAATATCCAAAGGACCTACTATCTCAGAAGAGACACAATCCATGGTCATGGTTTGTAGAGCAGAACTAGTATAGGAAGAAACATGAGGAGTGTACCTTATATGACTAAGTTCGTCCTTAAGATGAAGGAACTGGAGAAGATTGGGGAAGCTCCTAGAGATAATACTAAGACAAGACTATCCCAATTTGATCAACTACTCTAACCACCTCTGAGACCAAGATTCGTAGCTCATTAAAGAGTAAAAAACTTTATTTGGAAAATGATTCTTTAGAGGACAAAGAGGATTTGAGGGGAAATAATCAGAAAATCCTAAAAGATAAAATCAACCAGCTAAATGGCCACCTAAGACGTTCAAATCTCCAATTAAAGTTCAAACCAACCAACAAATGCCAATAACGGTGACGAATAACAAATCAGATGAAAGTACAAAAAACTCAAACGAAACCCTAAGAAGATACAAAGGTGAAAAAACATACCTAAAACACTCAAAAGCCCTGAGAATGAAGGGAAGTCGACAAAACATGCCAGAAAATAACCTATAGGAAAAATTTCAGTCTAGCTTTAATAAGGAGAAGTTAGAGGTGGAAGATTATGACGAGAGTGTAGTGATGACATACATCATCAGTGGTCTCCAGCAAAGAAATCTCTTACAGAACCTCTCTAAGGATCCCCCAAAGTCTATGACAGAGCTTTCGGCTGTAGCTGGGAGAATCATGAATGTGGAGGAGGCCATTCACTCCAAGAGAGGTGAAATGAAGGAGGCATGAGATGGGAATTTTGACCAAAACAAAGACAAATAAGTGAAAAGGAGGTCGAACGATGATAAGTTTTCCAAGTATACTCTGTTAACTGCAAGCTCGAACTTGATATTAAACGAAATAAAATATGACAGGGAGCTCAGGTGGCCTGAGAAGTTTCAATCCCCACCCCACAAGAGAGATAAAAGTAAATAGTGCTAGTTCCACCAGGACCACGACCATATGACTGATCATTGCTTCTCCCTCAAAGATGAGATAGAGATACTGTTAAAACAAGGAATACTCAAAAAATATGTAGATAAGAATTCTAGCCAAGATGTGGGCATGAAAATGTTTAACAGAAAAAATGACAATAAGACGAGAAAAGATATTTATGCAAAAAAAAATGAGGAAGAGTCATATGAAAGTGACGGCGATGATCCATATCTTTTAACAAAACTCCCGGCAGTAAAAGGTAGTTTGTGCATGATTTCCCTTAGTGTTAAAATGATCTATGATGGATTAGAAGGCGGAGGTATTCAGCCAACCAATAGAAAGGCTCATGCAGTTGAAGAAAAAATAGAATAAAAAAGAGTCGAGGTAAAACTCGATCGAGATTAAAGACAAGTCGGGCAAGCTCAAAGAAATTGATATGTATAGCCTAGTAGTGGGATTCCCAAGGCTAGACTTCAAAGGGATTTTGGCCCCACATGATGACCCCTAGTCATCAGAACACAAGTTCACAACTACAATGTAGCTTGTATCCTAGTTGACTAAGGAAGGTCGGTGGACGTCATGTTTTAAAGGTCTTGAGTTAAGAAAGAAGACAGTAGTTCCATATCACTAACCTTTAATTGGATTCAGGGGAGAGAAAATGTACCCGCTCTATGGGTTTGAAATGGACATGTGCATGGGATCCTAGTAGAAGTGTTTGTCTAGGAAAGTCAGGTTTTTTGTGACGTATGATCATGTCTTCTTGGCCTACAACATCGTCCTATGGAGAGTAGCAATAAAATAATTTGAAGATGTGCCTTCCACTATGCACCAAATGATGAAATTCCTGACTTTTTAAGGAGTAATGAAGTACAAGGTGATTAAATAGGGGCCGATAGTGCTACTTCACCTCGAATGAATAGAGGGAAGACCGTAAGAGGAAGATGACTTGTTATAACATTGATACCCTTGACCCAAGTTATGAACGAAAACTAAAAAAGGGAGAGCCTACCGAGGAGGTAAAATCCATCATCCTTACTAAGGACGAGCCAAAAAAATTATCCAAATTGGATCATCCCTAACAACAGAGATAAAGGAGGAATAAATCAAGTTGTTGAGAAAGTGGCAAAGTATATTATCCTAGAGTCAAAACGATATGCCATGGATTGACTCCAAAATTATTTATCATCGGCTAAACATAGATGAAAATGTAAGACAGTGAAGCAGAGGTTATTTACCTTTGCAAGAGATTGGTATATCGTGATTGAAGATGAGTTAAAGAGATTTCAAACTGCATACTTCATCATAGAAGCCCATATCCCATAATGGCTTTCCAATGTAGTCATTGTGACCAAGTAGAATGAGAAATCGAGGATGTGTGTTGATTTCACAGACCCCCAATAAGGCTTTCTCGAAGGATAGTTTTCCTTTACGTCGGATTGACCAAATGGTGAACGCAACAGTAGGACATAAGCCTATGTGCTTTATGGATTCTTACTCTAGGTATAACCAAATCTCGATGTATAATGAGGATGTTGAAAAAACTTCTTTTATTACGGATTAAGGAACCTACTGTTACAAGTTAATGCCTTTTGGCTTGAAGAATGCAACGGCAACCTATCAAAGGTTGGTTAATAAAATGTTTTAATATAAAATTGGAAATACTATGGAGCTGTATGTGAATGATATGCTCAAAAACAGTCTAAAAGTCGAGACACATGTGGCTGACCTGGAAAGAACTTTCGATATTATAGACAAATACATAATGAAACTAAATCCAATGAAGTGTGTGTTCGGCATCGACATAGGAATATTTTTAGGTTTTATTGTCAACCACAGGGGTATTGAAGCAAATCCTGCCAAGATTAAAGCTCTGATAGATATGAAGACACCGAGAATAATCAAGGGTATAAAAAGGTTTAACTAATGAGTGGCTATCCTAAATAGCATCATCTCCAGAGCAACTGACAAGTGTTTACCATTCTTCAAAATCCTAAAGAAAGCTTTTGCTTGGGATGAGCAGTGTGAAAGGGCATTCAAAGAAATGAAGTCTTATCTTGGCTCCCCAATGCTAATCTCTCGACCTATTTAATGAGAGAAATTATTCCTATATTTGGATATCTCAGAGTAATCCATCAGCGCCGCCATTGTTCGAGATGAAGAGGGAATATAGAAGCATGTCTACTTCAATAGAAAAGCTCTAAACGGTCAAAAAGCAATTTCCATAAGATAGAGAAGCTAGTGTACGCATTAGTACATGCCTTAAGAAAAATAAAGCCCTATTTTCAGCAACATACAATGGTGGTACTGATCAACACTCCACTTAGGAAAGTCATTCATAAACCTGAGAAATCGAGTAAGCTAATGGTTTGTTCAGTGGAGTTAGGTGAGTTTGACGTCATCTATCAGTCGAGGAGCACTGCCAAGGAACTAGCTTTAGAAATTTTTTTAACAAAGTTTACCTAGACCGCTGTAAATGGTTCCAAAGTCATGAAAGAGGCCGAAGCACCATCGATTATTCAAAAGGAAGCCATGGTCGAGGAGGTACGAGTTAATATGACATAAAAAATGGCTATAAAACCTATCTTGATCATGAAAGGAGCATTAAGTGAAGGTTTCTTTTTAAAAGGAGGACCCATTTGGAGTTTGTTTGTAGATGAAACATCCTGTGAAAGTGGAGGTGGGGCAGGTTTAATGTTGTTGGCCCCCAGATGGAGCCGATATAGAACATGCTTTGAGGTTTAGCGTCAAATAATGAATCTGAGTATGAGAATCTACTACCAGGACTCTCTTTGTCAAGGGCACTCAATGTCGGCCAATTGATAACTCATAGTGACTCTTAGTTGACTGTCAACCAAGTTCTGGGAATCTATGAGGCCAAAATGAGAAAATGGACAAGTACTTAACTAGAGTGAGGAAAATATTATTGATATTTGTTGAAGTTAAGATGAAAAGGATCCTAGGATTGGAAAATAATTGAGCCAATACATTGGCAAGACACGCATCGGTGACTCGAATAGAGTTCATACGGTCTTTGCCTATTCAAATTTTATCTAAGCCGAGCATTGAAGCTAAAGAGGTCAGCATGAATCTCTACCTAAACTTGAATTTGGAAGAGTCTTTTATAGATCTTATCGTCGATTACATTAGGGATGGGAATCTACTAGAATCCAAAGCCAAGCGAAGAAAAATCAAATATTGTGTGGCTAAGTTCACAATCATGGGTAACTTGCTTTAAAAGAGTGGTTTATTTCTCCCACTGCTTCGGTGTGTACACCCCACAAAGACATAATATGTTCTTCGATATGTGCATGAAGGATCATGTGCGAGTCACATGAATGGATGATCTATAGCTGAGAGGATCATCAATCAAGGATACTTCTGGACGACTCTAGCGAAGGACTTGACTGAATATGTTCAGAAATATGACAAATGCCAACGTTTTTCATGAATCCCTCATCAACCTCATCAACCACTTTCATCCATAATAACCACTGGTTGTTCACAATTTGGGGGATAGAACTAGTTGACCCCCTGCCTAAGGCAAAAGGTAATTATAAGTTCTTGATCATTGCAATAGACTACTTTTCAAAATGGGTGGAAGCCGAGGCTATGATAGAAATTATCGAGACATAATATCTTACGTTTATTTGGATAAACATCATCTATAGGTACGGCCTCCCAAACACCGTAATATCAGATAATGGAAAGTATTTTAAAAATAAATCCTTAAAAGCATTTTGCACGAGGGTCGGTATCAAGCAATTTTACTCTTCGCTCAGACAACCTCAATCCAATGGTCAGATAGAGGTCATAAATAGTACTATTTTGGATGGGATAAAGAAAAATATCGAAGACACAAAAGAGAAATCGGTTGATGAATTGTATGGTGTCTAATGGGCTTACAGAACTGTCACACCTTGTGTTTTTCGTATGAATGTAGAAAAGAGTATATAACCAATAAATTAAAGTTAAGGTGGAAAAAAACTTTATTCATTAAAAAGTGTCGCACACTTATTGAACTACCACTAGGGTGAACTTCATTTTATTCTCAATACAAAAAATAATGTAGGTCAACGAAAACTGCTACTCCTTTCTCCCATCTTTTTTAGTCTCCACCCATATAGTAAAATGAACAAACATGTGGCCCGTGTATATCACAAAAAGGGAGGGGGACTATCCTCTTTCTCCTAGAATATCTAGAGGAAAAAGGAATTAGCAGAAATATGCTAAGAAGATCTAACAAATTTTATAATAAATTATATGTAGATCGAATCTTAGAGTGTGTATAGAATTTTTTTATTTGGATACAACCACATGGTTTCAATAATAATAAGAAGGCCAAGGAATTAAAGATAATAATCCCATGCTTATAAAATTACAAAAGGGTATAGAAATAAGCCAAGTGTCATCAATATAACCAATTTATAATCAACCCAAAGCCTTTGGGGAAATGTAACCGTCTAGGCACATATTTAACGTGGCACTCATACGTAGGTAGCTAAAATCCAAGCTCTCAAGATTTGAGACCTTAGGCCAAGAAAAAAAATTCTATGGGATAACATGACAGTCTACTTCCTAGTAAATATTGATGCTTCTTTCAATAAATAATACGCACAGAGGACCACGATGAAATGATTCAATCAGTACAATGATTTTCATGAAATCAGCTATTAGGTGAGAGGGGTTAAACTAATCCTATTGATCATAATTAAAATAACCAGTGATATAATAACATACGAGTATGGTAATTTCTATATATAATTAGAATATGGCTATCATGAAATGATATCAATAGCAGTTTAACAAATACTCAAAAGTTTGCTATTAAACATGATAAAAAACTACTTATACGTATATCGAAAAAACTAAGTATGATTAAAAAAAAGGAGATCAAGAGGGGCTGGTACTTAATTATTAGTACACAAACACTTGTGTGAGTAATTATAGCGGATAATAATGTTGGTTGGTAGATTATAACAAAAACTACATTTGTTAAAGTTTAAAAGGGTAATTTGTAAATATTTTAGGATATTAAAATTTAAGGCTTAAGGTCATATTTGAAAACTAGGGTAGAAGACGTTTTGAGTCAAAATCTGTAAAAGTATTTATATAAAAAAGTTGGGATTAAATTCATCACTATCTGCAATATAAATAACATATTTCTAACCTTAAACCCTAATTTTTTGTAACTTTAACTAGTCTTGAGCAAACATAGTCTTACCTTATACTGTTTTGATTAGAAAAATAAAATAAAAATATTGGCAAAAAATCAGAATTTTTTGATTGACCACATGCCCTCACTTGCTTGGTCAATGATTCTGGTTGAAAATTTCATCTTCAACCTTTAAAAAGTTGACCTAGGCTTTGAAAAAACTTTGACCTTGCATAAATTTGAATCTTTTAAACCATTTGAGATGATTCGTGAACCAATCCAACCTAATTTTTATAAGAAATCCAAAAATATAAGTTTTGTGGATTGAGGTTCGGTATTCATCAAGTTACAAAACTGTGTTTTTCAGAAAATTTGACCAAACTTTCAAAGCTTCATTGCAAGTGATAGAGAATCTTATGGATATGATTGTATCTATGCTATCCTAAGAAGCATTTGGTTTGGGTTTGAAGGATTGAGGTGGTCTGATTATGGAGAATTCGAAGTTTTTATTTTTCTCAAAGAAAACACCTTCCAGATATTGAGGTTCAAAAGTTATGATTTTTCAAAAATGATCAATGCACTAGAGCTCCTGATTTCATAAGGAACCTTGTCCTCACTTTGAAACTATTTCAAAGTCAAGGAATCAAATTTCAGCATTAAAGCTGAAGCTTTAATGGAGTTTTTTATTTATTTAAACAGAGGTTCTTTTGGACGTAAAAGCATGGATGTTTAGATTGATATGAGCCTACTAACAACACATAAGACCATTGGAATTTAAAATGTCAAGTTTATCTAATAAAATAACAAAATACCCATTTAGAGGAAAATTTTGAATTATGAGCATGCTCAAGGGGAGAATTTATTGCTTTAGGTCATGGGGATTTATAATAGGAGGTAAGGGAAATCTATTTGAGCAATTTAGAGGTGGATTCTTCCTTTGTTCAAGAAGATAGGATTGTGGAAAGTTGAACTTCATATGGTTACATGGTGCAACCATGTGTCTTTTGGCGTTTACTACCCATGTGGAGGTCAATGTGATGAGGGGGCATTGTGTAAATAATTAATATTTAAGTTTTAGTACTTGGTTTGAGTTTTTATGTTTATTTGGCATTAAATATGTATTTTTGTAAGTTTTATGGGAATTTTTGTAATTTCATAAAAGTATAGGGAGTGGGGTAGCGAATTTTGTTAGTTTAAGTCTAAAGGTTTGATTTGATAAAAAGTTTGGGTCTAGAGGTTAATTATAGGACAAGCTATGCTTATTTGCAAAGTTCAAGGGTCATCTTAAAATTTTAAAACTTCAAGGGTTACATGGATAATTGAGTAAAGTTATAGGTTTGGTAGAGTAGTTTCATCTTTGATAGGATGTTTTTGAATTTGAATAGTCCAAGAGTGGTATAATGGGATTTATAGGTACTAATGAATATTAATTTGCTCGATTAGGAAGTGTGGATGTTACAGTCTACCTACCTAAAAGAAAATTCGTCCTTAAATTTTAACTTCAATTATATTCGAATATTCTTCTCTCATTTATTATTCTTGTTTTCAGGTAGCTTCTTGCAGATTTCGATATTCCTAAAGTATCTTGACTAAGGAAATTTCTTTATTTTTAATAATTTTAACCTAATGTCTAAAATTTGGACAGGGCGTTCTTCAAACACGTTAGATTTTACAGAAATTTCCTGCCATGTAATGACATGGTATGGGTTAGGAATATATTGGCATAACTGGGATATATGGAATACATTATGGATATTGGATAATTCTACTGGTAATTCTAACTGATAGGCTACATAGACAATACATTTAGTAATAATGAAAGGTCAAATATATCTTGGTAATAATTTTCCTTTATTTCCAAAATATAAAATTCCCTTTCGAGGAGAAACTTTTTAAACACTTGTTCAAAAATTTAAAATTCCTGGGTTCCCATGATGGTCGGCATAAGTTTTTTGACGATCTTGGGTTGTCTTCAATCTCTCTTTGATATGTTGTATCATCTCAGTGGTTTCTTGGACTATCTTGGGACCAAATTATTTACTATTTCCTGATTCATTCTAACATGTGGGCCACAGACATGGTCTTCCGTACAAGGCTTCGAATGGGGAAGCTATGATACTTGACTGATAACTATTTTTATAAGAGAACTCAACATAGGGTAAATGTTCATTCCAATTATTGGGCATATCTAACGTACAAGCTCGTAACATATCTTCTAATGCATGAATGGTACATTCATATTTTCCATCTTCTAATGTATGAATTTTACCCATTGCAGCCTGAAGTGCTTGCCAAAATCTTTCTACAAAATGAGATTCTCTATCTGATACGATGGATAAAGTAATTCCATGTAATCAGACAACTTCCCGAATGTAAAGTTTACTGAGCTTTTGAAAAGAACCGGTGATTTTTATTCATAGAAAATGGGCGGATTTGGTAAATCGATCTAATATCACCCAAATGTATTTGTACCCTTAGGACGTACGAGGTAGTCCACTAACAAAATCCATGGTGATATATTATTTGGCGTAAATATTTCATATTTATTCCCATAATTTAGGTACTTTTGTGGTCCCGTGCGGTGTAATTAGAATAGATTTATCTCATATTCATGTTATTAACCCTTTTTGGCAAGTATTTCTTGTTTTTTGTATTTCTCTCTTATTTTATAGGTTTTTCGTGCAAGTGGATGGAAGAGAAAGGCTGAAACGGTGAAATAAACGTAAGGAAAATAAGTCCAAGGTCATTAAAGTAATTTTTCAACTTGAAAATGGATGGGGGAGCCTAAAGAAAAGTTAAAGAGATTGAATCCATGAGCACACTGGAAGAAAGGACATCCAATTCTGAGTTACGGTCAAGAAGTTATGCACATTTGAAATTAAGAGAAAAATTCAGTGGCAGAATAGTTATTATCCCTTTAAGCGAACCAATTCGGATTTCAAACAAACCGGTTCGAAAGATCTATTCATGAAAATTAATATTTATCCTGAATTATTAATGAGAGTTTGTTTGGTTTTACACACTTGTAAAAACGAACCTAAGCGTGGTAGTTTGTAATTGGACTTATAATACACAACCTTAACCTAGTTTTAGAGAGCTTTAGAGGCAAGGAAGATAAGAGGCAAGAAGAACATCAAGAGATTATTGTTTTGTCATTGTTTTGCACACTGTTCATCAATATAAGTATTTCTTCCTTTATTTTCTTTCAAGATCCATTCTTTCTAGGTCATATTTGTGATTTCTAATGCAATAATGATTATTTATATGAGTTCTTGAAATCTTTACGTCACAATGTTCACATTCAAGGTAGAATTCATGCATAGTATTAGATTTTCCATGTCCGACTAGGTTTTTAGTGGGTTGGGATACATGAACATAACCTAGGTATATAAGTTGGATATACAATTGGATAAAATTATATAAATAATTAGTAGGTTGGATATTTTGTCGGAACGATTATTATAGGTCTCTTAACTTCGTTTGCCATAGACAACTAGAGTATTTTAGGATATAGTGTGCGTGTTGACAATCTTTTCATTCACGTCAAATTATTTATTGACTAGATATTGTAAATTTTGAAAATTCAAAAAATAAAAAATTCCAAAATATCCAAAAAATAAGAAATATAAAATAAAAATATGAATCCTGAAAATATCCCACGGGATAGTGACACGAACGAATTACCTTTAGATATCAGTCTTAAAAATTTTGAGAAAGAATTCGGCCTGGTGGATGAGGACATCATTCTTGAAGTCCAATCGTTATTGGACCCATTTTGTCACCTTCATGAAAGCGACTGGAATGACATGATAGATAAATTCCTTCTTTATGAACACGAACCCGTGCCTTTCGAAATTATGCTGAAACGTGAGGTTAATATATTAATGACTAGATTGAGAAAATAATTCGAGTGTATCCACCCGATGACGTATGGCTTGTCATACTACATTGTCATTTTTCACCCCGTTTTCTCGTGCCGTTTGAGTTCTTAGATGAGATCGATGACATACACTACACCAAAATGGCTAAATTGTCACCTTTTAGTCGGCCACCCTTGTCAAGGTCATTGATCCTGACAACAAACACGCATTTTGTGTCACGGTCATTGACCGTGACACGACCGTGATAAAAAATTATCACGGTCATTGACAGTGACAAGTCCGTGACAAATGTAGTTGTCAGGGTCTTGTCACGGTCAATGACCGTGACAATTCTTTAAATAATTGTCACGATCAAGGACCTTGACATGATCGTGACAACTTCTACAGCAAAAACCCTTTGCCCTTCTCCCCCCTGCCGTTTCCCTCATTTTTCTAACTCTCTCTCTCTCTCTCTCTACTTTCAGGTTAATTTCTCTCTCCACTACACCAAATCCTGCGAATGGTCACGCCTAGTGGGTCACGGCCCAAGTTCGCGACCATATTTATTATAACACTAAATTATCGATGCTCTAGAAGTGGTCACGGACCAAGTCCATGACCACAGTGGTCGCGGACTTGGGACGTGATCAGGTTGTGACCATCTTGGTGCCAAACTCGCGCCAAAATTCCCTCCAAGCTTGGTCGCGGAGGGATAAAGGCCCAAGTCTGTGACCCGTGGCATGACGAAGAAGATGGTACACACATTTGGGGTCACGGCTTAGGGCCGTAACCATTTCTTGGTGTGGGACACGGCTTAGGGTCGTGACCATCCTTCAATTCAATGTCTGAAACTAGTCGCGCATGGGGGTCACGGCTATGGGCAGTGACCATCCTTCAATTTAAGGTCTGATATTGGTCGCGCATGGGGGTCATGGCTGTAGGCCGTGACCATTGGCCATTCATGTAGCAGCAGTAAGGAGGTTATGGGTTGCAAGGTGGGTCACGGCTGATGGCTGTGACCATGTAATTCCTAAAAAAATGCACTTTAACATTTGACTCCTTTCATTTTCATTTACCCACTTCTCTCTCTCTCTCTCTCTCGTCAAAGACAAAGCTGTGGCTTCTCTCTCTCGTCAAACACTGGTGGGTTTTCTCTCTCTCTGCTGCCGACTGGTAAGGTTAGCTTACTTTAATTTCTATTTTGATTTGTTTGATGAGATAAATATATTTGAATGAGGGTTATTGATTTTTTGATTTCGATTTCATGAGATACAATCATACATATCTGTTTTGATTTTTGTTTGATGAGATATAAATACAGATACTTTAATTTCTGTTTTTTTCTTTTATGTGTGTAATTGTATGTGAATGTATGTATAGATTTATGTCCAAAAAATATTAGGGTTTAAGTAAACCCTAGATTGTATGTGTGTATGTATAGGTTATGTCAATAAACCCTAGATTGTATGTATGTATTTTTTTGGCAAAATATTATTCAAAACTCTAGACATTATATTTTTTTTGACAAAATATAATTAAATGGATTTATAATAAGTAAAAAAAATTACATCCGCCTTTTTGTGGGTTATATATATGCATAGATTTATGTCAAAAAAATATTAGGGTTTAAGTAAACCCTAGATTGTATGTGTGTGTGTATATATTATGTCAATAAATCCTAGATTGCATGTGTATGTATTTTTTTGACAAAATATGCTTGTCTTTTTTTGACAAAATATAATTAAATGATTATTTTGGCATACGAGTCGCAAACACGTGTGCAAATTACTATAGTGAGATATTGTTGGCTTGGTTGTTGAATACTATGTTGAATTTATTGAATTGATACTAGTGTCGATAAATGTATATGTTATTAAATTTGTTGGGTGTGCTCTTGATTTGCCTATGAAAAAGTATATCACGTATCTTGCGATTAATGTGCATTTTTTTACGTTTATGTCAAGATATTAGGAGGCTATAACTTGACATGGAACAAATACAACTTGATTCCATTCATTCATATTTTAACTTGACAGGTATGCCACAATTCTGTTGATTTCATATAGTTCTGTTTTAGTTTGAGATTTGTTGTGATCAACTTGATTGGATATGTATTTTAATACCTTAAAATGACGGTGTAATAATCACAACTACATTGATATTATAGGCACCGGGTTGATATTATAGATTTTTGTTTTCCTTTGACTTTGTGTACTTTTCTTCACATATTATAGGCAGTAGGTTGCTCACGTTCATTCGAATTACGGTGTTAAAATGGGGGAATAAATATGCATCATATGTAAATCTACGACATATTATAGGCAGCAGATCTAATTCTTCAGTGGTTTGGTGAGGTACTTTCTTTAATTTTACATGACAGTTCTTCATAACACATTTTTTACGTATTGCAGATCTAACTAATTAGATACCAGTTCTTCATTACATACCAGTTCTTCATTACACAGCAGGTACTCTTTACTTTAACTAAAGTAGTTATATAATTAATATACATTATCTATTAAATAATTTGAATGATAGAAGGAGTATGAGATAATTATTAGTTTTGTTTGGTTTGATTGTTGGATAATTATTGGTTGTTGGCTTGTTGCTAGATAGTATGTTAGAAGGAGAATGGGATAACTAGAAGGAATACGGGATAATTATTGGTTTGATTTTTGGATATTATGTTGAAAATATTTTAGACTCCCCGTTTCAGAATACGACGATAACTTGCTAATGTCTAGACATAAGCTTAAAAAAATGGCGTTAGAGGGGAGAAACCCGAAACATCCCATAAACGGACCCGTGAGAGGGTGAAAACACAAAGCAGCCCCCATACGATCCTGTGAGAGGCACCAACACCTCTCACAGGACCAATGTAACTCCCAGGAACTAAACGCGCGATCACGGGACTCCCGATTTCAGAATACGAATATAATTTGAAAATATGAGGACTTAAGCTTGAAAACAAGGAATAAGATGGCAAAGACACTAAACAACCCCCGTAAGGTCCCGTGAGAGGCACCAACACCTCTTACGGGACCAATGTAACACGTAGGAACTGACCGAGCAATCTCGGGACTCCCAGTTTGAGAATACGGCGATAATTTGAAAATATGAGGACTTAAGCTTAAAAACGAGGTGTTAGAGGGTGAAAACTCAAAATAGCCCTCGTACGGTCCCATGAGAGGAACCAACATCTTTCATGGGATCAATGTAACATGTAGGAACTGACCGAGTGATCACCGGACTCCCGATTTGAGAATACGGCGATAATTTGAAAATATGAGGACTTAAACTTAAAAACAAGGTGTTAGAGGGTGAAAACTCAAAACAGCCCCCGTACGGTCCCGTGAGAGGAACCAACATCTCTCATGGGACCAATATAACACGTAGGAACTGACCGCATGATAACGGGACTCTCGGTTTGAGAATACGATGACAATTTGGTAATATGAGGACTTAAGCTTAAAAATAAGGCGTTCGAGGGTGAAAACTCAAAACAACCCTCGTACGGTCCCGTGAGAGGCACCAACACCTCTCGTGGGACCAATGTAACACGTAGGAACTGAATGTGCGATAACGGGACTCCCGGTTTGATAATATGACAATAATTTGAAAATATGAGGAATTAATCTAGAAAACAAGGCGTTAGAGGGTAAAACTCGAAACAACCCTCATACGGTCCCATGAGAGGCACCAACACCTCTCGTGGGACCAATGTAACACGTAGGAACTGATCGTGCCATCACAGGACTCCTGATTTGAGCATACGTCAAAAATTTGAAAATATGAGGACTTAAGCTTGAAAATAAGGGAGAAAAATCGAAACAGCCCCCGTACGGTCCCGTGAGAGGCACTAACAAAATTGTCCCGTTAGAGGTACCATCACCTCGTACAAGACCAATGTAACTCGTAGGAACCGATTGCATAGTCACAGGGATCCCAGTTGGAGTGTACGTCATAATGGAAGATCTTTATAAGACATGATCTTTACAAAAGAAATATATAATGAAGAATTAACTTGAGAAATCTTTAAGAAAACCTAAAGAAAAATAAGAGACCAACTATTCTTTTTCATTGATGAAGTGAGGCAGACCCCATTTGTCAACTTGAATTAGACCTCTCAGCTACTTTGGAAAGTCTTGAACCAACAAGATTTCAGAAGATCTCCTTATTTTCTTTACTTCCCATTTTTCTAGAAAGTCAGTTACTTGATTTGCTTTCCCTATGTATGTGATTAAGATAAAACTTCAACTGTTTTAATTGATGATGGCTGAGATGAATTGACCATTTTATTTTCCAAGGAGTATTGGCTTTTCCATGATGAATGTCAACTAAAACGTTGGAATTTAGAGCTTGAGTTTCTTCCTTCATGTTTAAAACTTATCCTAGAGGAATAGAGAAAGCCCATAGCAAGTCCTCATTTTGATTTGTTAAAATACATCCACCTCCTCCTTTGCTTGGATTCTGAATAAATCTACCATCTATATGGAGTTTCAAGATGCCAATTGGGAGAGCGATCCACTTGATCTGCAGCTTATGATTGGTTCTTGGAGATTTTTTGATTTTGTAATAGAGATCCTTTAGATGAGAAACCTGATACAAAGCAGAAAACACATTAGAAGTAACTTCATCATATTTACATTTATTTTTGTGCATCCATAAGCACCAACAGACTATATATGGCATGATTCGATTGATGTTGGAGTACGCATTAACATCGTAAAGACACCATTGAAATAACTGGTTTCTCAGACCACCTGCAGCTCTCTTTATCCCATAGGCCTGATATACTTTATCCCACACTAGAGAAGCAATAACTCCTGATATAAAAATGTGTTTTATGGTCTCTTCTGAGGGTTCATAACATCAATGTAATTTTGATGGACCTCTGAAGCCTATTGATGTTAATTTATCATCAATTGACAATAAATTATTGAGCAATTTCCACATAAATACAGAGATTTTAGAGGGGATGTTGGTGTGCTAAATAAACTTTTCACTGATCTGCCTTACACCTTTAGTTTTGCATATCTCTCAAGATGAGGACAATGTAAAATCTCCACTATTACAATCTGTCCATATTAACTAATCTAATTTGCCCTGCCATATTTCTTCAACCTTCTTGATTTTGACTGCTATTGATAAAGGAAAATCTGCCTAAACTTTGATTCCATCCCACTGGTTTGAAGCATCCTAAAACTTATTAATTATCTAGTCTTTTTGAGCTTCTGGATTCTTACAACCTGCAATCTCCCAATTATCCTTGTATATGTTAATTCTCCCCTCTCCTATTTGCCACCTTGTATAATTTTCAGGTAAATCCCTCATAAGGCATATTCCATTCCAAGTATGAGCTCCCTCATAACATACATATACATATAACATATACATATACGTATATATATATATATATATATATACTATACTATATACAAATATATATATATATATATATATATATATATATATATATATATATATATATATATATATATATATATATATATATATATGTGTATGTATACTGTTATATGCATAGGTATATATAACAGTATACTATTATATACACATATGTATATATGTATATAACAGTATATCCTGTTATATACAGTATATATATATGTTCCTAATACTCATTTTTCTTTTAGTGCATCCACCCAGCCTTTCAAATCTTTCTTGAGGAAATTTTCACCGATGGAGGCTGGCAGAATGATGTCCCAAATCAGCCTCATGTAGAACTCCTACCCAAATCAACCTCATTTTCATCGCCTCCAGAAAACATGGATTTTCCCTGACGTGGAAGCATCCCGTTCATTTAATCTTCTTATCTGTCATATCCATCCCATGCACATCTTGTTGGACTTGAAAATGTGCGGAACGAACACAACCGACTGTATTATCTTTATTAAGTGAATACTGAATTGTAACCATACATATCAACCATTTGAACAAACTCATTATATTTTAGATAAGTGAGATCGAAAAGCAAAGAGATGTCGACTTTATTAGTTTTATCATTTGAAACAACCTTAGCAACTAACATGGAGTCCAACTCTACACCTATATATGCCCATATAAAGCAGCTATATATGCCCATATATAGAAGCTATATATAGCAGCTATATATGGCTATATAGCAGCGATATATGCCCATATATAGAAGTTATATATGGACATATCTAGCAGCAAAATATGGCCATATCTAGCTGCTATATATTGCCATATATAGCTGCTATATATGAGCCTATATAGCTGTTATACATGGCCATATATAGCTGCAAGATATGGCCATATATAGCTATTATATAAGCCATAAATAGCTGCTATATAGCTTGAAAATATGGCGTTAGAGGATGAAAGCCCGAAACAACCCCCAAACGGCCCCGTGCGTGGCACCAACACCTCCCACGGGACCAATGTAACTCTTAGGAACTGATCGCGCAGCCGTGAGACTCCCGGTTTGAGAATACGACGATAATTTACTTATTTCTAGGATTAGGCTTAAAAACATGGCGTTAAAGGGTGAAAATAAGAAATAACCCATGAACGGCCCCGTGGGGGGCACCAACACCTCCCACGAGACCAATGTAACTCGCAGGAACTGACCGCGCAGCCACGGGACTCCCGATTTGAGAATATGATGATAATTTGCATATTTCTAGACTTAGGCTTAAAAACATGGCGTTAGAGGGTGAAAACCCAAAACAGCCCCCGAACGGCCCCGTGGGTGGCACCAACAGCTCCCACGGGACCAATATAACTCGCAGGAACTGACCGCGCAATCACGGGACTCCCGATTTCAGAATACGATGATAATTTGCATATTTCTAGACTTAGGCTTAAAAACATGGCGTTAGAGGGTGAAAACTAGAAACAACCCCCGAACGGCCCCGTGGGTGGCACCAACACCTCCCACTGGACCACTGTAATTCGTAGGAACTGACCGCGCATATGTGGGACTCCCGGTTTGATAATAAGATGGTAATTTTCATAATTTTAGACTTCGGCTGAAAAACATGGCATTAGAGGGTGAAAACCATAAACAGCCCCCAAATGGCCCCGTGGGTGGCACCAACACCTCCCACGGGACCAATGTAACTCGTAGGAACTGACCGCACAGCCGCGGGACTCCCTGTTTGAGAATACGACAATAATTTGGATATCTCTATTCTTATGCTTAAAAATATGGCGTTAGAGGGTGAAAACCAAAAATAGCCCCGAACGGCCCCGTGGGTGGCACCAACACCTCCCACGGGATCAATATAACTCGTAGGAATTGCCCGCGCAACTGCAGGATTCCCGGTTTGAGAATACGACGGTAATTTGTAAAATTCTATGCTTAGGCTTAAAAACACGACGTTAGAAGGTGAAAACCCGAAAAAGCCCCCGAACAACCCCGTGGGTGGCACCAACACCTCCCACGGAACCAATGTGACTCGTAGGAACTGGTCACGTAGCCACGGGATTCCCAGTTTGAGAATTCGATAGTAATTTTCATAATTCTAGACTTAGGATTAAAAACATGTCATTAGTGGGTGAAAACCCGAAACATCCCCCGAACGGCCCCATGGGTGGCACCAACACGTCCCACGGGACTAACGTAACTCGTAGGAACTGGTCGCCCAGCCCTGGGACTCTCGGTTTGAGAATACGATGATAATTTGCATATTTCTAGACTTAGGCTTAAAAACATGGCATTAGAGGGTGAAAACCCAAAACAGCCCCCGAACTGCCCCGTGGGTGACGTCAACATCTCCCACGGGATCAATGTAACTTATAGGAACTGACCGCACAGCCGCGAGACACCCAGTTGGAGAATACGACGATAATTTGAATATTTCTAGATTTAAGCAAAACATGGCGTTATAGGGTGAAATTCGAAACAACCCTCGAACGACCCAGTGGGTGGCACCAACACCTCCCACGGGACCAATGTAACTCATAGGAACTGACCCGACAGCTGCAGGACTCCCGGTTTGAGAATATGACAGTAATTTGCATAATTCTACACTTAGGCTTAAAAACACGGCGTTAGAGGGTGAAAACCCGAAACAACCCCCGAACGGCCCCGTGGGTGGCACCAGCACCTCCCATGGGACTAATGTAACTCGTAGGAACTGACCCCGCAGCCGCGGCTCTCCCGGTTTGAGAATACAGCGATAATTTGCATATTTCTAGACTTAGGCTTAAAAACATGGCGTTAGAGGGTGAAAACTTGAAACAGCCCTCGAATGGCACCATGGGTGGCACCAACACCTCCCACGGGACCAATGTAACTCGTAGGAACTGGTCGTATAGCCGCGGGACTCCCAGTTTGACAATACGATAGTAATTTGCATATTTCTAGACTTAGGCTTACAAATATGGCGTTATATGGTGAAAGCCCAAAATAACCTCTGAACGGCCCTATGGGTGGCACCAACACCTCCCACGGGACCAATGTAACTCGTAGGAACTGATCGTGCAGCCGCGAGACTCCCGATTTGAGAATACGACGATAATTTTAATATTTCTGTATTTAAGCAAAACATGCCATTAGAGGGTAAAAACTCGAAACCACCCCCGAACGGCCCCGTGGGAGGCACCAACACCTCCCACGGGAACAATGTAACTCGTAGGAACTGACCCCGCAACCGCGGGTCTCCCGATTTGAGAATACGATGATAATTTACATATTTTTAGACTTAGGCTTAAAAACATGGCGTTAGAGGGTGAAAACTTGAAACATCCCCCGAACGGCCCTTTGGGTGGCACCAACACCTCTCACGGGACCAATGTAAATCGTAGGAACATTCCCTGTAGCCGCGGGTCTCCAGGTTTAAGAATACGACGATTATTTGCGTATTTCTAGACTTAGGCTTAAAAACATGGCGTATAGGGTGAAAACTTGAAATATCCCCCGAACGGCCCCGTGGGTGGCACGGACACTTCCCACGGGACCAATGTAACTCGTTGGAACTGACCACGTATTCGTGGGTCTCTCGATTTGAGAATACGACGGTAATTTGCATAATTCTAGACTTAGGCTTAACAACATGGCGTTAGAGGGTGAAAACCTGAAATAGCCCTTGAATAGCCCCGTGGGTGGCACCAACACCTCCCATGGGACAAATATGACTTGTCGGAACTGGTCGCGCAGACGCGGGACTTTTGTTTTGAGAATACGACAGTAATTTGCATAATTATAGACTTGGCTTAAAAACACGGCGTTAGTGGGTGAAAACTCAAAACAGCCCCCGAACGGCCCCGTGGGTGGCACCAACACCTCCCACAAGACTAATGTAACTCGTAGGAACTGGACTCGCAGCCCCGGGACCCTCGGTTTTAGAATACAATGATAATTTGCATATTTCTAGACATAGGCTTAAAAATATGGCGTTAGAGGGTGAAAACCCAAAACAGCCCCCGTACCGCCCCGTGGGTGGCGCCAACACCTCCCACGGGACCAATATAACTTGTAGGAACTCACCGCGTAGTCGCGAGACTCCCGGTTTGACAATACGATGATAATTTGTATATTTCTAGATTTAAGCAAAACATGGCGTTAGAGGGTGAAAACTCGAAATAGCCCCCGAATGTCCCCGTGGGTGGCACCAACGCCTCCTACAGGACCAATGTAACTCATACGAACTCACCCCGCAGCCGCGGGTCTCCCGGTTTGAGAATACGATGATAATTTACATATTTCTAGACTTGGGCTTAAAAACATGGCGTTAGAGGGTGAAAACTCAAAACAGCCCCCGAACGGCCCGTGGGTGGCACCAACAGCTCCCACGGGACCAATGTAACTCGTAGGAACTGATCACGCAGCCGCGGGTCTCTCGGTTTGAGAATACGACGATAATTTGCACAATTCTAGACTTGGGCTTAAAAACATGGTGTTATAGGGTGAAAACTCGAAATAACCCTCGAACGGCCTCGTGGGTTGCACGAACACCTCCCACAAGACCAATGTGACTCGTAGGAACTGGCCGAGCAGCCGTGGGACTCCCGATTTGAGAATTAGACAATAATTTGCTTAATTCTAAACTTAGGCTTAAAAACATGGCGTTAGTGGGTGAAAACCCAAAAGAGTGCCCGAACGACCTCGTGGGTAGCACCAACACCTCCCACGGGACTAATGTAACTCGTAGGAACTGACCCCGCAGTCGCGGGTCTCCCGGTTTGAGAATACGATGATAATTTGTATATTTCTTGACTTAGGCTTAAAAACATGACATTAGAGGGTGAAAACCCAAAACAGCCCCCGAACCGCCCGTGGGTGGCGCCAACACCTCCCTCGGGACCAATATAACTGGTAGGAACTCACCGCGCATCCACGAGACTCCCAGTTTGAGAATACGATGATAATTTGCATATTTCTAGATTTAAGCAAAACATGGCGTTAGAGGGTGAAAACTCGAAACAGCCCCCGAACGTCCCTGTGGGTGGCACCAACGCCTCCTACAGGACCAATGTAACTCATATGAACTGACCCCGCAGCCGTGGGTCTCCCGGTTTGAGAATACGATGATAATTTTCATATTTCTAGACTTGGGCTTAAAAACATGGCATTAGAGGGTGAAAACTCAAAACAGCCCCCGAACGGCCCCGTGGGTGGCACCAACAGCTCCCACGGGACCAATGTAACTCGTAGGAACTAATTACGCAGTCGCGGGTCTCTCGGTTTGAGAATACGACGATAATTTGCACAATTCTAGACTTGGGCTTAAAAACATGGCGTTATAGGGTGAAAACCCGAAACAACCCCCGAACGGCCCCGTGGGTTGCACCAACACCTCCCACAGGAACAATGTGACTCGTAGGAACTGGCCGAGCAGCCGTGGGACTCCCGGTTTTAGAATTAGACAATAATTTTCTTAATTCTAGACTTAGGCTTAAAAACATGGCGTTAGTGGGTGAAAACCCAAAACCGCACCCGAATGACCCCGTGGGTGGCACCAACACCTCCCACAGGACCAATGTAACTCGTAGGAACTGACCTCGCAGTCGCGGGTCTCCCGGTTTGAGAATACGATGATAATTTTTATATTTCTTGACTTAGGCTTAAAAACATGGCGTTAGAGGGTGAAAACTCGAAACAACCCCCGAACGGCTCCGTGGGTGACACCAGCACCTTTAACGGGACCAATGTAACTCGTAGGAACTGACCCCGCAGCCGCGGGTCTCTCGGTTTGAGAATACGATGATAAAATGTATATTTCTAGACTTAGGCTTAAAAACATGGCGTTAGAGGGTGAAAACTCGAAACAACCCCCGAACGGCCCCGTGGGTAGCACCAACACCTCCCATGGGACCAATGTGACTCGTAGGAACAGGTCATGCAGCCGCGGGACTCCCAGTTGGAGAATACGATGGTAATTTTTATATTTCTAAACTTAGACTTAAAAATACGGCGTTTGAGGGTGAAAACCCAAAACAACCCTCGAACGGCCCTGTGGGTGGCACCAACACCTCCCACGGGACCAATGTAACTCGTAGGAACTGACCGCGCAGCCATGAGACTCCTGGTTTGAGAATACGAAAATAATTTGTGTATTTCTAGACTTAAGCAAAACATGATGTTAGAGGGTGAAAACTCAAAACAGCCCCCGAACAACCCCGTGGGTGGCACCAACACCTCCCGCGGGACTAATGTAACTCGTAGGAACTAACCTGGAAGTCGCGGGTCTCCCGGTATGAGAATAAGACGATAATTTGCATATTTCTAGACTTTGGCTTAAAAACATAGCGTTAGAGGGTGAAAACTCGAAACAACCCCCGAACGGCCCCGTGGGTGACACCAACACCTCCCACAGTACCAATGTAACTCGTAGGAATTGACCACGCAGCCGTGGGACTTCCGGTTTGAGAATACGACGGTAATTTGCATATTTTTAGAGTTAGGCATATTAATATTTATATGTTGATAATTTTAACTCATATATGCAATTTTTCAGCTTGATTAAATTTTTTCTAAAACAACTCGGTTTTGATATTTTTTTTATGTATCCTATCATTTGTAGGATTTTTGCACACGGAACAAATGGAGGAGACAATGGTTTACAACGTGAAGATTGTTTATATGTTGTGGACATTCAGGATTTTATTTTTTATGTGTTACAGCCGTGCGGGATTTTATTGTTTAGTTTTATTGCCGTGCGGGCTTTATAATAAGCAGGTTTTACATTTACAGGGTTTGGAATGTCAAGAAAATAGAGGAAGCTCTGCCCAATTTTTTTTGGTCTGTGAATTATTAAAACGTGTAATATTTTTAAGTTTGTATATATATTTGTTTATTAACAACGTTCTCGAATCGCAATTTGTGATTTTTTTTATTATTTTGCCAATGATAAATATTTGTAACACCTGCTACGCATCCAACGTTACACGTAGCAACCGACGGTGCACTCACAGGAAACCCAAATTTTAGGATTGGACCAAAAAAATACATTTTGTTTTAAATTGTAGTTAAATATGGTCATGGACTTTGTCCATGCCCATTTTTTTTTTTTTCGTCGCGCATAAAAATGGTCGCGGCCAAAGTCCGCGTTCATTTTTTTTCTTTTTTCGTCACGATTGTGGGTCACGGATTTTGGCTGTGACCATATTTTTTATTTTTTTGTCACGACTGTGGGTCGCGAACTTTGGCCGCGACCAATTTGTCACGGTTGTGGGTCACGGATGAGGGCTGAGACAAATTTTTTTTTTTGTCACGGTCGTGGGCCTCGAACTTTGGCCGCGACCAAATTGTCACGGTTGTGGGTCACGGATGAGGGCCGCGACCATTTTATTTTATTTTTTTGTCACGAACGTGGGTCGCGAACTTTGGCCGCGACCAATTTGTCACGGTTGTGGGTCATGGATGAGGGCCGCGACCATTTTTTTTTAATTTTTTATCACGGGCGTGGGTCGCGGACTTTGGCCATGACCAATTTGTCATGGTTGTGGGTCACGGATGAGGGCCGTGACCCATCACGGTATGGGTCACGGCCCAAGTCTGTGACCATCTTCCGTGACCCCTCTCGACCGTGACCATTTTTTGGTCATGGCCTTGGGCCGCGACCCACGAAAATGGTCACGACCTAAATGGTCACGGCCCAAGTTCGCGACCCATAGTTTTGGTCATGGATTTTGGCCGTGACCAATCGCCAGTTTTGGTGTAGTGAACTGACCCCGCATCCGCGGGTCTCCCGGTTTGAGAGTACGACAGTAATTTGCATATTTCTAGACTTAGGCTTAAAAACATGTCGTTAGAGGGTGAAAAATCTAAATACCCCCCAAACGGCCCGTGGGTGGCACCAACACCTCCCACGGGACCAATGTAACTCGTAGGAACTGACCCCATAGCCGCGGATTTCAAAATGACGGTAATTTGCATATTTCTACTTGGTTACTGATAATTTTAACTCATATATGCAATTTTTCAGCTTGATTAAATTTTTTGTAAAACTATTTGGTTAATGATATTTTTTTTATGTATCCTATCATTTGTAGGATTTTTGCACGCGGAACGAACGAATGATGTAATGGTCTACAGCATGAAGATTGTTCGTATGTTATAGACATTCAGGATTTTGTTTTTTGTGTTACAGTCGTACGGGCTTTTATTGTTTAGCTTTATGGTCGTGCGGGCTTTTATAATTTGAATGTTGAATTTTCTGGCCGTGCAGGCTTTATAATAAGTAGGTTTTACATTTACAGGTTTTGGAATGTGAAGAAAATATGGGAAACTCTGCCCAATTTTTTTTTTTGTCTGTGAATTATTAAGACGATTAATATTTATAAGTTTGTATATATATTTGTTTATTAACAACGTTCTCGATTCGCAGTTTGTGGTTGGACCCCCCAATTTTAGGTGCACCACAGGACCCCCAATTTTAGGATTGGACCAAAAAATTACATTTTTTTAAAATTATAGTTAAATATGGTCATGGACTTTGTCCATGATCATTTTTATTTTTTTTGTCACTCACAAAAATGGTCGCGGACTTGGGCCGCGATCATTTTTTCACGGTTGTGGGTCACGGATGAGGGTTGCGACCCGTCACGGCATGAGTCACGGCCCAAGTCCGCGACCATCTGCCGTGACCCCCCTCGGCCGTGACCATTTTTTGATCATGGACTTGGGCCGCGACCCACGAAAATGGTCACGCCCGAAATGGTCATGACCCAAGTTCACGACACACAGTTTTGGTAAGGGATTTTGGTCGTGACCAATCGCCAGTTTTGGTGTAGTGGTTCCTACGAGTTACATTGGTCCCGTGGGAGGTGTTGGTGCCACTCACGGGGACGTTCAGGGGATGTTTCGAGTTTTCACCCTCTAACGCCATGTTTTTAAGCCTAAGTGAAGAAATATGCAAATTAGCGTCGTATTCTCAAACGGGGAGTCCCGTGACAGTGGGGTCAGTTCCTACGAGTTACATTGGTCCCGTGAAAAGTGTTATTGCCACTCACAGGGCCGTTCGAGGGCTGTTTCGAGTTTTCACCCTCTAACGCCATGTTAAGCCTAAGTCTTGAAATATGCAAATTAACGTCGTATTCTCAAACCGGGAATCCTGCGGCTGCGTGGTCAGTTCCTAAGAGTCACATTGGTCCCATGGGAGGTGTTGTTGCCACCCATGGGGACATTCGGGGGAGGTTTCGAGTTTCACCCTCTAACGCCATGTTTTTAAGCCTAAGTCTAGAAATATGCAAATTACTGTCGTACTCTCAAACCGGGAGTCCCGCGACTGCGGGGTCAGTTACTACGAGTTACATTGGTCCCGTGGGCGGTGTTGGTGCCACCCACGGGGACGTTCGGGGGCTGTTTCAAGTTTTCACCCTCTAACGCCATGTTTTAAAGCCTAAGTCAAGTAATATACAAATTATCGCCGTACTCTCAAATCGGGAGTCCCACGGCTGCGGGATCAGTTCCTATGAGTTACATTGGTCCAGTGGGAGGTGTTGGTGCCACCCACTGGGCCGTTCGGGGGTTGTTTAAAGTTTTCACCCTCTAACGCCATGTTAAGCATAAGTTTAGAAATATGCAAATTACCGTCGTATTCTCAAACCTGGAGTTCCGCGGCTGCGGGGTCAGTTCCTATGAGTTACATTGGTCCCGTAGGAGATGTTGGTGCCACCCACGGGGACGTTCGGCGGCTGTTTTGAGTTTTCACCCTCTAACGCCATGTTTTTGGGCCTAAGTCTAGAAATATGCAAATTACCATCGTACTCTCAAATAGGGAGTCCGGCGTCTGCGTGGTCAGTTGCTACGAGTTAAATTGGTCATGTGGGTGGTGTTGGTGCCACCCACGGGGACGTTCAGGGGTTGTTTTGAGTTTTCACCCTCTAATGCCATGTTTCTAAGTCTAAGTCTAGAAATATGCAAATTACCTTCTTTTTCTCAAACCAGGAGACCCGCGGATGTGGGGTCAGTTCCTACAAGTTACATTTATCCCGTGGGAGGTGTTGGTGCCACCCACGGGGCCATTCGGGGGATGTTTCGAGTTCTCATCCTCTAACGCCATGTTTTTAAGCCTAAGTCCCGAAATATATAAATTACCATCGTACTCTCAAATCGGGAGTCCCGCGGCTGCGGGGTCGGTTCCTACGAGATACATTGGTCCCGTGGGACGTGTTGGTGCCACCCACGGGACGGTCGGGGGCTGTTTCCAGTTCTCAACCTCTAACGCCATGGTTTTAAGCCTAAGTCTAGAAATATGCAAATTACCGCAAACTGGGAGTCCCGCGGTTGCAGGGTCAGTTCCTACTGGTTACATTGGTCCCGTTGCAGGTGTTGGTGCCACCCACGGGGCCGTTCGGGGGCTATTTCGAGATCTCACCCTCTAACACCATGTTTTTAAACCTAAGTCTAGAAATATGCAAATTACCGTTGTACTCTCAAATCGAGAGAACCGCAGCTACTGGGTCAGTTCTTACAAGTTACAATGGTCCCGTGGGAGGTGTTGGTGGCACTCACGGGGCCGTTCGGGGGCTGTTTCGAGTTCGCACCCTCTAAAGTCATGTTTTTAAGCCAAAGTCTAGAAATATACAAATTACCGTCGTACTCTCAAACCGAGAGTCCCGCGGATGCGGGATTAGTTCCTACGAGTTACAATGGTCTCGTGGGAGGTGTTGGTGGCACTCACGAGGCCGTTCTTGGGCTGTTTTGAGTTTTCAACCTCTAACGCCATGTTTTTAAGCCTATGTCTAGAAATATTCAAATTACCGTCGTACACTCAAACGGGGAGTCCCGCGACTGCGGGGTTAGTTCCTACCATTTACATTGGTCCTGTAGGAGGTGTTGGTGCCACCCACGGGGCCATTTGGGGGCTGTTTTGAGTTTTCCTCATCTAAAGTCATGTTTCTAAGCCTAAGTCTAAAAATATGCAAATTACTATCGTACTCTCAAATCGGGAGTCCCGCGGCTACGGGGTCAGTTCCAACGAGTTACAATGGTCCCATGGGAGGTGTTGGTGGCACCCACGGGGCCGTTCGGGGGCTGTTTTGAGTTTTCACACTCCAACGCCATGTTTTGCGTAAGTCTAGAAATATGCAAATTACTGTCGTACTCTCAAATTGGGAATCCCGTGGCTGCGTGGTCAGTTCTTATGAGTTACATTGGTCCCATGGGAGGTGTTGGTGCCACCCACAGGGATTTTCGGGGTATGTTTCATATTTTCACCCACTAACGCCATGCTTTCAAGCCTAAGTTTTGAAATATGAAAATTAACCTCGTATTCTCAAACCGGGAGACCCGCGGCTTCGGGGTCAATTCCTACGAGTTACATTGGTCCCGTGGGAGGTGTTGGTTCTCACCCATGGGGCTGTTTTAAGTTCTCACCCACTAACGCCATATTTTTAAGCCGTACTCTAAAACCGGGAGTCCCGCGGCTGCGGGGTCAGTTCCTACGACTTACATTGGTCCGGTGGGAGGTGTTGGTGCCACCCACGGGGTAGGCCGGGGGCTATTTCGAGTTTTCACCATCTAACGCCTGTTTTTAAGCCTAAGTCAACAAATATGAAAATTAGCGTCGTATTCTCAAACCGGGAGTCCCGCAACTGCGGGGTCAGTTCCTACGAGATACATTTGTCCCATGGGTGGTGTTGGTGCCACCCACGGGGCCGTTCGGGGGCTGTTTCGAGTTTTCACCTTCAAACGCCATGTTTTTAAGCCTACGTCTAGAAATATGCAAATTACCGCCTTATTCTCAAATTGGGGGACCCGCGGATGCGGGGTTAGTTCCTAAGAGTTACATTGGTCCCGTGGGAGGCGTTGGTGCCACCCATGGGGCCATTCGGGGGCCGTTTCGAGTTCTAACCCTCTAACGCCATTTTTAAGCCTAAGTCTAGAAATATGCAAATTACCATCATACTCAAAAACTGGGAGTCCAACGGCTGCGGGGTCAGTTCCTACGAGTTACATTGGTCCCGTGGGAGGTGTTAGTGCCACCCACGGGGACGGTCGGGGGCTGTTTCCAGTTCTCACCCTCTAACGCCAAGTTTTTAAGCCTAAGTCTAGAAATATGAAAATTACCGCAAACCGGGAGTCCCGCGACTGCAGGTCAGTTCCTACGAGTTACATTGGTCCCGTGGAAGGTGTTGGTGCCACCCACGGGGCTGTTCGGGGGCTGTTTCGAGTTCTCACCCTCTAACGCCATGTTTTTAAGCCTAAGTCTAGAAATATGCAAATTACCGCAAACCGGGAGTCCCGCGACTTTGGGGTCAGTTCCTACGAGTTACAATGGTCCCGTGGGAGGTAATGGTGGCACCCACGGGGCCGTTCGGGGGCTGTTTCGAGTTCTCACACTCTAAAGTCATGTTTTTAATCCTAACTCTTGAAATATTAAAATTACCGTCGTACTCTCAAACCGGGTGTCCCGCGGCTACGAGGTCAGTTCCTACGAGTTTTAATGGTCCCGTGGGAAGTGTTGGTGGCACCCACGGGGCCGTCCGTGGGCTGTTTCGAGTTTTCACCCTCTAACGCCATGTTTTTAAGCCTAACTCTAGAAATATGCAAATTACCGTCGTACTCTGAAACGGGGAGTCCCGCGACTGCGGGGTCAGTTCCTATCATTTACCTTGGTCTTGTGGGAGGTGTTGGTGCCACCCACGGGGCCGGGTCCGTTCGGGGGCTATTTCGAGTTTTCGCCCTCTAACGCCATGTTTCAAAAACTAAGTCTATAAATATAAAAATTACCATCGTACTCTCAAATCGGGTGTCCCGCGGCTGCGGGGTCAGTTCGTACGAGTTACATTGGTCCCGTGGGAGGTCTTGGTGGCACCCACGGGGACGTTCGGGGGCTGTTTCGAGTTCTCCCCCTCTAACGCCATGTTTTAAGCCTAAATCTAGAAATATGCAAATTACCATCGTACTCTCAAACCGGGAGTCCCGCGGCTGCGGGGTCAGTTCCTACGAGTTACATTGGTCCCATGGGAAGTGTTGGTGCCACCCACGGGAACGGTCGGGGGCTGTTTCGAGTTTTCACCCTCTAACGCCATGTTTTTAAGAGTAAGTCTAGAAATATGCAAATTACCATTGTAGTCTCAAACCGGGAGTCCCGCGGCTGCGAGGTCAGTTCCTACGAGTTACAATGGTCCCGTGGGAGGTGTTGATGGCACCCACGGGGCCGTTCGTGGGATGTTTTGAGTTCTCACGCTCTAACGTCATGTTTTTAAGCCTAAGTCAAGAAATATGCAAATTACCATCGTACTCTCAAACCGGGTGTCTCGCGGCTGCGGGGTCAGTTCCTAACATTTACATTGGTTCCGTGGGAGGTGTTGGTGCCACCCACGGGGTCGTTCGGGGGCTGTTTCAAGTTTTCACCCTCTAACGACATGTTTCTAAGCCTAAGTATTGAAATATGCAAACTACAGTCGTACTCTCAAACCGGGAGTCCCGCGGCTGCGGGGTTAGTTCCTATGAGTTACAATGGTCCCGTGGGAGGTGTTGGTGGCACCCATGGAGCCGTTCGTGGGCTATTTCGAGTTTTCACACTCTAACGTCATGTTTTGCGTAAGTCTAGAAATATGCAAATTACCATCGTACTCTCAAACTGGGAGTCCTGCGGCTGCGTGGTCAGTGCTACGAGTTATATTGGTCCCGTGGGAGGTGTTGGTTCCACCCATGGGGACGTTCGGGGGATGTTTCGAGTTTTCACCCTCTAACGCCTTGTTTTTAAGCCTAATCCTAGAAATAAGTAAATTACCGTCGTATTCTCAAATCGGGAGTCCCGCGGCTGTGGGGTTAGTTCCTGTGAGTTACATTGGTCCCGTGGGAGGTGTTGGTGACACCCACGGGGACGTTCGGGGTCTGTTTCGAGTTTTCACCCTCTAACGCCATGTTTTTTAGCCTAGGTCTAGAAATATGATAATTACTGTCGTACTCTCAAACCGGGAGTCCTGCGGCTGTGTGGTCAGTTCCTACGAGTTACATTTGTCCCGTGGGTAGTGTTGGTGCCACCCACGGGGCCGTTTGGGGGCTGTTTCGATTTTTCACCCTCTAACGCCATGTTTCTAAGCCTAAGTATGGAAATATGCAAATTACCGTCTTATTCTCAAAAAGGGAGACCTGCGAATGCGAGGCCAGTTCCTACAAGTTACATTGGTCCCGTGGGAGGTGTTGGTGCCACCCATGGGGCCATTCGGGAGCTATTTCGAGTTTTCACCCTCTAACGCCATGTTTTTAAGCCTAAGTCTAGAAATATGAAAATTACCATCGTACTCTCAAAGGGGGAGTCCCACGGCTGCGGGTTCAGTTCCTACGAGTCACAATGGTCCCGTGGGAGGTGTTGGTGGCACCAAGGGGTCCGTTCGGGGGCTATTTAGAATTTTCACACTCTAATGCCATGTTTTGAGTAAGTCTAGAAATATGCAAATTACCATCGTACTCTCAAACTGGGAGTCCTACGGCTGCGTGGATAGTTCGTACGAGTTACATTGGTCCCGTGGGAGGTGTTGGTGCCACCCACGGGGACGTTCGGGGGCTGTTTCGAGTTTTCATCCTCCAACGCCATGTTTTTAATCCTAAGTCTAGAAATATGCAAATTACCGTCGTATTCTCAAATCAGGAGTCCCGCGGCTGCGGGGTCAGTTCCTATGAGTTACATTGGTCCCGTGGGAGAAGTTGGTGTCACCCGCGGGGACGTGCAGGGGCTGTTTCCAGTTCTCACCCTCTAACGCCATGTTTTTAAGCCTAAGTCTAGAAATATGCAAATTACCGCAAACCGGGAGACCCGCGGCTGCAGGGTCAGTTCCAACAGGTTACACTGGTCCCGTGGGAGGTGTTGGTGCCACCCAGGGCGCCGTTCGGGGGCCATTTCGAGTTCTCACCCTCTAACGCCATGTTTTTAAGCCTAAGTCTAGAAATATGCAAATTACTGTTGTACTCTCAAATCGAGAGACCCGTAGCTACGGGGTCAGTTCCTACGAGTTACAATGGTCCTGTGGGAGGTGTTGGTGGTAGTCACGGGGCCGTTCGGGGGCTGTTTCGAGTTCTCACCCTCTAAAGCCATGTTTTAAGCCTAATTCTACAGATATGCAAATTACCATCGACTCTCAAACCGAGAGTCCCGCGGCTGCGGGGTCAGTTCCTACGAGTTACAATGGTCCCGTTGGAGGTGTTAGTGGCACCCACGGGGCCGTTCGCGGGCTGTTTCGAGTTTTCACCCTCTAACGCCATATTTTTAAGCCTAAGTCTAGAAATATGCAAATTACCGTCGTACTCTCAAACGGGGAGTCCCGCGGCTACGGGGTCAGTTCCTAAGATTTACGTTGGTCCCGCGGGAGGTGTTGGTGCCACCCACTGGCCGTTCGAGGGCTGTTTCGATTTTTCACCCTCTATCGCCATGTTTCTAAGCCTAAGTCTAGAAATATGCAAATTACAATCGTACTCTCAAATCGGGAGTCCCACGGCTGCGGGGTCAGTTCCTACGAGTTACAATGGTCCTGTGGGAGGTGTTGGTGGCACCCACGGGGACGTTAGGAGGCGGTTTCGAGTTTTCACACTCTAACGCCATGTTTTGCGTACGTCTAGAAATATGAAAATTACCGTCGTACTATCAAACTGGGAGTCCCGTGGATGCGTGGTCCGTTCCTACGAGTTACATTGGTCCCGTGGGAGGTGTTGGTTCCACCCACGGGGACGTTCGGGGGCTGTTTCTAGTTTTCACCCTCTAACGCCAAGTTTTTAAGCCTAAGTCTAGAAATATGAAATTACCCTCGTATTCTCAAATCGGGAGACCCGCGGCTACGGGGTCAATTCCTACGAGCTACATTGCCCCCGTGGGAGGTGTTGGTGCCACCCACGGGGCTGTTTCGAGTTCTCACCCTCTCACGCCATGTTTTTAACCCTAAGTCTAGAAATATGAAAATTACGGTCGTACTCTCACACTGGGAGTCCAGCGACTGAGGGGTCATTTCCTACGAGTTACATTGGTCCCGTGGGAGGTGTTGGTGCCACCCACGGGATCGGTCGGGGGCTGTTTCGAGTTCTCACCGTCTAACGCCATGTTTTTAAGCCTAAGTCTAGAAATACGCAAATTACCATCGTATTCTCAAACCGGGAGTCCCGCGACTGCGTGGTCAGTTCCTACGAGTTATTTTGCTCTCGTGGGAGGTGTTGGTACCACCCACGGGAACGGTCGGGGGTTGTTTCGAGTTCTCACCCTCTAATGCCATTATTTAAGCCTAAATAAAAAAATATGCAAATTACCGTCATACTCCCAAACCGGGAGTCCTGCGGCTGCATGGTCAGTTCCTACGAGTTACATTGGTCCCGTGGGAGGTGTTGGAGGCACCCACGGGGCCATTTTGGGGTTGTTTCGAGTTTTCACCCTCTAACGCCATGTTTTTAAGCCTGGATCTAAAAATATGCAAATTACGGTCGAACTTTTAAACCTGGAGTCCCGCGGTTGTGTGGTCAATTCTTAGGAGTTACAATGGTCCCATGAGAGGTATTGGAGGCACCCACGGGGACGTTCGGGGGCTGTTTAGAGTTCTCACCCTCTAACGCCTTGTTTTTTAGGGTATGTCTAGAAATATTAAAATTACCATTGTACTCTCAAGCCGAGAGTTTCGCAGCTTCGGGGTCAGTTCCTACGAGTTACATTGGTCCCGTGGGAAGTGTTGGTGTCACCCACGGGGACGGTCGGGGGCTATTTCGAGTCTCACCCTCTAACGCCATGTTTTTAAGCCTATGTCCAGAAATATGAAAATTACCATCGTATTCTCAAATCGGGAGTCCCGTGGCTGCAGGGTCAGTTCCTACGAGTTACATTGGTCCCGTGGGAGGTGTTGGTGCCACCCACGGGGCCGTTCTGGGGCTGTTTCGAGTTCTCACACCCTAACGCCAAGTTTTTAATCCTAAGTCTAGAAATATGCAAATTACCGTTGTATTCTCAAATCGGGAGTCCCGCGGCTGCGGGGTCACTTCCTATGAGTTACATTGGTCCCGTGGGAGGTATTGGTGACACCCACGGGGACGTTCGGGGGCTGTTTCGAGTTTTCACCCTCTAAAGCCATGTTTTTTAGCCTAAGTCTAGACGTATGAAAATTACCGTCGTACTCTCAAACCGAGAGTCCTACGGCCGCGTGGTCAGTTCCTACGAGTTACATTGGTCCCGTGGGTGGTGTTGGTGCCACCCACGGGGCCGTTCAGGGGATGTTTCGAGTTTTCACCCTCTAACGCCATGTTTTCAAGCCTAAGTCTAGAAATATGCAAATTACCCTCGTATTCTCAAACCGGGAGACCCGCGGCTACGGGGTCAGTTCCTACGAGCTACATTGGTCCCATCGAAGGTGTTGGTGCCACCCACGGGGTTGTCTCGAGTTCTCACCCTCTCACGCCATGTTTTTAAGCCAAAGTCTATAAATATGCAAATTACCGTCGTACTCTCAAATTGGGAGTCCCGCGGCTGTGGGGTCAGTTCCTACGAGTTACAATGGTCCTATGGGAGGTGTTGGTGGCACCCACGGCGTCGTTCGTGGGCTGTTTCAAGTTCTCACCCTCTAACGCCACGTTTTTAAGCCTAAGTCAACAAATATGCAAATTACCGTTGTACTCTCAAACCGGGAGTCCCGCGGCTGCGGGGTCAGTTCCTAATATTTACATTGGTCCTGTCGGAGGTGTTGGTGCCATCCACGGGGCCGTTCGGGGGATGTTTCAAGTTTTCACCCTATAACGCCATGTTTCTAAGCCTAAGTCTAGAAATATGCAAATTACCGTCGTACTCTCAAATCGGGAGTCCCGTGACTGCGGGCTCAGTTCCTACGAGTTACATTGGTCCCGTGGGAGGTGTTGGTGCCACCCACGGGGCTGTTTTGAGTTCTCACCCTCTAACGCCATGTTTTTAAGCCTAAGCCTTAAAATATGCAAATTACCATCGTACTTTCAAACCAGGAGTCCCCCTTGCAGGGACAGTTTCTATGAGTTACATTGGTCCGATGGGAGGTGTTGGTGCCACCCACAGGGCCGTTCCAGGGCCATTTTGATTTTTCACCCTCTAACGCCATGTTTTTAAGCCTAAGTCAAGAAATATGAAAATTATAGTCGTACTCTCAAATCGGGAGTCCCGCAACTGCGGGGTCAGTTCGTACGAGTTACATTGGTCTCGTGGGTGGTGTTGGTGCCACTCACGGGGAAGTTCGAGGGCTGTTTCGAGTTTTCACCCTCTAACGCCATGTTAAACATAAGTCTTGAAATACGCAAATTACCGTTGTATTCTCTAAACGATAGTCCCGCGGCTGCATGGTTAGTTCCTACGAGTCACATTGGTATGGTGGGAGGTATTGTCGCCACCCACGGGGACGTTCGGGGGCTATTTCGAGTTTTCACCCTTTAATACCATGTTTATAAGCCTAAGTCTAGAAATATGCAAATTATCATCGTACTCTCAAACCGGGAGTCCCGCGGCTGCATGGTTAGTTCCTACGAGTCACATTGGTATGGTGGGAGGTGTTGTCGCCACCCACGGGGACGTTCGGGGGCTGTTTCGAGTTTTCACCCTCTAAGGCCATGTTTTTAAGCCTAAGTCTAGAAATATGAAAATTACCATCGTACTCTCAAATCGGGAGTCCCGCGGCTGCGGGGTCAGTTCCTACGAGTTACATTGGTCCCGTGGGAGGTGTTGGTGCCACCCACGGGGACGGTCGGCGGCTGTTTCGAGTTCTAACACTCTAACGCGATGTTTTCAAGCCTAAGTCTAGAAATATGCAAATTACCCTCGTATTCTCAAACCGGGAGACCCGCGGCTACGGGGTCAGTTCCAACGACTTACATTGGTCCCGTGGGTGGTGTTGGTGCCACCCATGGGGATGTTTTGAGTTCTCACCCTCTAATGCCATGTTTTTATGCCTAAGTCTTGAAATATGCAAATTACTGCCGTACCCTCAAACCAGGAGTCCCACGGCTGCGGGGTCAGTTTCTACGAGTTACATTGGTCTGGTGGGAGGTGTTGGTGCCACCCACGGGGCCGTTCTGGGACTATTTTGATTTTTCACCCTCTAACGCCATGTTTTTAAGCCTAAGTCATGAAATATGAAAATTACCATCTTCCTCGCAAATTGGGAGTCCCGCAGCTGAAGGGTCAGTTCCTATGAGTTACAACGGTCCCGTGGGAGGTGTTGGTGGCACCCACGGGGCCGTTCGGGAGCTGTTTCGAGTTTTCACACTCTAACGCCATGTTTTCCGTAAGTCTAGATATATGCAAATTACCGTCATACTATCAAACTGGGAGTCCCGTGGCTGCGTGGTCAGTTCCTACGAGTTACATTGGTCTCGTGGGAGGTGTTGGTGCCACCCAAGGGGCCGTTCGGGGGCTGTTTTGATTTTTCACCCTCTAACGCCATGTGTTCAAGCCTAAGTCTAGAAATATGCAAATTACCCTCGTATTCTCAAACCGGGAGACCCGCGGCCACGGGGTCAGTTCCTACGAGTTACATTGGTCCCGTGGGAGGTGTTGGTGCCACCCACGGGGCTGTTTCGAGTTCTCACCCTCTAACGCCATGTTTTTAAGCCTAAGTCTTAAAATATGAAAATTACTGTCGTATTCTCAAACCGAGAGTCCCGCGGCTGTGTGGTCAGTTCCTACGAGTCACATTGGTCCGGTGGGAGGTGTTGTTGCCACCCACGGGGACGTTCGGGGGCTGTTTCCAGTTTTCACCTTCTAATGCCATGTTTTTTAGCCTAAGTCAAGAAATATGCAAATTATCATCGTACTCTCAAACCAGGAGTCCCGCGGCTGCGGGGTCAGTTACTACGATTTACATTGGTCCCGTGGGCGGTGTTGGTGCCACCCACGGGGACGTTTGGGACCTGTTTTGAGTTTTCAACCTCAAATGCCCTGTTTAGAAGCCTAAGTCAAGAAATATACAAATTATCGTTGTACTCTCAAACCGGGAGTCCCGCGGCTGCGGGATCAGTTCCTACGAGTTACATTGGTCCCGTGGGAGGTGTTGGTGCCACCCACTGGGCCGTTCGGGGGCTATTTTGAGTTTTCACCCTCTAACGCCATGTTAAGCCCAAGTCTAGAAATATGCAAATTACCATCGTATTCTCAAACCGAGAGTCCCCCGGCTGTCAGGTCAGTTCCTATGAGTTACATTGGTCCCGTGGGAGGTACTGGTGCCACCCACGGGGACGTTCAGGGGCTGTTTTGAGTTTTCACCCTCTAACGCCATGTTTTTTAGCCTAAGTCTAGAAATATGCAAATTACCATCGTACTCTCAAAGCGGGAGTCCTGCGACTACGTGGTCAGTTCCTATGAGTTACATTGGTCCCGTGGGTGGTGTTGGTGCCACCCACGGGGCCGTTCAGGGGCTGTTTTGAGTTTTCACCCTCTAACGCCATGTCAAGCCTAAGTCTCGAAATATGAAAATTACCTTCGTATTCTTAAACCGGGAGTCCCGCGGCTGCGTGGTCAGTTCCTACGAGTCACATTGGTCCCGTGGGAGGTGTTGGTACCACCCACGGGGCCATTTGGCGGCTGTTTCGAGTTCTCACCCTCTAACGCCATGTTTTTAAGCCTAAGTCTAGAAATATGCAAATTACCATCGTACTCTCAAACCGGGAGTCCCGCGACTGCGGGGTCAGTTCCTACGAGTTATATTGGTCCCGTGGGAGGTGTTGGTGGAAGTCACGGGGTCGTTCGTGGGCTGTTTCAAGTTTTCACCCTATAATGCCATGTTTTTAAGCCTAAGTCTAGAAATATGAATATTACCGCCGAACTCGCAAATGGGGAGTCCCGCGGCTACGGGGTCAGTTCCTACCATTTCCATTCGTTCCGTGGGAGGTGTTGGTACCACCCACGGGGTTGTTCGCGGGCTGTTTCAATTTTTCACCCTCTAACGCCATGTCAAGCCTAAGTCTCGAAATATGCAAATTACCTTCGTATTCTTAAACCGGGAGTCCCGCGGCTGCGTGGTCAGTTCCTACGAGTCACATTGGTCCCGTGGGAGGTGTTGGTACCACCCACGGGGCCATTTGGCGGCTGTTTCGAGTTCTCACCCTCTAACGCCAAGTTTTTAAGCCTAAGTCTAGAAATATGCAAATTACCATCGTACTCTCAAACCGGGAGTCCCGCGGCTACGGGGTCAGTTCCTACGAGTTACATTGGTCCCGTCGGAGGTGTTGGTGGAAGTGACGGGGTCGTTCGTGGGCTATTTCAAGTTTTCACCCTCTAATGCCATGTTTTTAAGCCTAAGTCTAGAAATATGCATATTACCGTCGAACTCGCAAACGGGGAGTCCCGCGGCTACGGGGTCAGTTCCTACCATTTACATTCGTTCCGTGGGAGGTGTTGGTACCACCCACGGGGTTGTTCGCGGGCTGTTTCAATTTTTCACCCTCTAACGCCATTTTAAGCCTAAGTCTTGAAATATGCAAATTACCATCGTTCTCAAATCGGGAGTCCCGCAGCTGCGTGGCCAGTTCCTATGAGTTACATTGGTCCCGTGGGAGGTGTTGGTACCACCCACGGGGCCATTTGGTGGATGTTTCGAGTTCTCACCCTCTAACGCCATTTTTTAAGCCTAAGTCTAGAAATATGCAAATTACCATCGTACTCTCAAACCGGGAGTCTCGAGGAAACGGGGTCAGTTTCTACGAGTTACATTGGTCCCGTGGGAGGTGTTGGTGGAAGTCACGGGGTCGTTCGTGGGCTGTTTCGAGTTTTCACCCTCTAACGCCATGTTTTTAAGCCTAAGTCTAGAAATATGCATATTACCGTCGTATTCTCAAACCGGGAGTACTGCGGCTGCGTGGTCAGTTCCTACGAGTCACATTCGTCCCGTGGGAGGTGTTGGTGCCACCCACGGGGCCAATTGGCGGCTGTTTCGAGTTCTCACCCTCTAACGCCATGTTTTTAAGACTAAGTCTAGAAATATGCAAATTACCATCGTACTCTCAAATCGGGATTCCCACGTCTGCGGGATCAGTTCCTACGAGTTACAATTGTCCCGTTGGAGGTGTTGGTGCCACCCACGGGGACGGTCGGGAGCTGTTTCCAGTTCTCACCCTCTAACGCCATGTTCTTAAGCGTAAGTCTAGAAATATGTAAATTACCGCAAACAGGGATTCCCGCGGCTACAGGGTCAGTTCCTACGAGTTACATTTGTCCCGTGGGAGGTTTTAGTACCACCCACGGGGCCGTTCGGGGGCTGTTTCGAGTTCTCGGCCTCTAACGCCATGTTTTTAAGCCTAAGTCTAGAAATATGAAAATTTACCGTCGTACTCTCAAACCGAGAGACCCGCGGCTACGGGGTCAGTTCCTACGAGTTACAATGGTCCCGTGGGAGGTGTTGGTGGCAGTCACGGGGCCGTTTGGGGGCTGTTTCGAGTTCTCACCCTCTAAAGCCATGTTTTTAAGCCTTACTCTAGAAATAGGCAAATTAACGTCGTACTCTAAAATCGGGAGTCCCGCGGCTGTGGGGTCAGTTCCTACCATTTACATTGGTCCCGTGGGAGGTGTTGGTGCCACCCATGGGGCCGTTCAGGGGCTGTTTTGATTTTTCACCCTCTCACGCCATGTTTCTAAGCCTAAGTCTTAAAATATGCAAATTACCGTCGTACTCTCAAATCGGGTGTCCCGCAGCTGCGGGGTCAGTTCCAACGAGTTACAATGGTCCCGTGGGAGGTGTTGGTGGCACTCAATGGGCCGTTCAGGGGCTGTTTCGAGTTTTCACACTTTAACGCCATGTTTTGCGTAAGTCTAGAAATATGCAAATTACCGTCGTACTATCGAACTGGGATTCCCGCAGCTGCGTGGTCAGTTCCTATGAGTTACATTGGTCTCGTGGGAGGTGTTGGTGCCACCCACGGGGACGTTCGGGGGCTGTTTCGAGTTTTCACCCTCTAACGCCATGTTTTCAAGCCTAAGTCTAGAAATATGCAAACTACCCTGCTATTCTCAAACCGGGAGACCCGCGGCTACGGGGTCAGTTCCTACGAGTTACATTGGTCCCGTGGGAGGTGTTGGTGCCACCGACGGGAATTATTTCGAGTTCTCACCCTCTAACGCCATGTTTTTAAGTCTAAGTCTTGAAATATGCAAATTACGGTCGTACTTTTAAACTAGGAGTCCTGCGGCTGCGGGGTCAGTTCCTACGAGTTACAATGGTCCCGTGGGAGGTGTTGGTGGCACCCACGGGGCCGTTCGGGGGCTATTTCGAGTTTTCGCACTATAACGCCATGTTTTGCGTAAGTCTAGAAATATGCAAATTACCGTTGTACTCTCAAACTGGGAGTCCTGCGGCTGCGTGGTCAGTTCCAGCGAGTTACATTGGTCCCGTGGAAGGTGTTGGTGACACCCATGGGTCCGTTCAGGGGCTATTTTGGTTTTTCACCCTCTCACGCCATGTTTGTAAGCCTAAGTCTTAAAATATGAAAATTACCGTCGTACTCTCAAATCGGGTGTCCCGCAGCTGCGGGGTCAGTTCCAACGAGTTACAATGGTCCTGTGGGAGGTGTTGGTAAAACCCACGGGGCCGTTCAGGGGCTGTTTCGAGTTGTCACACTTTAACCCATGTTTTGCGTAAGTCTAGAAATATGGAAATTACCGTCGTACTATCGAACTGGGATTCCCGCGGCTGCGTGGTCAGTTCCTATGAGTTACATTGGTCTCGTGGGAGGTGTTGGTGCCACCCACGGGGACGTTCGGAGGCTATTTCGAGTTTTCACCCTCTAACGCCATGTTTTCAAGCCTAAGTCTAGAGATACGCAAATTACCCTGGTATTCTCAAACCGGGAGACCCGCGGCTACGAGGTCAGTTCCTGCGAGTTACATTTGTCCCGTGGGAGGTGTTGGTGCCACCGACGGGGCTGTTTCGAGTTCTCACCCTCTAACACCATGTTTTTAAGTCTAAGTCTTGAAATATGCAAATTACTGTCGTACTCTTAAACTAGGAGTCCTGCGGCTGCGGGGTCAGTTTCTACGAGTTACATTGGTCCGGTGGGTGGTGTTGGTGCCACCCACGAGGATGGTCGGGGGTTGTTTTGAGTTTTCACCCTCTCACGCCATTTTTTTAAGCCCAAGTCAAGAAATATGTAAATTTGCATCTCTTTCTCAAACCGGGAGTCCCGTGACTGCGGGGTCAGTTCGTACGAGTTACATTGATCCCGTGGGAGGTGTTGGTGCCACCCACGGGGGCGTTCGGGGGATGTTTCGAGTTTTCACCCTCTAACGCCATGTTTCTAAGCCTAAGTCTAGAAATATGTAAATTACCATCGTACTCTCAAATCGGGAGTCCCGTGGCTGAGGGGTCAGTTCCTAGGAGTTACAATGGTCCCGTGGGAGGTGTTGGTGGCACCCACGAGGCCGTTCGTGGGCTGTTTCGAGTTCTCACCCTCTAACGCCATGTTTTGAAGCATAAGTCAAGAAATATGCAAATTACCGTCATACTCTCTAACCGGGAGTCCCGCGGCTGCGGGGTGAGTTCCTAACATTTACATTGGTCCCGTGGGAGGTGTTGGTGTCACCCACGGGGCTGTTCGGGGGCTATTTCGAGTTTTCACCCTCTAACGCCATGTTTCTAAGCCTAAGTCTAAAAATATGCAAAGTACCGTCGTACTCTCAAAACGGGAGTCCCGCGGCTGTGGGGTCAGTTCCTATGAGTTACAATGGTCCCGTGGGAGGTGTTGGTGGCAGCCACGTGGCCGTTCGGGGGCTATTTCGAGTTTTCGCACTCTAACGCCATGTTTTTAATCCTAGGTCTAGAAATATGCAAATTACCATCGTATTCTCAAATCGGGAATCCCGCGGCTGTGGGGTCAGTTCCTATGAGTTACATTGGTCCCGTGGGAGGTGTTGGTGACACCCATGGGGCCGTTCAGGGGCTATTTTGATTTTTCACCCTCTCACGCCATGTTTCTAAGCCAAAGTTTTAAAATATGCAAATTACCGTCGTACTCTCAAATCGGGTGTCCCGCAGCTGCGGGATCAGTTCCAACGAGTTACAATGGTCCTGTGGGAGGTGTTGGTGGCACCCACGGGGCCGTTTAGGGGATGTTTCGAGTTTTCACACTTTAACCCATGTTTTGCGTAAGTCTGGAAATATGGAAATTACCGTCGTACTATCGAACTGGGATTCCCGCAGCTACGTGGTCAGTTCCTATGAGTTACATTGGTCTCGTGGGAGGTGTTGGTGCCACCCACGGGGACGTTCGGGGGCTATTTCGAGTTTTCACCCTCTAACGCCATGTTTTCAAGCCTAAGTCTAGAGATACGCAAATTACCCTGGTATTCTCAAACCGGGAGACCCGCGGCTACGAGGTCAGTTCCTACGAGTTACATTGGTCCCGTGGGAGGTGTTGGTGCCACTGACGGGGCTGTTTTGAGTTCTCACCCTCTAACGCCATGTTTTTAAGTCTAAGTCTTGAAATATGCAAATTACTGTCGTACTCTTAAACTAGGAGTCCTGCGGCTGCGGGGTCAGTTTCTACGAGTTACATTGGTCCGGTGGGTGGTGTTGGTGCCACCCACAACGATGGTCGGGGGCTGTTTTGAGTTTTCACCCTCTAACGCCATTTTTTTAAGCCCAAGTCAAGAAATATGTAAATTTGCATCTCTTTCTCAAACCGGGAGTCCCGCGACTGCGGGGTCAGTTCGTACGAGTTACATTGATCCCGTGGGAGGTGTTGGTGCCACCCACGGGGCCGTTCGGGGGCTGTTTTGAGTTTTCAACCTCTAACGCCATGTTTCTAAGCCTAAGTCTAGAAATATGTTAATTACCATCGTACTCTCAAATCGGGAGTCCCGTGGCTGAGGGGTCAGTTCCTAAGAGTTACAATGGTCCCGTGGGAGGTGTTGGTGGCACCCACGAGGCCGTTCATGGGCTGTTTCGAGTTCTCACCCTCTAACGCCATGTTTTGAAGCCTAAGTCAAGAAATATGTAAATTACCATCATACTCTGTAACCGGAAGTCCCGCGGCTGCGGGGTGAGTTCCAAACATTTACATTGGTCCCGTGGGAGGTGTTGGTGCCACCCACGGGGCTGTTCGTGGGCTATTTCGAGTTTTCACCCTCTAACGCCATGTTTCTAAGCCTAAGTCTAAAAATATGCAAAGTACCGTCGTACTCTCAAAACGGGAGTCCCGCGGCTGTGGGGTCAGTTCCTACGAGTTACAATGGTCCCGTGGGAGGTGTTGGTGGCACCCACGGGGCCGTTCGGGGGCTATTTCGAGTTTTCGCACTCTAACGCCATGTTTTGTGTAAGTCTAGAAATATGCAAATTATCGTTGTACTCTATAACTGCGAGTCCTGCGGCTGCGTGGTCAGTTCCAACGAGTTACATTGGTCCCGTGGGAGGTGTTGGTGCCACCCACGGGGACGTTCGGGGGCTGTTTCGAGTTTTCACCCTCTAACGCCATGTTTTTAATCCTAGTTCTAGAAATATGCAAATTACCATCGTATTCTCAAATCGGGAGTCCAGCGGCTGCGGGGTCAGTTCCTATGAGTTACATTGGTCCCGTGGGAGGTGTTTGTGACACCCACGGGGACGTTCGGGGGTTATTTCGAGTTTTCACCCTCTAATGCCATATTTTTTAGCCTAAGTCTAGAAATATGAAAATTACCATCGTACTCTCAAACCGGGAGTCTTGCGGCTGCGTGGTCAGTCCTACGAGTTACAATGGTCCCGTGGTTGGTGTTGGTGCCACCCACGGGGCCGTTCGGGGGCGATTTCGAGTTTTCACCCTCTAACGCCATGTTTCTAAGGCTAACTCTAGAAATATGCAAAATACTGTCTTATTCTCAAATCGGGAGACCCGGGGATGCAGGATCAGTTCCTACGAGTTACATTGGTCCCGTGGGAGGTGTTGGTGCCACCCACGGGGCCATTCGGGGACTGTTTCGAGCTCTCACCCTCTAACGCCATGTTTCTAAGCCTAAGTTTAGAAATATGTAAATAACCATCGTACTCTCAAACCGGGAGTCCAGGCCGCTGCGGGGTCAGTTCCTACGAGTTACATTGGTCCCGTGGGAGGTGTTGGTGCCACTCACGGGCACGGTCGGGGGCTGTTTCCAGTTCTCACCTCTAACACCATGTTTTTAAGCCTAAGTCTAGAAATATGCAAATTACCATCGTACTCTGATATCGAGAGACCCGCGGCTACGGGGTAAGTTCCTACGAGTTACAATGGTCCCGTGGGAGGTGTTGGTGGCAGTCACGGGGCCGTTCGGGGGCTGTTTCGAGTTCTCACCCTCTAAAACCATGTTTTTAAGCCAAAGTCTAGAAATATGCAAATTACCGTCGTACTCTTAAACCGGGAGTCCCGCGGCTGCGGGGTCAGTTCCTACGAGTTACAATGGTCCCATGCGAGGTGTTGGTGGCAGTTACGGGGCTGTTCGGGGGCTGTTTCTAGTTTTCAACTTCTAACGCCATGTTTTATGGCCTAAGTCTATAAATATGTTAATTACCGTCGTACTCTCAAAAAGGGAGTCCCGCGGCTGCGGGGTCATTTCCTACTATTTACATTGGTCCCGTGGGAGGTGTTGGTGCCACCCACGGGGCCGTTCGGGGGCTGTTTTGATTTTTCACCCTCTAACACCATGTTTCTAAGCCTAAGTCTAGAAATATGAAAATTACCATCGTACTCTCAAATCGGGAGTCCCACGGCTGCGGGGTCAGTTCTTACGAGTTACAATGGTCCGGTGGGAGGTGTTGGTGGCACCCACGGGGCCGTTCGGGGGCTGTTTCGAGTTTTCACACTCTAACGCCATGTTTTCCGTAAGTCTAGAAATATTCAAATTACCGTCGTACTCTCAAACTGGGAGTCCCGTGGCTGCGTGGTCATTTGCTATGAGTTATAGTCGTCTCGTGGGAGGTGTTGGTGCCATCCACGGGGATGTTCGGGGGCTGTTTCGAGTTTTCACCCTCTAACGCCATGTTTTCAAGCCTAAGTCCAGAAATATAAAAATTACCATCTTACCATCAAATCGAGAGACCCGCGGCTACGGGGTCAGTTCCTACGAGTTACAAGGGTCCCGTCGGAGGTGTTGGTGGCACCCACGGGGCCATTCAGGGGCTGTTTCGAGTTCTCACCCTCTAAAGCCAAGTTTTTAAGCCTATGTCTCGAAATATGAAAATTACCCTCATACTCTCAAACGGGGAGTCCCGCGGCAGCGGGGTCAGTTCCTATGAGTTACAATGGTCTCGTGGGAGGTGTTGGTGGCACCCATTGGGCCGTTCGTGGGCTGTTTCGAGTTTTCACCCTCTAACGTCATGTTTTTAAGCCTAAGTATAGAAGTATGCAAATTACCATCATACTCTCAAACGGGGAGTCCCGCGGCTGCGGGGTCAGTTCCTACCATTTACATTGGTCCCGTGGGAGGTGTTGGTGCCACCCACGGGGCCGTTCGGGGGATGTTTTGAGTTTTCTTCCTCTAACACCATGTTTTTAAGCCTAAGTCTAGAAATATATAAATTACCATCGTATTCTCAAACCGGGAGTCCCGCGGCTGCAGGGTCAGTTCCTAAGAGTTACATAGGTCCTATGGGAGGTGTTTGTGCCACCCACGGGGCCGTTCGGGAGGCTGTTTCGAGTTCTCACCCTCTAACGCCATATTTTTTAGCCTAAGTCTTGAAATATAAAAATTACCATCATACTCTCAAATCGACAGACCCGAGGCTACGGAACAATTCCTAAGAGTTACAATGGTCCTGTGGGAGGTGTTGGAGGCACCCATGGGGCCGTTCGGGGGCTGTTTCGAGTTGTCACCCTCTAAAGCCATGTTTTTAAGCCTAAGTCTGTAAATATGGAAATTGCCATCGTATTCTCAAACCGGGAGTCTCGCGGCTGCGAGGTCAGTTCCAACGAGTTACAATGGTCCCGTGTGAGGTGTTGGCGGAACCCACAGGGCCGTTCGTGGGCTGTTTCGTGTTTTCACCCTCTAACACCATGTTTTTAAGCCTAAGTCTAGAAATATGCAAACTACCGTCCTACTCTCAAACAAGGAGTGCCGCGGCTGTGGGGTCAGTTCCTACCATTTACATTGGTCCCGTGAGAGCAGTTGGTGCCACCCACGGGGCCCTTCGGGGGTTGTTTTGAGTTTTCACCCTCTAACGGCATATTTCTAAGCCTAAGTCCAAAAATATGCAAATTACCGTCGTACCCTCAAACCGGGAGTCCCGCGGCTGTGGGGTTAGTTCTTACGAGTTACAATGGTGCCGTGGGAGGTGTTGGTGGCACCTACGGGGCCGTTCGGGGATATTTCAAGTTTTCACACTCTCACGCCATGTTTCTGAGCCTAAGTCTAGATATATTTACTTTACCATTGTACTCTCAAATCAGGAGTCTTGCGGTTGCGGTGTCGGTTCCTACGAGTTACATTGGTCCCGTGGGAGGTGTTGGTGACACCCACGGGGCCATTTGGGGGTTGTTTCGAGTTCTCACCCTCTAACGCCATGTTTTTAAACCTAAGTCTAAAAATATGCAAATTACCATCGTACTCTCAAACCGGGAGTCCCGCGGCTGCGGGGTCAGTTCCTATGAGTTACATTGGTCCCATCGGAGGTGTTGGTTCCACCCACGGGGACGGTCGGGGGCTGTTTCCAGTTCTCACCAATAACGCCATGTTCTTAAGCCTAAGTCTAGAAATATGCAATTTACCGTCGTACTCTCAAATCGAGAGACCCGCGACTACGGGGTCAGTTCCTACGAGTTATAAAGGTCCTGTGGGAGGTGTTGGTGGCAGTCACGAGGCCGTTCGGGGGCTGTTTCGAGTTCTCACCCTCTAAAGCCATATTTTTAATCCGAAGTCTAGAAATATGCAAATTACCATCGTACTCTAAAACCGGGAGTCCCGCAGCTGCGGGGTCAGTTCCTACGAGTTACAATGGTCCCGTGGGAGGTGTTGGTGGCAGTTACGGGGCTGTTTCTAGTTTTCAACATCTAACGCCATGTTTTTAAGCCTAAGTCTAGAAATATGGAAGTTATCACCGTATTCTCAAACAAGGACTCCCGCGGCTGTAGGGTCAGTTCCTAAGAGTTACATAGGTCCCGTTGGAGGTGTTGGTGCCACCCACATGGCCGTTCGGGGGGTTATTTCGAGTTCTCACCCTCTATCGCCATGTTTTTAAGACAAAGTCTTGAAATATACAAATTATCGTCGTACTCTCAAATCGACAGACCCGCGGCTACGTAACCATTCCTAAGAGTTACAATGGTCCTGTGGGTGGTGTTGGAGGCACCCACGGGGCCGTTCGGGGGATGTTTCGAGTTCTCACCCTCTAAAGCCAAGTTTTTAAGCCTAAGTCTAAAAATATGGAAATTACCATCATACTCTCAAACCGGGAGTCCCGCGGCTGCGAGGTCAGTTCCAACGAGTTACAATGGTCCCGTTGAAAAACGTCGCTAATGCCGTTTAACACAAGGTTAAACTATATAAGCAACTCCGAATGTTTGTTGGAGAAACCCTTTTTTTTTTTTAAAATAAAAATTATAAACAAGATTTGTTTACAAAGAAACTTATGTACGAGAGTAATTAAGATTGTGTAATAGTTTTAAAACTAAGGAAGTTTCAAAAACTCAGCACACTTAAAGAATGAGGTGAGTAGATGAAGATAATCAACACAACGATTTTAATGTGGTAAAACCTCTCCCAACAGAGGAAACATCCACGGTGACTTCTAAGTCACAAAAGCAAAAAATCCACTAATAACAAAAATTAGTTACAAACTATACAACATGCAAGCACACAAATCAACCTATTCTAAGTTTAGGAATATACCCCACTTGATGTCCTTCTAACATTTTATAGATCTGATTTGTTGTTGATGTTTCTCCAGTTTGCTAACTTCCTTTGCTTTAGCTTCCTTACGTTGACTCAATGATTTCAGATCTTAAACACAACACTTCCAGTGTAGTAGTGTGTTAAGTGTTGTGAAGTGATTCCTATTCACATGCATGAACTCACACACACTTAGATTTACAAACAGTCCTAGTAAATTACATATAAAGTCTATATGCAGTGATTTTAATTTAGTTCTTTCTCACAGAACTCAAATCCTTTTGACCTTTAAAGATAACCCAGATTCCACGGAGATCTTGATTCAGAAATCGGTCAAGACCTTTCTCAATCTCTTTTTGAAAACATTTATGAGATTGAAAACCCTCCAAGTGCGAATCCAACTAGGTCAAGATTAAGTTTCGTAAGAAAAGAAACCAGAAAACATTTTAAAAACCAAATCAGTAAGATTTTCTTAAATCAAGTATAAAAATGCAGATGTAGTGAAAATGTAACATATAGTATGTCGATCTAACGTTTCTATGAAAAAGAAACTATATCTTCACACAAATGTTTAAGTTGTGTACAAGATCTAAAGATCAAGAGGTTACAACAACGATATGAACAAACCTCTCTCTCTCTCTCTCAAACACTCAGGTTGTGTTTGGGTTTGAATATACGAAGGTTTGTTTCAGAGAAGGTGAACTATTTAGGGTTAGGGTTAGGGTTTGGCTAACAGGTTTTTCTTTATCTCTCTTCTCTCTTCCCTTTTCTCTCTTCTCTCTCACTTCTCTCTTCTCTCTTATTTTTTTCTCTAAGAAAGACGAATGACCAAAAGTTCTCTAAGGCTGAGAAGTGAAGGGTATATATAGTGCCTGGGGAAGGTTCTGGATGATCGAGGCAAATCAATGGCTGTGATGAAGTCTTGAAAGGTTTGACTTGATCCTATGGTTATGAAACAACGGTGGATTAAGATGATTCTGGTTGGTTCAAAAGGTTTGCACTGGGATTAACTAAGAACGCATGCAGACCCTTGATAAGGAAAGATCCAACGATCACCAATGCCCCTGGCTATCCTCTCACACAACATACACAAACTAACGCACCAAAAGGATGACAAGTGTTGGCTAGTAAGTGGCTCTCACACGCGCATCAAACTAATTACAAAACATCACCCTGAAGTCTCTAGCGCTTTGAGATCGTACCCAACCTAACATTTCAGTGAAAAATGAAGTTTCCAAAATAGTATATTAACCCCACAAACTATATAATCCCATTTTATTAATAAAAACATTTGTTTAAAAAAATGTTTAAAAAGGTTTAAAATTATTTAAAAATTCCCAAAAAATTATTAAAGCTCCAATTCAAGGGGAATTAAACACACACTCAATTTCAGGCAATATGAACACATGTATGCACTTCTAATTGTGTGTAGTGTGATTCATTTTTATACCATCATAGATCATTGAAGGGGATAAGAGAGATAGGTTCTGAGGCTTTTTGGATTCTAGGATAGACAACCAATTTTGTCACTATTTCCAAACTAGTTGAGCACTTATACAATGTAGACTTAAGTAAGTCAAAGGTATAAGGTGCTTCAATCTCCCCCTTTGGAAATATGAGACAAAATCTCCTTTGAGTTAGCTTAAAACTCGTAGGGAACAAAAAAAATAAAACCTAGTCCTATACAAAATGTACTATCTACCCAATTCCTAGAAAGTCAAAAATTACATAACTTAACTATTTACAAATTTTTACCCTAGAAACGGTAGACAATCAGTAGAAGAGATTCCTGCAGATATGCATACTAAGATCAAGCAGTTTAGATGAAATATGAAAAAAAAAATGAACTCATAAAACTCAAATTTCTCCCCCATTTTGTCTCAAATGGACAAAGGGTAAAACTTAAAGTCTTGAGAGTTTAATCAGCGCATACCATGCCTATAGAATTTCGCAAATACAGAAATCTGTTATAGTCCAAAGGTTTAGTGAACATGTCTGCAAGTTGCAGATCAGTAGGCAGGTAATGAATTTCTAATTCCTTAGTTTCAACAAGTTCGCGTATAAAATGATGCCTTATTTTAATATGTTTAGTTTGCGAGTGTTGAACCGGGTTTTTAGATATGTTAATGGCTCTTTGATTGTCACAATACAATTGTAATTGATCTTTTTTAATCCCATAATCACTTAACATCTGTTTGATCCATAATAATTGGGCACAGCAACTTCCTGCTGCTATATATTCGGACTCAGCCGTAGATAATGATGTGCAATTTTGTTTTTTGCTACTCCAGCCAACTAAATTATTGCCAACATAATAACAGGCACCTGATGTACTTTTACTATCATCAGTACAACCGGCCCAATCAGCATCAGTATACCCTATGATGGTGCTACAGGTATCCTTAGTGTACCTAAGTCCAAGATTGAGAGTGCCTTTTATGTACTTTATTATACGTTTTACACACAATAAATGGCTCTCTTTAGGGTTATTCTGGTAACAAGCACACAGACATACAACATACATTATGTCTGGTCGTGAGTCAGTTAGATAGAGTAGGCTACCAATCATACTACGGTATAGAGTGGAATCAACTGACTTACCATTTTCATCTTTTCTTAATTTAATGGAAGTACTCATGGGTGTTTTGGCAACTTTGGCATTCTCTAAACCAAATTTCTTAACAAGGTCTAAGGTATACTTAGTTTGAGAAACAAATAGACCATCAGAATTCTGTTTCACTTGAAATCCAAAGAAAAGTTGTAGCTCCCCCATAAGGGACATATGGAACTCCTTGTGCATAATAGCAAAAAAGGATTTAACTTCAGAGTTCGAAGTTGACCCGAAAATGATGTCGTCTACATAGACTTGGGCTATAATAATGTTTTTGTCAAAATGTTTGACAAAGAGAGTCTGGTCATTTCCTCCTCTCTTGAAACCCTTATCCAACAAAAAGTTGGAAAGGCATTCATACCAAGCTCTAGGAGCTTGTTTTAAGCCATAAAGAGCCTTTTTTAGACGAAAGACATGATTAGGGTATTTAGGGTCAATGAACCCTTCGGGTTGTTCTACCTACGTTTCTTCTGACAGGATTCCATTTAGGAAAGCAGAATTTACGTCCATTTGATAAAGTGTGAATTTTAAGTAACATGCTATGGCGAAAAGAAGTCGAACAGATTCAAGACGAGTGATAGGGGCAAATGTCTCGCTGAAATCTATCCCTTCTATTTGAGAGTAGCCTTGAGCAACAAGTCTAGCTTTGTTTCTAAGAATCACCCCATTTTCATCAGATTTGTTCTTAAAGATCCAACGTGTTCCAATAACATGTTTGTTTTGAGGCCGAGGTACAAGATACCATACATCGTGAATGACAAATTGTAAAAGTTCTTCCTGCATAGTAGAAGACCAGTGTGTGTCATTCAATGCTTCATTAACATTTTTCGGTTCCACAAGGGAAACAAAACATGCATAATTATCATAATTTCTTAACTGCGATCTAGTACGAACTGGCTCATTAGGATTACCGACCACGTTGTCAATGGTATGATCTTTAGAGACCCAGCCAGGTACTTCTGGACTCTCAATAGGTCATGAGTCATCTATTTCTGGTGAATCAGTTTTGAAATCATTTTCAGATTCAACCACAATAGGTGATTCAGATATCTTATTTTCGACAATAGTGTTACTTACAATTACATTTATCGATTCCATAAGGGCCTTAGTACGCAGATTGTATATACGATAAGCACGACTGTTTGGAGAGTATCCTAAGAATATGGCTTTATCACCACGAGTTTCGAATTTAGACAGATGTTCTCTGTCTTTACAGACATAACACTGACTTCCGAAGGTTCTAAGGTATTTTAGATTTGGCTTCTTACCGTACCACAACTCATAAGGGGTTTGTTTAGAGTTTTTGCTAAGATAAACCCTATTAGTGATGTGACAGGAAGTTCTAATGGATTCTACCCAGAAGTATTTAGGTAGGGATTTGGCATGCAACATGACACGTGCCATCTCTTGAAGATTTCGGTTTTTCCTTTCAGCAATGCCATTCTCCTGAGGAGTTTTAGGGGAACTAAATTCATGTTTGTAACCGTTGTAGTCACAATATTCAACTATTCCTGTGTCTATGAACTCTCCCCCTCTATCACTACGAATGCGATTGACTTGTGTGTCCTTCTTATTTTCAATTCTTAGAAGAATTTTCAAAAAATTCTGAAACGTGTTAGATTTATGTTTCAAGAAGGCAACCCAAGTGAATCGTGTAAAATCATCAACCATGACAAGGATATAACTGTGTCCACAAAGACTAACAGTTCTAGAGGGACCAATAAGGTCCATATGGATGAGATCTAAAGGTCTAGAGGTGAGGATGTCTTTAACCTTTTTATGCGAAGTCTTAACTATTTTTCCTTCCTGGCAATGACCACAGACAAAACTTGAAATAGGTTTAATTTTAGGAATACCTCTAACTATCTCTTGACTAGACAATCTACCAAGGATATCATAACTTAAGTGACCCATAGGATTATGCCAGATTTCATTGTCATCCATTCTGACAATGTTACAGGTTTCAGAACTAGTCTTGACAGTATAGCAATTGTCAGGTGTTCTAAATCCTGTAATAATGCATTCACCTTTATCATTTAGAATTTTACAATTGTTCTTTGAAAAGGTGACGGTATGGTCAGAGTCACAAAATTGTGATATGCTTAGGAGGTTGGCTTTAAGGCCTTTAACTAATAGAACATTTTCGAGAACAGGCATTCCTTCTTCTTTTAGGGTTCCTTTGCCTATGATCTGGGGTGAAACACCATCACCAAAAACAACTTTCCCACCAGCAAATCTGGTTTTGTTTAGAAGTTTTGTTTCATCTCCTGTCATATGTTTGGAACATCCTGAATCTAAATACCAACCAGATGAAGTGTGTTCAGCTTTTAAAGCAGTGATGACAATGTTACACTTCATTTGGGGTAAAAGATCCTCTTTTCTAACCCAAATAGCTCTAGTTTTAAATTTGCGCAAGTTTGCCCTCATTTGATAAAATTTTTGAGACACAGCTTTTTGTCGAAAAACATTTGGAGCAGCAAACTGATTATTGTGAAAAATTTGAGATTTTGTCTTAGGAAAGTTTCTGGGATCTTTTCTCTTAAATGAACTCTTAGTTTTGGTCTTTCTATTTCTGTAGTTAGAGTTCTTATCAGGTTGTCTTGGAAGGACATAATTCTTACGACTTTGCCTAGAATAATTAAAGTTCTTATAGACAGAAGTATTGTACATAGGGGTGCTTAGACGCCTAGCATAACAACCTTCAAAGGAATGACCATAAATGTCACAGTATGAGAAATATTGATTGCTTGAGGGATGAATTTCCTTAGGAAAACTTCTAAAGATGGGTTTAACAGCATTCTGTTCAGAAGTTCTATTCCTAGGAGGTATGGTCTTATAGTTAGAATCAACCTTTCTGATCAAAGGACAGACGTATTTAGTCTTAAGTGAAGTCTCAGCCTTAGAATTACTAGACTCTCCAATGTCTTTCTCTTGTTTCTTTTGATCAAATTCATTTTTAATCAAATGAAAGTCTGGACATGTTTCCATTGGTCTTTTGCCCCCAGAAACAAACTTAATAGGTTCAAGTTTTGTAGTTTGTGGTTTATTCTTAGGGCAAAATCCACTACTGGTTCTATCATCAGAATTGGTCTTGGAGTCAACAACAAAGTCAGTAAAACAGTTTGAATTGTTTTCAAACTTAGAATTTTTTTTGAAAACAGTAGTTGTCTTTGTTTTTGCTTTCTCCAATTCTAATAATGTTTCCTTATATTTCATTTCCAGGGATTCATTAGTTTTAGTCAACTCTTTTAATTTTTGATCAAAAGTTTCAATTTCAGATTGATGAGATAGACACTGGTTAGTGTACTCTTCAGCATTCAACTTCACAATAAGACTTAGATCATCTAATTTCTTAGTAAGGTCTCTAACAGTCTTCTCCAGTCTAGTGCCTTTTTTAAGAGTTTTAGCATACAAGGTATAGATATCTGGGAGGTCATCTGTGTCTGAGTCGCTAAGTGAAGTGTGTGTAGTGACCCCTAACGATTCAGTTTTAGTACTCACACACCCATTTGCATCGTCATTATCGAGATCACTTTGACTCACACACACGGAACTAGAACTAGCAACATTTTCAGATAGTAAGGCATCTAGGCCAGTCAAAACAGTATTCACACAAGCAGGAGTAGAAGCATCATTATCACACACAGGCATATCATCATTGTAAATGATCTTGGCATAAAAAGACATGCAAGGGTCAAGAACATTTGATGACTCAAGTTCCTCTTCATCAGAGTCACTTGAATCATCCAATGTTTTACAGACATTGGCTCTATTGTGTGTGTTGGCTTTATTCAGATTAACTCTGCAATCGTGAGCAATGTGACCTAGTTTCCCACATCTAAAACATTCAATCTTTTTAAGGTCTCTTCTGGGTCTGGAGTTATTGTCCTTAGGATGTTTGTCAAGACCTCTCTCATGAGGTTTGGGGTTAGACAAACTAGGATAATTAGGCTTGCCTTGTTTAGTTGCCTGTTTGTTTCGAAATTTGACAATTTTCTTAAATTATTTAGACATCAAGGCAATCTGATTATCTAGTTTGTCTATATCACACTCCTCATCAGAGTCAGAGTTAGTCAAATTAGACTCAAGTTTGGGTATCTTAGAGGCAAAACTCAAGTTAGAGTTAGGTTGTTTTCTTTGAGAGTGATTTAATTGTTTCTTAAAGTCTAATTCCATTTCCACAGTTCCGAGTTTGCTACTGAGTAACTCAGGGGTAAGGTTTTGATCATTCATTTCCTCAATAGCATACCTCTTACTGTCAAATTTTTGTGGTAATGACCTTAGGATTTTAGAAACAATTTCATTTCTATCATAAGTAATACCATTAGCATGCAACTTAGTTACTATATCAGTTAAGTTCATGTAAAAATCATCAAAAGACTCAGAATCAGTCATGATCAAAGATTTGTACTGCTGGATAAGCATTTGGGTTTTAGCAGCTTTAACTCTTGAGTCTCCTTCATGGGCAGTGATTAATGTGTCCCATGCTTCCTTAGAAGTGGCACAAGATGAGATTCTCTTGAACTCATACTCATTAATAGACATAAAAATGTCATTCTTGCCTTTATTATTATTACGAGAAATAGTTTTTTCTTCTTGGGTAAATTCACTTAAGATTTTCTTTACCCTCTCATCACTTCCTTCAGTGGCTGGTTTTGTAGGATAAGTGTATCCATTTTCGATAATGTCCCAGATATCATCTCCTAAAGTCCCTTGGATGAAGGCAACCATTCTTACATTCCAGTAAGCAAAGTTGTTTCCATCAAAGAGTGGAGGTCTGGACAGATTACCAAACCTTTCATTCTTCTTGTCCATAGTTATGTTTTTCAGAAATGATTTCAGAAACATAAGATCTTTTGAAAAAAGTTAACAGGGCTCTGATACCAATTGAAAAACTTCGCTAATGCCGTTTAACACAAGGTTAAACTATATAAGCAACTCCGAATGTTTGTTGGAGAAACCCTTTTCTTTTTAAAATAAAAATTATAAACAAGATTTGTTTACAAAGAAACTTATGTACGAGAGTAATTAAGATTGTGTAATAGTTTTAAAACTAAGGCAGTTTCAAAAATTCAGCACACTTAAAGAATGAGGTGAGTAGATGAAGATAATCAACACAACGATTTTAACGTGGTAAAACCTCTCCCAACAGAGGAAACATCCACGGTGGCTTCTAAGTCACAAAAGCAAAAAATCCACTAATAACAAAAATTAGTTACAAACTATAAAACATGCAAGCACACAAATCAACCTATTCTAAGTTTAGGAATATACCCCACTTGATGTCCTTCTAACTTCTGATAGATCTGATTTGTTGTTGATGTTTCTCCAGTTTGCTAACTTCCTTTGCTTTAGCTTCCTTACGTCGACTCAATGATTTCAGATCTTAAACACAACACTTCCAGTGTAGTAGTGTGTTAAGTGTTGTGAAGTGATTCCTATTCACATGCATGAACTCACACACACTTAGATTTACAAACAGTCCTAGTAAATTACATATAAAGTCTATATGCAGTGATTTTAATTTAATTCTTTCTCATAGAACTCAAATCCTTTTAACCTTTAAAGATAACCCAGATTCCATGGAGATCTTGATTCAGAAATCGGTCAAGACCTTTCTCAATCTCTTTTTGAAAACATTTATGAGATTGAAAACCCTCCAAGTGCGAATCCAACTAGGTCAGGATTAAGTTTCGTAAGAAAAGAAACCAGAAAACATTTTAAAAACCAAATCAATAAGATTTTCTTAAATCAAGTATAAAAATGCAGATCTAGTGAAAATGTAACATATAGTATGTCGATCTAACGTTTCTATGAAAAAGAAACTATATCTTCACACAAATGTTTAAGTTGTGTACAAGATCTAAAAATCAAGAGGTTACAACAACGATATGAACAAACCACTCTCTCTCTCTCTCTCTCTCTCTCTCAAACACTCAGGTTGTGTTTGGGTTTGAATATACGAAGGTTTGTTTCAGAGAAGGTGAACTGTTTAGGGTTAGGGTTAGGGTTTGGCTAACAGGTTTTTCTTTCTCTCTCTTCTCTCTTCTCTTTTCTCTCTTCTCTCTCACTTCTCTCTTCTCTCTTCTCTCTTATTTTTTTTCTCTCAGAAAGATGAATGACCAAAAGTTCTCTAAGGCTGAGAAGTGAAGGGTATATATAGTGCTTGGGGAAGGTTCTGGATGATCGAGGCAAATCAATGGCTGTGATGAAGTCTTGCAAGGTTTGACTTGATCCTATCGTTATAAAACAACGGTGGATTAAGATGATTCTGATTGGTTCAAAAGGTTTGCACTGGGATTAACTCAGAACGCATGCAAACCCTTGATAAGGAAAGATCCAACGATCACCAATGCCCCTGGCTATCCTCTCACACAACATACACAAACTAACGCACCAAAAGGATGACAAGTGTTGGCTGGTAAATGGCTCTCACACGCGCATCAAACTAATTACAAAACATCACCCTGAAGTCTCTAGCGCTTTGAGATCGTACCCAACCAAACATTTCAGTGAAAAATGAAGTTTCCAAATTAGTATATTAACCCCACAAACTATATAATCCCATTTTATTAATAAAAACATTTGTTTAAAAAATGTTTAAAAAGGTTTAAAATTATTTAAAAATTCCCAAAAAATTATTAGAGCTCCAATTCAAGGGGAATTAAACACACACTCAATTTCAAGCAATATGAACACATGTATGCACTTCTAATTGTGTGTAGTGTGATTCATTTTTATACCATCATAGATCATTGAAGGGGATAAGAGAGATAGGTTCTGAGGATTTTTGGATTCTAGGATAGACAACCAATTTTGTCACTATTTCCAAACTAGTTGAGCAATTATACAATGTAGACTTAAGTAAGTCAAAGGTAAAAGGTGCTTCACCCGTGGGAGGTGTTGGTGGCACCCACAGGGCCGTTCGTGGGCTGTTTCGAGTTCTCACCCTCTAACGCCATATTTTTAAGCTTAAGTCTAGAAATATGCAAACTACCGCCCTACTCTCAAACCAGGAGTCCCGCAGATACGGGGTGAGTTCCTACCATTTACATTGGTCCCGTGGGAGCTGTTGGTGCCACCTTCGGGGGCTGTTTCGAGTTTTCACCCTCCAACGCCATAGTTCTAAGCCTAAGTCCAGAAATATGTAAATTACCGTCGTACTCTCAAACCGGGGGTCCCGCGGCTGCGGGGTCAGTTCTTACGAGTTACAATGGTCCCGTGGGAGGTGTTGGTGGCACCTACGGGGCCGTTCGGGGTTGTTTTGAGTTTTCACACTCTAACGCCAAGTTTTACGTAAGTCTAGAAATATGCAAATTACCATCGTACTCTCAAATCGGGAGACCCACGACTGCGGGGTCACTTCCTACGAGTCACATTGGTCCCATAAGTCTTGAAATATGAAAATTACCATCATAATCTCAAACCGGGTGTCCCGCGGTAGCGTGATCAGTTCCTACATGTTACATTGGTCCCGTGGGAGGTGTTGGTCCCACCCACGGGGATGTTCAGGGGCTGTTTCAAGTTTTCACCCTCTAACGCCACGTTTTTAAGCCTAAGTCAAGAAATATACAAATTACCGTCGTACTCTAAAACCGGGAGTCCCGTGCCTGCGTGGTCAGTTCCTACATGTTACATTGGTCCCGTGGGAGGTGTTGGTGCCACCCACGGGGACGTTCGGGGGCTGTTTCTAGTTTTCACCCTCTAATGCCATTTTAAGCCTAAGTCTTGAAATTTGCAAATTACCGTCGTATTCTCAAATCGGGAGTCCCGCTGCTGCATGGTCAGTTCCTACGAGTCACATTGGTCCCGTGGGAGGTGTTGTTGAAACCCACGGGGACGTTCGGGGGCTGTTTCGAGTTCTCACCCTCTAACGCCATGTTTTTAAGAATAAGTCTAGAAATATGCAAATTACTGTCGTACTCTCAAATTGGGAGTCCTGCGGCAGCATGGTCAGTTCCTACGAGTTACATTGGTCTTGTTGGTGGTGTTGGTGCCACCCATGGAGCCGTTCAGGGGCTGTTTCGAGTTTTCACCCTCTAACGCCATGTTTTTAAGCCTAAGTCTAGAAATATGGAAATTACCATCTTATTCTCAAATCGGGAGACCCGCGGCTGCGGGGTCAGTTCCTACAAGTTACATTGGTCCCGTGGGAGGTGTTGGTGACACCCATGGGGCCATTCAGGGGCTGTTTTGAGTTCTCACCCTCTAACGCCATGTTTTAAAGCATGAGTCTAGAAATAAGCAAATTACCATCGTACTCTCAAACCGGGAGTCCCACGGCTGCGAGGAAAGTTCCTATGAGTTCCATTGGTCCCGTGGGAGGAGTTGGTGCCACCCACGGGGCACTTCGGGGGCTGTTTTGAGTTCTCACCCTCTAACGCTATGTTTTTAAGCCTAAGTCTAGAAATATGCAAATTACCTTCGTATTCTCAAACCGAGAGTCCCACGGCTGCGGGGTTAGTTCCTACATGTTCCAATGGTGCCGTGGTAGGGGTTGGTGGCAGTCAAGGGGGCCGTTCGGGGGCTGTTTCGAGTTCTCACCCTCTAACGCCATGTTTTCAGCCTATGTCTAGAAATATGAAAATTGGGGAGTCCCACGGCTGCGGGGTTAGTTCCTACCATTTACGTTGGTCTTGTGGGAGGTGTTAGTGCCACCCACGGGGCCGTTCGAGGGTTGTTTCGAGTTTTCACCCTCTAACGGCATGTTTTTATGCCGAAGTCTAGAAATATACAAATTAGAGTCATACTCTCAAATCGAGAGACCCGCGGCTACGGATCAGTTCCTACGAGTTACAATGGTCTCGTGGGAGGTGTTGGTGCCACCCACAGGGCCCTTCGGGGGCTGTTTCGAGATTTCACCCTCTAACGCCATGTTTCTAAGCCTAAGTCTAAAAATATGAAAATTATAGTCATACTCTGAAACCGGGAGTCCCGCGGATGTGGGGTCAGTTCCTACGAGTTACAATGGTCCCGTGGGAGGTGTTCGTGGCACCCACAGGGCTGTTTGGGGGCTGTTTCGAGTTTTCACACTCTAACGCCAAGTTTTGCGTAAGTCAAGAAATATGCAAATTATCGTCGTACTCTCAAACCGGGAGTCCCGCGGCTGCGTGGTAAATTCCTACGAGTTACATGGGTCCTGTGAGAGGTGTTGGTGCCACCTACGGGGACGTTCGGGGGATGTTTCGAGTTTTCACCCTCTAACGCCATGTTTTTAAGCCTAAGTCTAGAAATATGAAAATTACCCTCTTATTCTCAAACCGGGAGACCCGCGGCTGCTGGGTCAGTTCCTACGAGTAACATTGGTCCCGAGGGAGGTATTGGTTCCACCCACGGGGTCGTTCGGGGTCTGTTTCTAGTTCTCACCCTCTAACGCCATGTTTTCAAGCCTAAGTCTAGAAATATGCAAATTACCGTCGTACTCTCAAGCCGAGAGTCCCGCGGCTGCAGGGTCAGTTCCTACGAGTTACATTGGTCTTGTGGGTGGTGTTGGTGCCATCCATGGGGCCGTTCGGGGGCTGTTTCGAGTTTTCACCCTCTAATGCCATGTTTTCAAGCCTAAGTCTAGAAATATGGAAATTACTATATTATTCTCAAATCGGGAGACCCGCGGCTGCGGGGTCAGTTCCTACGATTTACATTGGTCACGTGGGAGGTGTTGGCGCCACCCATGGGGACGGTCGGGGGTTGTTCTGATTTCTCACCCTCTAATGCCATTTTTTAATCCTAAGTCTAGAAATATGCAAATTACTATCGTACTCTCGAATCGGGAGACCCACGACTGCGGGGTCACTTCCTACGAGTCACATTGGTCCCGTGGGAGGTGTTGGCTCCACCAACTGGGCCGTTCGGGGATTGTTTCGAGTTTTCACCCTCTAACGCCATATTTTTAAGACTAAGTCTCGAAATATGAAAATGACCGTCGTACTCTCAAACCGGAAGTCCCTGCTGCTGTGTGGTCAGTTCCTACGAGTTACAATGGTCCCGTGGAAGGTGTTGGTGGCACACACGGGGCCGTTCGGGGGATATATCGAGTTCTCAGTCTCTAACGTCTTGTTTTTAAGCCTAAGTCTAGAAATATTCAAATTACTGTTGTACTCTCAAACTAGGAGTCCCTAGGCTGCGGGGTTAGTTCCTACGAGTTACAGTGGTCTCGTGGGAGGTGTTGGTGGTACCCACGGGGCCGTTCGTGGGCTATTTCGAGTTTTCACCCTCTAACATCATGTTTTTAAGCCTAAGTCTAGAAGTATACAAATTACCATCGTAATCTCAAACGGGGAGTCCCGTGGCTGCAGGGTCAGTTCCTACCATTTACATTGGTCCCGTGGGAGGTGCGGGTGCCACCCACGGGGCCGTTCGGGGATGTTTCGAGTTTTCTTCCTCTAACGCCATGTTTTTAGAAATATGCAAATTACCGTCATATTCTCTAACCGGGAGTCCCGCGGCTGCAGGGTCAGTTCCTAAGAGTTACACGGGTCCTGTGGGAGGTGTTGGAGCTACCCACGGGGCCGTTGAGGGGCTGTTTCGAGTTCTCACCCTCGAATGCCATGTTTTTAAGCCTAAGTCTTGAAATATAAAATTTAACATTGTACTCTATATTTGAGAGACCCACGGCTACGGATCAGTTCCTACGAGTTACAATGGTCCTGTGGGAGGTGTTGGTGGCACCTACGGAGTCGTTCGGGGACTGTTTCGAGTTCTCACCCTCTGAAGCCATGTTTTTAAGCCTAAGTCTAGAAATATGGAAATTACCATCATACTCTCAAACTAGGAGTCCCGCGGCTACGAGGTCAATTCCAACGAGTTACAATGGTCCCGTGGGAGGTGTTGGTGGCACCCACGGGGCCGTTCGGGGGCTGTTCCGAGTTCTCACCCTCTAAAGCCATGTTTTTAAGCCTAAGTCTAGAAATATGGAAATTACCATCGTACTCTCAAACCAGGAGTCCCGCGGGTGCGAGGTCAGTTCCAACGAGTTACAATGGTCCCGTGGGAGGTGTTGGTGGCACCCACGGGGCCATTCGTGGGCTATTTCGAGTTCTCACCCTCTAACACGATATTTTTAAGCCTAAGTCCAGAAATATACAAACTACCGTCGTACTCTCAAACCAGGAGTCCCGCGGCTGCGGGGTCATTTCCTACCATTTACACTGGTCCCGTGGGAGCATTTGGTGCCACCCAAGGGGCCCTTCGGGGGCTGTTTCGAGTTTTCACCCTCTAACGTCATATTTCTAATCCAAAGTTTAGAAATATGCAAATTACCGTCGTACTCTCAAACCGGGAGTCCCGCGGCTGCGGGGTCAGTTCTTATGAGTTACAATCGTCCCATGGGAGATGTTGGTGGCACCTAAGGGGCCGTTAGGGCCTGTTTCGAGATTTCACACTCTGATGCCAAGTTTTACGTAAGTTTAGAAATATGCAAATTACCATCGTACTCTCAAATCGGGAGACCCGCGACTGCGGGGTCACTTCCTACGAGTCACATTGGTCCCGTGGGAGGTGTTGGTGCTACCCACTGGACCGTTCGGGGGTTGTTTCGAGTTTTCACCCTCTAACGCGATGTTTTTAAGCCTAAGTCTAGAAATATGCAAATTATTGTCGTACTCTCAAACCGGGTGTCCCACGGGTGCGGGGTCAGTTCTTATGAGTTACAATTGTCCCGTGGGAGGTGTATGTAGCAGCCACGGGGCCATTCGTGGGCTGTTTCGAGTTCTCACCCTCTAACACCATGTTTTTAAGCCTAAGTCTAGAAATATGCAAATTACCGTCGTACTCTCAAACCGGGAGTCCCACGACTGCGGGGTCAATTCCTACCAATTACATTGGTCCCGCAGGAGGTGTTGGTGACACCCATGGGGCCGTTCGGGGACTATTTCGAGTTCTCACCCTCTAACGCCATGTTTTTAAGCCTAATCCTAGAAATATGCAAATTACCATCATACTCTCAAATTGGGAGTCCCACTGCTGTGGGGTCAGTTCCTACGAGTTACATTGGTCCCGTGGGAGGTGTGGGGACCACCCATGGGGACGGTCGGGGGATTTTTCGAGTTCTCATCCTCTAACGCCATGTTTTTAATCCTGAGTCTAGAAATATGAAAATTACCATCGTATTTTAAAACCGGGAGTCCCGCGGCTGCGTGGTCAGTTCCTACGAGTTACATTGGTCCCGTGGGAGGTGTTGGTGCCACCTACGGGGACGTTTGGGGGCGTTTTTGAGTTCTCACCCTCTCATGCCATGTTTTTAAGCCTAAGTTTAGAAATATCCAAATTACCCTCGTACTCTCAAACCGAGAGACCCATGGCTGCGTGGTCAGTTCCTACGAGTTACTTTGGTTCCGTGGGATGTGTTGGTGCCACCCACGGGGCCATTCGGGGCTATTTCGAGTTCTCACCCTCTAACGCCATGTTTTTAATCCTGAGTCTAGAAATATGAAAATTGCCATCGTACTCTCAAATCAGGAGTCCTGCGGCTATGTGGTTAGTTCCAACGAGTTACACTGGTCCCGTGGGTGGTGTTGGTGCCACCCACGTGGACGTTCTGGGGCTGTTTCGAGTTTTCACCCTCTAACGCCATGTTTTTAAGCATAAGTCTAGAAATATGCAAATTACCATCTTATTCTCAAACCGGGAGACCCACGGCTGCGGGGTCAGTTCCTACGGGTTACATTGGTCCCGTGGGAGGTGTTAGTGACACCCACGGTGCCATTTGGGGGCTGTTTCGAGTTCTCACCCTCTAACGCCATATTTTTAAACCTGAGTCTAGAAATATGCAAATTACCATTGTACTCTCAAACCGGGAGTCCCACGGCTACGGGGTCAGTTCCTACGAGTTACATTGGTTCCGTGGGAGGTGTTGGTGCCACCCACGGGGATGGTCGGGGGTTGTTTGAAGTTCTCACCCTCTAACGCCATGTTTTTAAGCCTAAGTCTAGAAATATGCAAATTACCGTTGTATTCTCAAATCGGGAGTCCCGCGGCTGCAGGGTCAGTTCCTACGAGTTATATAGGTCCCGTGGGAGGTGTTGGGGCCACCCACGGGGCCGTTCGGGTGCTGTTTCGAGTTCTCACCCTCTAACACAACATTTTTAAGCCTAAGTTTAGAAATATACAAATTATCGTCGTACTGTCAAATCGAGAGACCCGTGGCTACAGATCAGTTCCTACGACTTACAATGGTCCCCTGGGAGGTTTTGGTGGCACCCACGGGGCCGTTCGGGGGCTGTTCTGAGTTCTCTCCCTCTAAAGCCATAATTTTAAGCCTAAGTCTAGAAATATGAAAATTACCATCGTACTCTCAAATCGGGAGTCCCACGGAGGCGAGGTCACTTCCTACGAGTTACAATGGTCCTGTGGGAGGTGTTGACGGCACCCACAGGGCCGTTCGTGGGCTGTTTCGAGTTCTCGCCCTCTAACGCCTTATTTTTAAGCCTAAGTCTTGAAATATCCAAACTACCATCGTACTCTTAAAGCAGGAGTCCCGTGGTTGCGGGGTCAGTCCCTACCATTTACATTGGTCCCGTGGGAGGAGTTGGTGCCACCCACGGGGCACTTCGCCGGCTGTTTTGAGCTTTCACCCTCTAATGCCATGTTTCTAAGCATAAGTCTATAAATATGCTAATTAACGTTGTACTCTCAAACCAGGAGTCCGACAGCTGCGGGGTCAGTTCCTACGAGTTACATTGGTCCCGTGGGAGGAGTTAGTGGCACCCTTGGGGCCGTTCATGGGTTGTTTCGAGTATTCACAGTCTGACGCCAAGTTTTGCGTAAGTCAAAAAATATGCAAATTACGGTCATACTCTCAAACCGGGATCCCCACGAATGTGTGGTCAGTTCCTACGAGTTACATTGGTACCGTGAGAGGTGTTGGTGCCACCTACGGGGACGTTCGGGGGCTGTTTCGAGTTTTCACCCTCTAACGCCATGTTTTTAAGCCTATGTCTAGAAATACGCAAATTACCCTCATATTCACAAACCGGGAGACCCGCTGCTATGGGGTCAATTCCTACAAGTTACAATGGTCCCGTGGGAGGTGTTGGTGGCACCCACGGGGATATTCGTGGGCTGTTTCGAGTTCTCACCCTCTAACGCCCTGTTTTTAAGCCTAAGTCTAGAAATATCCAAACTACCACCGTACTCTCAAACCAGGGGACCCGTGGCTGCGGGGTCAGTTACTTCCATTTACATTGGTCCCGTGGGAGGAGTTGGTGCCACCCACGGGGCACTTCGGGGGCAGTTTTGAGTTTTCACTCTCTAACGCCATGTTTCTAAGCGTAAGTCTAGAAATATGCTAATTACCGTTGTACTCTCAAACCGGGAGTCCGGCCGCTGCGGGGTCAGTTCCTACGAGTTATAATGGTCCCGTGGGAGGTGTTAGTGGAACCAACGGGGCCGTTCAGGGCCTGTTTCGAGCATTCACAGTCTAACGCCAAGTTTTGCGTAAGTCTAGAAATATGCAAATTACTGTCGTACTGTTAAACCGAAAGCCCCACGAATGTGTGGTCAGTTCCTACGAGTTATATTGGTCCCGTGAGAGGTGTTGGTGCCACCTACGGGGACGTTCGGGGGCTGTTTCGAGTTTTCACCCTCTAACGCCATGTTTTTGAGCCTATGTCTAGAAATATGCAAATTACCCTCGTATTCACAAACCGGGAGACCCGCTGCTGCGGGGTCAGTTCCTACGAGTTACATTGGTCCCGTGGGAGGTGTTGCTGCCACCCACGGGGCCATTCGGGGGATGTTTCGAGTTCTCACCCTCTAACACCATGTTTTAAAGCCTATGTCTTGAAATATGCAAATTATCGTTGTACTCTCAAACCGGGAGTCCCGCGGATGCGTGGTCAGTTCTTATGAGTTACATTGGTCTCGTGCGAGGTGTTGGTGCCACCAACGGGGACGGTCGGGGGTTGTTTCGAGTTCTCACCCTCTAACGCCATGTTTTTAATCCTAAGTCTAGAAATATGCAAATTACCGTCATACTCTCAAACCGAGAGCCCCTCGGCGGCGTGGTCAGTTCCTACGTGTTACATTGGTCCCGTGGGAGGTGCTGGTGCCACCCACAGGGAACTTCGGGGGCTGTTTCAAGTTTTCACCCTCTAACGCCATGTTTTCAAGCCTAAGTCTAGAAATATGCAAATTACCCTCTTATTCTCAAACCGGGAGACCCGTGGATGCGGGGTCAGTTCCTACGAGTTACATTGGTCCCGTGGGAGGTGGTGGTGCCACCCATGGGGCCATTCGGGGGTTGTTTCAAGTTTTCACCCTCTAACGCAATGTTTTTAAGCCTAAGTCTAGAAATATGCAAATTACCGTCGTACACCCAAATCGAGAGACCCGCGGCTACGGGGCCCGTCCCTACGAGTTACAATGTCCCCGTGGGAGCTGTTGGTGGCACCCACGGGGTCGTTAAAGGGATGTTTCGAGTTCTCACCCTCTAAGGCCATGTTTTTAAGCCTAAGTCTAGCAATATGCAAATTTCCGTTGAACTCTCAAACCGGGAGTCCCACGGCTTCGAGGTTAGTTCCTACGAGTTACAATGGTCCTGCGGGAGTTGTTAGTGGGACCCACGGGGCCGTTCGTGGGCTGTTTCAAGTTCTCACCCTCTAACGCCACATTTTTAAGCCTAAGTCTAGTAATATGAAAATTATGGTCGTACTCTCAAATCGGGAGTCCCGGGAATGCGGGGTCAGTTCCTACCAATAACATTGGTTCCGTGGGAGGTGTTGGTGCCGCCCACGGGGCCGTTCGGGGATTGTTTCGAGTTTTCACCCTCTAACGCCATGTTTTTAATCCTAAGTCTAGAAATATGCAAATTATCGTCATACTCTCAAACCGGGAGTCCCGCGGCTATGGAGTTAGTTCCTACCAGTTACATTTGTCGCGTGGGAGGTGTGGGGGCCACCCACGGGGACGGTCGGGTGCTATATCGAGTTCTCAACCTCTAACGCCATGTTTTTAAGCCTAAGTCTAAAAATATGCAAATTACCCTCGTATTCTCAAACCGGGAGACCCGCGGCTGCGGGCACAGTTCCTACGAGTTACAATGGTCCCGGGGGAGGTGTTGGTACCACCCACAGGGCCGTTCGGGGGCTGTTTCGAGTTCTCACCCTCTAACGGCATGTTTTTTCGCCTAAGTCTAGAAATATGCAAATTACCGTCGTACTCTCAAACCGGGAGTCCCGCGGCTGCGGGGTCAGTTCCTACATGTTACATTGGTCCCGCGGGAGGTGTTGGTGGCACCCATGGGGACGGTCGGGGGGTATTTAGAGTTCTCATCCCCTAACGCAATGATTTTAAGCCTAAGTCCAAAAATAGGCAAATTACTGTCGTATTCTCAAATCGGGAGTCCCGCGGATGCGGGGTCAGTTCCTACGAGTTACATTGGTCCCGCGGGAGGTGTTGGTGCCACCCACGGGGACGGTCGGGGGCTGTGTCGAGTTCTCACCCTCTAACGCCATGTTTTTAAGCCTAAGTCTAGAAATATGCAAATTACCATCGTATTCTCAAACCGGGAGTCCCGCGGCTGCGTGGTCAATTACTACGAGTCACATTGGTCTCGTGGGAGGTGTTGGTGCCACCCACGGGGACGGTCGGGTGCTGTTTTGAGTTCTCACCCTTTAACGACATATTTTAATCCTAAGTCTAGAAATATGAAAATTACCATCGTACTCTCAAATTGGGAGACCCGCGACTGCGGGGTCACTTCCTACGAGTTACATTGGTCCCGTGGGACGTGTTGGTGCCACCCACGAGGACGTTTGGGGGTTGTTTCTAGTTTTCACCCTCTAACGCCACGTTAATCCTAAGTCATGAAATCTGAAAATTACCATTGTATTCTTAAACCGTGAGTGCCGCGGCTGCATGGTCAACATCTACGAGTCACATTGGTCCCGTGGGAGGTGTTACTGCCACCCACGGGGACGTTCGGGGGTGTTTCGAGTTTTTACCCTCTAATGACATGTTTTTAAGCCTAAGTCTAGAAATATGCAAATTACAGCCGTACTCTCAAACCGAGAGTCCCGCGGCTGCGGGGTCAGTTACTACGAGTTATATTGGTCTCGTGGGAGGTGTTGGTGCCATCCACGGGGACGTTCGGGGGATGTTTCGAGTTTTTACCGTCTAACGCCATGTTTTAAAGCCTAAGTCAAGAAATATAAAAATTATCATCGTACTCTCAAACCAGGAGTCTCGCGGCTGCGGGGTCAGTTCCTACGAGTTACATTGGTCTCGTGGGAGGTGTTGGTGCCACCCACGGGGCTATTCGGGGGCTATTTCGAGTTTTCACCCTCTAACGCCATTTTAAGCTTAAGTCTTGAAATATGCAAATTACCATCATATTCTCAAATCGGGAGTCCCGCGGTAGCGGGGTCAGTTCCTACGAGTTACATTGGTCCCGTGGGAGGTGGTGGTGCCACTCACGGGGACGGTCAGGGGCTGTGTCGAGTTCTCACTCTCTAACGCCATTTTTTTAAGCCCAATTCTAGAAATATGCAAATTACCATCGTATTCTCAAACCGATTGTCCCGCGGCTGCGTGGTGAGTTCCTACGAGTTACATTGGTCTCATGGGAGGTGTTGGTGCCACCCACGGGGACGGTCGGGTGCTGTTTTGAGTTCTCACCCTTTAACGCCATGTTTTTAAGCCTAAGTCTAGAAATGTGCAAATGACCATCATACTCTCAAACTGGGAGTCCTGCAGCTGCGTGGTCAGTTCCTACGAGTTACATTGGTCCCGTGGGTGGTGTTGGTGCCACCCACGGGGCCGTTCGGGGGCTGTTTTGAGTTTTCACCCTCTAACACCTTGTTTTTAAGCCTAAATCTAGAAATATGCAAATTATCTTCTTATTCTCAAACCAGGAGACCCGCGACTGCGGGGTGAGTTCGTACGAGTTACATTTGTCCCGTGGGAGGTGTTGGTGCCACTATGGGGGCCATTCGGGGGCAGTTTCGAGTTCTCACCCTCTAACGCCATGTTTTTAAGCCTGATTCTAGAAATATGCAAATTATCATCATACTCTCAAATCAGGAGTCCCGCGGCTGCAGGGTGAGTTCCTACGAGTTACATTGGTGCCGTGGGAGGTGTTGGTGCCACCCACGAGGACGGTCGGGTGTTGTTTCGAGTTCTCACCCTCTAATGCCATGTTTTTAAACCTAAGTCTAGAAATATGAAAATTACCGTCGTATTCTCAAATCGGGAGTCCCGCGACTGCAGGGTCAGTTCCTACAAGTTACAATGGTCTCGTGGGAGGTGTTGGTGGCACCCATGGGGCCGTTAGGGGCTGTTTCGAGTTCTCACCCTCTAACGCAATGTTTCTAAGCCTAAGATTAGAAATTTTCAAATTACCATCGTATTCTGAAATTGGGAGTCCCGCGGCTGCAGGGTCAATTCCTACGAGTTAATTGGTCCCGTGGGACGTGTTGGTGCCACGCACGGGGATGGTCGGGGGCTGTTTCGAGTTCTCACCCTATAACGTCATGTTTTTAAGCCTAGGTCTATAAATACGCAAATTACCATCGTACTCTCAAATCGAGAGTCTCGCGGCTACGGATCAGTTCCTACGAGTTACAATAGACCCGTGGGAGGTGTTGGTGGCACCCACGGGGCCGTTCGGGGGCTGTTTCGAGTTCTCACCCTTTAAAGCCATGTTTTTAAGCCTAAGTCTAGAAATATTAAAATTACCGTTGTACTCACAAACCGAGAGTCTCACGGCTGCGGAGTCAGTTCCTACGAGTTACAATGGTCCCGTGGGAGGTGTTGGTGGCACCCACGGGGCCGTTAAGGGCGGTTTTGAGTTTTCACTCTCTAACGCCATGTTTCTAAGCATAAGTCTAGAAATATGCAAATTACCGTCATACTCTCAAAACGGGAGTCCCGCGACTGCGGGGTCAGTTCCTACGAGTTACAATAGTCCCGTGGGAGGTTTTGGTGGCACCCAAGGGGCCGTTCGGGGGCTGTTTAGAGTTTTCACACTCTAACGCCAAGTTTTGCGTAAATCTAGAAATATGAAAATTACCATCGTACTCTCAAATCGGGAGTCTCGCGGCTGCATGGTCAGTTCCTACGAGTTACATTGGTCCCATGGGAGGTGTTGGTGCCACCTACGGGGACATTCGGGCGCTGTTTCGAGTTCTCTCCCTCTAACGCTATGATTTTAAGCCTAAGTCTAGAAATATTAAATTTATCGTCGTACTCTCAAATCGGGAGACCCGCGACTGTGGGGTCACTTCCTACGAGTTACATTGGTCCCGTGGGAGGTGTTGGTGCCACCCACGGGGCCGCTCGGGGGTTGTTTCTAGTTTTCACCCTCTACCGCCATGTTTTTATGCCCGAGTCTAAAAATATGTAAATTACCATCGTACGCTCAAATCGGGAGTCCCTCGGCTGCGTGGTCAGTTCCTACGTGTTTCATTGGTCCCGGGGGAGGTGTTGGTGCAACCCACGGGGACCTTCGGGGGCCCTTTCGAGTTTTCACCCTCTAACACCATATTTTTAAGCCTAAGTCAAGAAATATGACAATTAGCATCGTATTCTAAAACCGGGAGTCCCGCGGCTGCGGGGTCAGTTCCTACGAGGTACATTGGTCCTGTGGGAGGTGTTGGTGCCACCCACGGGGACGTTCGTGGGATCGTTTCGAGCTTTCACCCTCTAACACCATGTTTTTAAGACTATTTCTAGAAATATGAAAATTACCGTCGTACTCTCAAATCGGGAGTCCTTTGGATGCGTGGTCAGTTCGTACGAGTAACATTGGTCTCATGGTTGGTGTTGGTGCCACTCACGGGGCCGTTCGGGGGCTGTTTCAAGTTTTCACCCCCAACGCCATGTTTTTAAGCCTAAGTCTAGAAATATGCAAATTATCGTCTTATTCTCAAACTGGGAGACCCGTGCTGCGGGGTGAGTTCCTATGAGTTACATTGGTCCCGTGGGAGGTGTTGGTACCACTCTCCAGGCCATTCGGGGGATGTTTTGAGTTCTCACCCTCTAACGCCATTTTTTTAAAGCTGAGTCTAGAAATAAGTAAATTACCATCGTAGTCACAAACCGGGAGTCCCGCGGCTACGGGGTCAGTTCCGACGAGTTACATTGGTCCCGTGGGAGGTATTGGTGCCACCCACGGGGCCGTTCGGGGGCTATTTCGAGGTCTCACCGTCTAACGCCATGTTTTTAAGCCTAAGTCTAGAAATATGTAAATTACCGTCATACTCTCGGATAGGGGGACACGTGGCTACGGGGTCAGTTCCTACGAGTTACATTTGTCCCATGGGAGGTGTTGGTGCCACCCACTGGGCCGTTCGGGGGCTGTTTCGAGTTCTCACCCTCTAAGGCCATGTTTTTATGCCTAAGTCTAGAAATATGGAATTACCGTCTGATAGGCCCCTAGTGTAACCTCGGCCTAGAGACACCAACCTCGGCTGATATCAGTCCGAGACATTGATCGACCCTATGTAGGCCATGGGCCCACGATATCATCCCTCGGCCAGATAAAGCTCGGCCCAGGCCGACACTACCATATACACTTCAATGGACACTACACGCATTACAGGCATCAACAACATCCTCCTGTTCCTGGGTATAGCAACCTCGGCCAATAGTAGGCCGAGGTGATAAGGAGTCTTGTTAACCTTCAACATGGAACCAGTCCTACCTCGGCTTGGGCCGAGGTGACAAGAAGCATTAGTAATCTTCAGCATGCTATATGTCCCATCTCGGCTCGGGCCGACCCCAGCATATGTCTCGGCTGAGATCAGGCCGAGACTCCTTATGACACATCTCGAATTGAACGGACATCAAGCCTTTATAGCTCGGCCTCTCCCAGGCCGAGGTCATTCACCAATATGACTGCCGAGCATCTGTTGAGATTTGGATGAGGACACTTGGGCACAAATAAGTTGTCACAAGATTATTATCCACACATGGGGAGAATATTTCATTATCATTCCTTACATGTGACAGTGACAGATGGCACTCCCACATTAGTGAGGATATCACACTCATGCTCATTGCATGCATGAGGGGTACACTACACCCCCTTGGTACTATATATAGGGGTCATCTCCTACCTTGCAAAAGGATCCCACCTATTCAACCCTAGCCAAAACTCTGTCTAAATATACAGTAGAGAGAGAAAGCTTGAGGAATTGTATCCATGGCCATTAGTGCCTTCATTCAGTGATATTACTCATACACTCACAGTGGACGTAGGCCAGGATTGGCTGAACCACTTATATCTCGGTGTTGATTCCTCATATCCTCATCTCCTTGTCTTATCTCTTTATATAGCTGTGCTTCCATTGTTATTCATATATTGAGCTTGGAAACACCTTATCCGGTGGTGCTGATTCTTAGCATCATCACCGTCGTACTCTCGAACCGCCACCCGGAGGTGGAGGGGCTAGCTCCAGTCAGGCTCCTCCCCAGTTCGAAATGGCGGAGGTAGCAGCAGCCTTGAAATCTTTAGCTGCAACCCAGGAAGCCATGAAGGAGCAATTTGCCCAGCTCAGCCAAACTATGATGATGACACCTGGAGTCTCACCGGACATGATAACTCTGGCGGCGGTTCAGCCTCATCCTGATGCCAGGGGACCACCCCAGGAGCCCATGAAGGACCAACCTACACCCCAGCAGAGGAGGGACGTTGATGACCCTAGGCGCTTGCGGCTGGGGAGGTAGGGAAACCATTGCCCAGAGGACAGGTATGATGACCTAAAGGCTGAAGAGGCCTCGGAAGACTGCTGGGAGCCGTATGAGGTGTCAGATAACACTGTACCACATCTTAGGCAGAGTCAAGGATGTGTTGGCTGAAGAAGTGATGAGTCCCAACAAAGAGGGTCGGCCTTTGACAGGTTGAGCAGAGGGTCGGCCTTCAAGAGCCTGGGCCCGGTGAACGACCTAAGACATAGGATATCAAGGTTGAGGAGCGCAGCAGGATCTCAGAGAGGGGTTAGGCAAGGTCGGCCAGACCAAGTCCGACCCTGTGGAGGACAAGCCAGGGAACAGGAAGAGGTCAACAATCGGCGTGTTGTGGCTGGGGAACCCTCTGTCCATCACAGGGAGGTGGCAGGGGATAACCTCGGCCAAGCTAAAGACAGAAGACCCTGGAATGACTCTATCCAATGCCTAGAGGAGAAGATAGGAGACCTCATTAAGAGAAGGTACCCATTACAGAGGGGTTACTCAGAGGGATCCCCATTTGTGGCTAGGATAGTGGGGTTTCCAACCCCAGCCAAGTTCAAGCCTCCTACAGTGACTCCTAAGTATGATGGAAGCATTAACCCTGTGTACCATATCGAGATGTATCAGTCGGTGGCAGACATTTACTCGATACCTGATGAGATGAAGTGCAGAGCCTTCTCAGGGACCTTGACAGGAGCAGCTCATAGTTGGTTCACCTCCCTCCCAAAGAACTCGATTGAGAACTTCAAAGGCTTGGATGAGCGGTTCATCCACAACTTCTGCTTTGGGGTAAGACCTCAAAAGAAGACCACCCACTTGCTGTATGTCAAACAGGCTAAGGGTGAGAGCCTAAGAGACTACATAGCAAGATTCAACAAAGAGAAATTCGAGGTGGAAGACTATGAAGAGAGCATAGCCATGACCGCCCTGATAGGAGGCCTCCAGAGGGGGAAGTTATTGTGGAAGCTGGCGGAAGACCCCCCAGGTCTTTGGAGAGTTGTTGTCCACCGCAGGGAAGGTGATGAATGCGAAAGAGGCAATGGCAGCCAAGTATGAGGAGGAGAACCGCGGTAGCACAGGAAAGTCTCAGGGTAAGAAAGAGGGGAAGAAGAGGTCAGGAGATGACAAGTTTGCTCATTACACTCCTCTGACTGTGAGCTGTGAGCACATACTCAATGAGATTAAAACTGACCGGTCTCTGAGGTGGCCTGAGAAACTGAAGGCCCCGCCACATAAGAGGAACAAAAACCTATGGTGTGAGTTCCATCAGGATCACGACCATGTCACAGATAGATGCTTCGCTCTAAAGGATGATATTGAGAAGATGTTGAAGTCTGGAAAGCTGAGGAAGTATGTGGATGGCAAGGCTCCGAAGGGTGGAAGAGAGGACCCTAAGAAGATAAGTAATGATAGATGCCGTGGTGATGTCCCGGCCATAAGGGACAATGACTCAGAGGGCGATGATAAAGACGACTCGAATCTTCCGCCAAAGAATGACAACACCCCGGTGAAGAGGGTTGGCATGATCTCCTTTGGTGTTAGCACCATATGTGGGGGATTCAGAGGAGGTGGCTCTGAGGTAGCCGATAGGAAGGCCCATGTAGCAGAGGCCAGTTCAGTGGCCAAGACTGAGGTTGTGAATCTAACGTCTTCTGACGCAGCGCAGAAGAGGAAGAAGGTAGACATGGACACCCTCATAGTGGGGTTCTCCAGACTCGACTTCAAGGGCATCTTAGACCCCCATGATGACCCTTTGGTCATAACAATAAGGGTGCATGGGTGCGAGGAAGGGAGAATCCTCATAGATGGGGGAAGCTCAGCAGATGTGATGTTCTGGCCTTGTTTCAAGAGCCTGGGTCTTAGCAGGGTGAGGTTGGTGCCCTACCATCACCCATTTATAGGCTTCAGTGGTGAAAAGGTGCACCCCTTAGGCATATATGAAATGGATGTACGGATGGGGGATGAGTGGCCTAAGAGGTTGACCAAGAAGATCAACTTTTTTGTTATGGATGAAAATGTCTTCTCGGCCTACAACCTCATCATCAGAAGAGTGGCCCTCAAAGAGTTTGAAGCCGTGCCGTCGACAGTCCATCAGATGCTAAAATTCCCGACTCCTTATGGAGTAGGGGAAGTGCAAGGGGATCAGAACATGGCACGGGAGTGTTACTTCAACTCGGCCGAAGAGAGAGAGGCCCATAAGAGAGCAACCACCACTTACAGCATTGACAGTCTTGACCCGAGATATGAAACAAAATTGAAGAAGGGCGAGGCCGCGGAAGAGGTAGAATCCATCGTCCTCAATGAGGACGAGACGGAAAAAACCGTCCAGGTCGGCAAAGCCCTAGAGCCAAGGATCAAGGAAGAGCTGATAAACTTCCTCAGGAGGAGGCAGAGTGTCTTCGCATGGAGTCACGCAGACATGCCTGGTATCGACCTGAGATCATGACCCACAAGCTCAACGTGGACAGAGATGCCAGGCCTATCTAGCAGAGGCGAAGAGTCTACTATAGGGAGAAGTATGAGGTCATCCGGGAAGAGGTGAAAAAGTTGGAAGAGGCCGAGTTCATAAGAGAGGTTACCTATCGGGAGTGGCTCTCAAATGCAGTCATTGTCCTTAAGGCCAATGGAAAGTGGTGAATGTGTGTAGATTTCACAGACCTAAACAAGTCTTGCCCGAAGGACAGCTATCCCTTACCTAGGATAGACCAGATGGTGGATGCAACGGAAGGGCACGAGCTCATGAGTTTCATGGATGCTTATTCAGGTTATAACCAAATCTTCATGGATGTCGAAGACTCTGAGAAGACAACCTTCATTACTGATAAGGGGATGTACTGTTACAAGGTGATGCCCTTTGGTCTGAAAAATGCGGGGGCAACGTATCAACGTCTTATGAATAAGATGTTCGAGGAGCAGATAGGTAAGACCATGGAGGTGTATGTGGACGATATGCTAACGAAGATCCTAAAAGTGTGTACTCACATAACAGACCTTGAGAATACCTTTGATGTCATGGACTCGTACAGAATGAAGCTTAACCCAGCAAAGTGTGTCTTCGGGGTAGGAGCCGGGAAGTTCCTGGGGTTTATCGTTAATCAGAGGGGGATTGAAGCAAACCCTGAGAAAATCAAGGCCTTGCTCGACATGAAGACTCCTAGGAGTATCAAGGATGTCCAGAGACTCACGGGAAAAGTGGCAGCCCTTAATAGGTTTGTTTCTAGGGCAACAGACAAGTATCTTCCGTTATTTAAAGTTATGAGAAAGGCCTTCCAGTGGGATGAAGAATGTGTAAAAGCCTTTAACGAACTCAAGTCTTACTTGGGGTCTCCATTATTGTTGTCTCGGCCCATCACGGGGGAGAGGTTGTTTGTGTATCTGGCAGTATCTGAATCAGCCATCAGCGCAGCCATCGTACGGGAAGAGGATGGAATCCAGAGGCCTGTGTACTTTAACAGTAAGGCCCTTCAAGGGTCTAAACAAAACTATCCCCGGATGGAGAAGTTGGCTTATGCCCTGATACACGCCTCAAGGAAGATGAAGCCTTACTTACAAGCTCACTCCATGTTAGTCCTCACTGACTCCCCACTAAGGCAGGTTCTGCACAAGCCTGAGAAGTCCGGAAGATTGATGACCTGGGCCATCGAGCTAGGAGAATATGATCTTACCTAGCAGCCTAGGACAATAATCAAAAGTCAGGACCTCGCAGACTTTGTAGCAGATTTCACCTGGGAAGAGGCCGATAGAGGTTTGGAAGAGGCTGAGACAGAGAAAGGTTCAGATGACGGTGAAGAGACGAACCGTAGTGTCTTCTGAGATTCGAAAGAGACTGCGCCAAACGTCTTCCGAGGCAGAGAAGAGGTCGTCCTAGGAAAAACCCAGAGCAGAGTGGAAGAGAATGAAGAGGATCGATACATCTTCAAGAAGGGGATTATGAGAGAAGGGGTCTTCTCATCAGATGCAGACTTATGGAGCCTCTTCGTTGATGGCTCTTCTTGTGATAGTGGAAGCGGCGCGGGGCTAGTACTCTCAGCTCCAGATGGCGCCAACATTGAATATGCCTTGAGATTCAACTTCCAGGCCTCCAACAACGAGTCTGAGTATGAGGCCATGATAGCAGGTCTCTTATTGGCAACAACTCTCCGAGTAAAGCGACTCCTTCTCCATAGTGACTCAAGGTTGGTGGTCAATCAAGTGTTGGGGGTATATGAGGCCAAAGACGAAAGGATGGCCAAGTACTTAAAGAAGGTAAGAGGGTTGCTAGAGTATTTTAAAGAGGCCAAACTGAAGAGAGTGCCTAGACTGAGTAACAATCACGCTGATGCATTGGAAAGGCTAGCCTCGGCAATGAAGACATATTTGGGAAGGACCATCCCAATCGAGGTCTTAGGAAAGGCAAGCATCGAGGAAGATGAGGTATGTAGTCCTTGTCACAATGTGAATCAAGGGGACTCATGGATCGACCCGCTCGTCAAATACCTAAGAGAGGGAGTGCTACCTGAGTCCAAGCTGGAAAGAAGAAAGTTGAGATACAGGGCTGCCAAGTTATCATTGGTAGGAGATGTCTTGTATAAAAAGGGGTTTCTCTTGCCCCTCCTCATATGTGTGCATCCTATGGAAGTACCCCAGGTCTTATAGGAGGTTCATGAGGGTTCCTGCTCTAGCCACATAGGGGGAAGGACCTTAGCCAAGAGGATCATCACTTAGGGATACTGGTGGCCCACCTTGTCTAAGGACGTTGCTGACTATGTGAAGAGGTGTGACAAATGTCAAAGGTTCGCCACAATCCCTCATCAACCCCATCAGCCTATGACGTCAATCTCTTCTCCATAGTTGTTTGCGGTATGGGGAATTGACTTAGTACGACCTTTACCAAGGGCAGCCAACAACTATAGATTCTTAATAGTTGCCATTGACTACTTTTCAAAGTGGGTAGAGGCAGAACCGATGATAACAATTACAGAGCAGAAGACCTTCCAGTTCATTTGGAATAACATCATATGCAGATATGGACTCCCGAACACTCTCATCTCAGACAATGGGACCCAGTTCAAGAACTCCTCCTTAGAAAAATATTGCCTAAGGGTGGGGATTAAACAGTTCTTCTCATCTCCTGGTCGTCCTCAGGCTAATGGCCAGACCGAGGTCACAAACAGAACCATCTTGGACGAAATCAAGAAGAGGTTAGAAGATGCCAAGGGTAGATGGACGGAAGAGGTCTGCGCAGTATTATGGGCCTACAGAACTACGATAAGGACACCAACGGGAGAAACCCCATTCATGCTGGCACATGGCTCAGAGGCCATCATACCAATGGAGGTAGGGCTTCCGACTCATCGGATTCAGACCTATGAGCCTGACAGCAATGGGGAAAAGAGAAGGCTAGACCTGGATCTCATCAAAGAAAGAAGGGAAGATGCAGAGGTCAGAAAAGCAGCTTACCAGCAGAGGGAAGCAAAATTCTACAACCAAAGGGTGAAATCAAGACCCATTGCAGTGGGAGATCTAGTGCTAAAGAAGACCCTACAGAAGACAAACAAGATACACCCAAACTGGCATGGCCCCTACAAAGTAACGGAAGAGGTTGTGCTCGGCACTTACAGACTAGAAAACCTAGAAGGAGAACCTTTCGCTAACCCATGGAATGCTGATCACCTCAAGAGATATTACATATGATGTTGTATAGAATTTTATGTAAATGTACTATCTTACTGAGAAGAGGTTATTAATAAAGATCAGTTTCCATATCAGTTCTTGCTTCGCTCTTTAGACCAGAAATTTATTATGGGGCTAACCTCTTAGGTGATGACCTCAGACCCTCATAACATCACTCACTGGTGACGAGGTCTGAGCTCAGACACCTTAGCCAAGGACCTCAGACTCTTAACATCATTAATTTGGTGACATTATTATGGGGCTAACCCCTTAGGTGATGACCTCAGACCCTCATAACATCACTCGGTGGTGACGAGGTCTGAGCTCAGATACCTTGACAGAGGACCTCAGACCCTTAACACCATTAATTTGGTGACATTATTATGGGGCTAACCTATTAGGTGATGACCTCAGACCCTCATAACATCACTCGGTGTTGACGAGGTCTGAGCTCAGACACCTGGGTTAGATGACCTCAGACCCTTAACATCATTAATTTGGTGATATTTATTATGAGGCTAACCTCTTAGGTGATGACCTCAGACCCTCATAACACCACTCGGTGGTGGCGAGGTCTGAGCTCAGACACCTGGGTTAGATGACCTCAGACCCTTAACATCATTAATTTGGTGAAATTGGTTATGAGCAGAGCATATTAAGTAATGACTTCAGAGACTAATAGCATTCAGAGGCATTCAGTAAAAAGAATAGATTACACATGATGTTCATTATTACAAATTACAAATTACGAAATGTTTGTTGTTAGAAATCACTCCTGGTTGGGGGAGGGGGACATTGACAGTCTCGGCCGAATTGGTCTGCTCAGCATTAGTAACCTCGGCCACCTCATCAACAGGATCTATCCCTCCGAGTTCGATCCCTCCCAGAGTTGCAGTATCGGATGGGGCAGCGGCCTCGTCTTCTACCTCTTGCAGTGCCTGGGAAAATTGAGGGTCGGGGAAGCCGAGACCCACAAAGTCGGAGGCCTTTATAGTGCCGACCTCCTTCTCTCTGACCTCGGCCCATTTGGTAGTGGCTTTGATACCTCTTTCGAGGTATTCAAAATAAAAACCCACGAACTCCTCAGAGACTTTGTAGTCAAAAATAATTTTATCTGAGGCATCTGCAAGGGCAGCCTTCACAGCCGCGTTGACCTTCTGCTGCAGAGCATTGTCTTTGTCCTTCAGAGCCTTAGCATGGTTTTTGACGAGCGCAGAGATATCTTTTTCCAAACCCTGGGCCTTATTTTCAGATTTCTTGGCCTTATTCTCAGAATTCTGCAACTCTGACTTCAGACGGTCAACCTCGGCATTCAGGGTGCTCTCGACCTTCTCAGCCTCCTGCCCCTTCTGAATGAGGGGCAATTTCCTCATGGCCCAGTTAGACAATTGGTACATGGCAATCACTCCCTGCACATTTAGTGAAGAGGTTAAGTGGGAGGAAATTCAGATGTTGCACTTGTAAAATTATTGACAAAAGAAACAAGTCATACCTGGACGGCTCTGTGAAGGCCGAACTCAACCATCACGGAGGTATCCATGGCTCTATAGAAACGCTTATCTTCCTCGATCATTACAGAGGCAAGTGCGTCCATGGCCTGTCGGCTGTTGCCGACCACGCTGTCGGTTAACTTCAGCTGATCCAAACGAGCCGTCAGGATGTCAGCTGAAAAAATTGGGATCGCGGCCTCAGAGGTCTTCTTTTGTCTCGAGGTCAGCCTCTGATCCTCAGAGGCCGGGATCTCAGGGGCCCTTTTCTTTGAAGGTTGGGATTTGGATGTAGTGGGAGCTGGAGGAGGTGCCTTCAGACCAACCTTCTTCGCAAGCCTTGCCAAACTTGGAGCTTCCATCTCCCACAACTCGTCTAGGATACCTGGTGGTCTCTCTGCAAAAGTGAAAAGACAAGAGTCAGAAATCAAACATGAATGATCAGGGGTTAGACTTGAAATAAAAAGAAAAATCTTTAAGAAAATCAACAACGGGGCTCCCACCCAGGCTCGTCCCTGAGAGAAACTGAGGGGTCAGCAAATGCTCGAACTTAACAAACAAGTCGTGTGCCCCTTGATCTTGCAGGGCCTTCACCTTTTGGATATTTTGAAGGCTTAGACCAGGATCGGCCCTTTAAGACATGCTGACCTTACACCATATGAGGGGTATCCTCGGCCTAAGAGTGGAAGAAGGAACATATGAGCCGAACTCCCATGGCCCTGAGGCGAAAAAATATCGGGGCTTCCAATTGTGATTCGAGGTCTGAGTCACCTGGATCATCTTCTTCTCAGACCTCTGAGCCACGAAGTGATAGTAGATCGGATGATTTTTGGCCGAGGTAGGGACATAGAAACCTGTAAAGACCTGAACTGGGAGGTCAGAGTGGTGGACTGCCCGCCACAAGATGATGGCCCCAATAATGACTCTCCAAGCATTGGGAGAGAGCTGCGAAGGGGCCAAGTTGATGAAGGAAAGAATGGACCTGATGATGGGATGAATGGGTAGACAAAACCCTAACTTAAACATCTGCTCGTACAAGAAGATTTCTCCATCTCGGCCATGATAGGCCCTCTCTTCCCTCAGAGGTCTCCTTAACTTGATGGAAGGACTAATGGAATATAAGTACCTAAAGCACAAGAGGTCCACCTCGGTGACTGTGCTCTCGAACTCGACTGCTTCAGAGATGTCAACATCACTTTCAGCATCCTCATCATCGTCAAGCTCAACGTCGGCTGGAGCAGACGTAGACGGGTGACCAGAGAATCTCTGAGCGAACTCAGGCCCTGTAACGGCCGATAGAGGGATGGCATCAAGAATGGGTGGCACAGCCACATTTGGCTCAACAAGTTCGACCTCAGAAGAAGAATTTGAGGTGCTTGAGCCATTTTGGGACGAAGCTCGGCTGGAGACCTCGGCCTGGTCAGGGTCCTGACCAGTCCGAGGTGTAAAATCCATGGCTTCTTAGAAAGAGTCCACATACATGGGGTCTGAGGTGGAAGACTTGGACTCAGACATCCGTAGTGGGTTAGCAGAGATGTCTGTCTGATAAAAGTTCTCAGGAGGATCAAGATATACCACCTTGAGAGGTGGGGGAAAGATAGGTCTAATAGGGAACTCCTGGGACCTACGAGCTTCTTCCTGAGCTCTCTCTATTTGCCTAATATTTTCTAAGGTCTTCTCTCTAAGAGAAGGGAAGTCCTCAAGAAGCTGGTACAGGGGTCTGAGCATCAGAGGACGACACAAAACTTGGGACGACCCTAAACTTGGGAAAAACTCTTAAAGCTACAAACACGTTTGGCTTATAAAATGAAGAAGCCTAAAGATCAAACTTAGGAGTTTCAAGAAAACACAGTTCGCCGGAGTTAATGGAGCTCTCCGGAAAACTCAAAATCCAGTCGGAAAACTCAAAATCTCGCCGAAAAATTCAAACCATATACCAAAAACAAAGGAAATGGAAAGGGAGAAGTACCTGAAGATGAATTGATGTATGAAATGAAGAGAACTCGCAAGAAAACCAGGGGAAATCCTCTGCAGAAGGGCGTTGAGTAGAGGAGCTTAGAGAGAGAAAATCGCAAGAACTTTGCGTGCATGGGAAACGAAATGAAGAAGAAGAAAGAGAAAGGAAGGGTTTAAACCCTTAAGTACTTTAGAACACTTCCCAAGTCCCATCATTGCCTTGGGAAACCTAAGGGACAACTGACAGCACACGCCAGCCAAATTTTCACGCTCTAGCTTGGGACAGATGTCATACAGGTGTTAGCTTGGGACGGACAGGCCTCGGAGGGAAAGTAATCCCCTAGCCACTCACTCTCGCATATGACTAAGGGCTGGGGGTGATTGATAGGCCCATAGTGTAACCTCGGCCTAGAGACACCAACCTCGACTGATATCAGGACGAGACATTAATCGACCCTATGTAGGCCATGGGCCCACGATATCATCCCTAGGCCAGACCAACCTCGGCCTAGGCCGACACTACCATATACACTTCAATGGACACTACGCGCATTGCAAGCATCAACAACATCCTCCTGTACCTGGGTATAACAACCTCGGCCAATAGTAGGCCGAGGTGATAAGGAGCCTTGTTAACCTTCAACATGGAACCAGTCCTACCTCAGCTTGGGCCGAGGTGACAAGAAGCATTAGTAATCATCAGCATGCTATATGTCCAACCTCGGCTCGGGCCAACCCCAGCATATGTCTCGGCTGAGATCAGGCCGAGACTCCTTATGACACATCTCGAATTGAACAGGCATCAAGCCTTTATAGCTCGGCCTCTCCCAGGCCGAGGTCATTCACCAATATGACTGACGAGCATCTATTGACATTTGGATGAGGACACCTGGGCACAAATCAGTTGTAACAAGATTATTCTCCACACATGGGGAGAATATTTCATCATCATTCCTTACATGTGACAGTGACAGATGGCACTCCCATATTGGTGAGGATATCACACTCATGCTCATTGCATGCATGGGGGGTACACTACACCCCCTTGGTACTAGATATAGGGGTCATCCCCTACCTTGCAAAAGAATCCCATCTATTCAACCCTAGCCAAAACTCTGTCTAAATATACAGTAGAGAGAGAAAGCTTGAGAGAATTGTATCCATGGCCATTAGTGCCTTCATTCAGTGATATTACTCATACACTCACAGTGGACGTAGGCCAGGATTGGCTGAACCACTTATATCCTGGTGTTGATACCTCATATCCTCATCTCCTTCTCTTATCTCTTTATATAGATGTGCTGCCATTGTTATTCATATATTGAGCTTGGAAACACCTTATCCGGTGGTGCTGATTCTTAGCATCATCACCGTCGTACTCTCGAACCGAGAGCCCCGCGGTTGCGGGGTCAGTTACTACGAGTTACAATGGTCCCGTGGGTGGTGTTGGTGGAACCCACGGGGCCGTTCGTGGGCTGTTTCGAGTTTTCACCCTCTAATGCTAAGTTTTATGTAAGTCTAGAAATATGCAAATTACAGTCGTACTCTCAAATTGGGAGTGCCGTGGCTGCGTGGTCAGTTCCTAAGAGTTACATTGGTCCCATGGGAGGTGTTGGTGCCACCTACGGGGTCGTTCGGGGGCTGTTTTGAGTTCTCACGCTCTAACGCCATGTTTTTAAGCCTAAGTCTATAAATATGCAATTTACCCTCGAACTCTCAAACCGGGAGACCCGCGGCTGCAGGGTCAGTTCCTACGAGTTACATTGGTCCCGTGGGAGAGTTGGTGCCACCCACGGGGACGTTCGGGGGCTGTTTCGAGTTCTCACCCTCTAACGCCATCTTTTTAAGCCTAAGTCGAGAAATATGTAAATTACCGTCCTACTCCCAAATCGAGAGACCCGCGGCTACAGGGTCTGTTCCTACGAGTTACAATGGTCTCGTGGGAGGTGTTGCTGGCACCCACTGGGCCGTTCGGGGGCTGTTTCGAGTTCTCATTCTCTAAGGCCATGTTTTTAAGCTTAAGTCTAAAAATATGTAAATTACCATCGTACTCTCAAACCGGGAGTCCCGCGGCTACGAGGTCAGTTCTTACGAGTTACAATGGTCCGGTGGGAGGTGTTGGTGGCACCCACGGGGCCGTTCGTGGGCTATTTCGAGTTCTCACCCTCTAACGCCATTTTTTAAGCCTAAGTCTAGAAATATTTAAATTATCATCGTACTCTCTAATCGTGAGACCCGCGACTACGGGGTCACTTTCTACGAGTTACATTAGTCCAGTGGGAGGTGTTGGTCCCACCCACGGGGCCATTCGGAGATTGTTTCGAATTTTCACCCTCTAACGTCATATTTCTAAGTCTAAGTCTAGAAATATGCAAATTACCATCGTACTCTCAAATCGGGAGTGTCGCCGCTACGTGGTCAGTTCCTACGAGTTACAATGGTCCCTTGCGAGGTGTTGGTGGCACCCACGAGGCCGTTCGGTGGCTGTTTCGAGTTCTCACCCTCTAATGCCATGTTTTTAAGCCTAAGTCTAGAAAATATGCAAATTACCGTTGTACTCTCAAACCGGGAGTCCCGTGACTGCTTGGTCAGTTCCTACGTGTTACAATGGTCCCGTGGAAGGTGTTGGTGGCACCCACGGGGCCGTTCGTGGGCTGTTTGGAGTTCTCCCCCTCTAAAGCCATGTTTTTAAGCCTAATTTTAGAAATATGGAAATTACCCTCGTATTTTAAAACCAGGTGACATGCAGCTACGACGTCAGTTCCTATGAGTTACATTGTTCCCGTGGGAGGTGTTGGGGCCACCCACGGGGACGGTCGGGGGCTGTTTCAAGTTCTCACCCTCTAACGCCATATTTTTAAGCCTCTATCTAGAAATATGCATATTATCGCCGAATTCTCAAATCGGGAGTCTCGCGGCTGTAGGGTCAGTTCCTATGAGTTACATTGGTTCTTTGGGAGGTGTTAGTGCCACCCACGGGGCCGTTCGGGGGATGTTTCAAGTTCTCACCCTCTAACACCATGTTTTTAAGCCTAAGTCTAGAAATATTCAAATTATCATCGTACTCTCAAATCGAGAGACCCGCGGATACGGGGTCATTTCCTATGAGTTACAATGGTCCCCTGGGAGGTGTTGGTGGCACCCACAGGGACGTTGGGGGCTTGTTTCGAGTTTTCACCCTCTAATGCCATGTTTTTAAGCCTAAGTCTAGAAATATGCAAATTACCATCTTATTCCCAAACCGGGAGTCCCACGGCTGCGGGGTCAGTTCGTACGAGTTACAATGGTCCCGTGGGAGGTGTTGGTGCCACCCATGGGGCCGTTCGAGGGCTGTTTCGTGTTCTCACCCTCTAACACCATGTTTTTAAGCCTAGGTCTAAAAATATGCAAATTACCATCGTATTCTCAAACCGGGAGTCCCGTGACTGCAGGGTCGGTTCCTATAAGTTACATAAGTTTCGTGGGAGGTGTTGGTGCCACCCACGGGGACGTTCGGGGACTGTTTCGAGTTCTCACCGTCTAACGCCATGTTTTTAAGCCTAAGTTTAGAAATATGAAAATTACCGCCGTACTCTCAAATCGTGAGACCCGCGGCTACAGGACAGTTCCTACGAATTACAACGGTCCCGTGGGAGGTGTTGGTGGCACCCACGGGGCCGTTCGAGGGCTGTTTCGAGTTCTAACCCTCTAAAGCCATGTTTTTAAGCCTAAGTCTAGAAATATGCAAATTACCATCGTACTCTCGAACTAGGGGTTTCCTGTCTCCGTGGTCAGTTCTTACGAGTTACATTGGTCCCGTGGGAGGTGTTGGTGCCACCCACGGGGACGTTCGGGGGCACTTTCGAGTTTTCAATCTCTAACGCCATGTTTTTAAGCCTAAGTCTAGAAATATGTAAATTACCCTCGTATTCTCACACCGGGAGACATGCGTCTGCGGGGTCAGTTCCTAAGAGTTACATTGGTACCGTGGGAGGTGTTGGTACGACCCACGGGGCCGTTCGGGGGCTGTTTCGAGTTCTCATCCTCTAACGCCATGTTTTTGACCCTAAGTCTAGAAATACATAAATTACCGTCGTACTCTCAAACCAGGAGTCCCGCGGCTGCGGGGTTAGTTCCAACGAGTTACATTGGTCCCGTGGGAGGTGTTGGTGCCACCCATGGGGACGATCGGGGGCTGTTTCGAGTTCTCAACCTCTAACACCATGTTTTTAAGCCTATGTCCAAAAATATGCAAATTATTGTTGTATTATCCAATCGGGAGACTTGCGACTGCGTGGTCAGTTCCTACGAGTTACATAGGTTTCGTGGGAGGTGTTGGTGCCACCCACGGGGACGGTCGGGGGCTGTTTCGAGTTCTCACCCTCTAACACCATTTTTTAAGCCTAAGTCTAGAAATATGCAAATTACCATCATACTCTCAAACCGGGAGTCCCGCGGTTGCGGGGTCAGTTCATACGAGTTACATTGGTCCCGTGGGAGGTGTTACTTCCACCCACGGGGACGTTCGGGGGATGTTTCGATTTTTGACCCTCTAACGCCATGTTTTTAAGCCTAAGTCTAGAAATATTCAAATTACCATCCTACTCTCAAACCAGGACTCCCGTGGCTGCGGGTAAAGTTACTACGAGTTACATTGGTCCCGTGGGAGGTGTTGGTGCCACCCATGGGGACGTTCGGGGGAGGTTTCGAGTTTTCATCCTCTAACGCCATGTTTTTAAGCCTAAGTCAAGAAATATGCAAATGACCGTCGTACTCTCAAACCGGGAGTCCCGCGACTGCGTGGTCAGTTCCTACGTGTTACATTGGTCCCTTGGGAGGTGTTGGTGCCACCCACGGGGATGTTCGGGGACTGCTTCAAGTTTTCACCCTCTAATGCCATATTAAGGATAAGAATTGAAATATGCAAATTACCATCGTACTCTCAACCCAGGGGTTCCACAGCTGCGTGGTTAGTTCCTATGAGTCACATTGGTCCCGTGGGAGGTGTTGCTGCCACCCACGGGGACGTTCGGGGGCTGTTTCAAGTTTTCACCCTCTAACGCCATGTATTTAAACCTATGTCTAGAAATAGGTAAATTATCATCGTACTCTCAAACCGGGAGTCCCGCGGCTGCGGGGTCAGTCACTACGAGTTACATTGGTCCCGTGGGAGGTGTTGGTGCCATCCACGGGGACGTTCGGGGGCTCTTTCGAGTTTTCACCATCTAACGCCATGTTTTAAAGCCTAAGTCAAGAAATATACAAATTATCGTCGTACTCTCAAACCGGGAGTCCCGCGGCTGTGTGGTCAGTTCCTACGAGTTAAGTTGGTCCCGTGGGAGGTTTTGGTGCCACCCACCGGGCCGTTCGGGTGCCGTTTTGAGTTTTCACCCTCTAACTCCATGTTAAGCCTAAGTCTTGAAATATGCAATTTACCGTCGTACTGTCAAACTGGGAGACCCGCGGCTGCGGGGTCAGTTCATACAAATTACATTGGTCCCGTGGGAGGTGTTGGTGCCATCCCCGGGGCAATTCGAGGGATGTTTCGATTTCTCACCCTCTAACGCTATGTTTTTAAACCTGAGCATAGAAATATGAAAATTATCGTCGTACTCTCAAACCGGGAACCCAGGGGATACGGGGTCAGTTCCTACGACTTACATTGGTCCCGTGGGAGGTGTTGTTGCCACCCACGGGGATGGTCTAGGGCTATTTCAAGTTCTCACCCTCTAACGCCATGCTTTTAAGCCTAAGTCTAAAAATATGCAAATTAGTGTCATATTCTCAAACCCGAAGTCCCACAGATGCAGGGTCAGTTCCTACGAGTTACATTGTTCCCGTGGGAGGTGTTAGTGCGACCCACAGGGCCGTTCGGGGGCTGTTTCGAGTTCTCACCCTCTAACGCCATATTTTTAAGCCTAAGTCTAGAAATATTCAAATTAACATCGTACTGTCAAATCGAGAGACCCGTTGCTGCGGGTCAGTTCCTACGAGTTACAATGGTCCCGTGGGAGGTGTTGGTGGCACCCACGGGGCCGTTCGGGGGCTGTTTCGAGTTCTCACCCACTAAAGCCATGTTTTTAAGCCTAAGTCTAAAAATATGAAAATTACCATCGTACTCTCAAATCGGGAGTCCCGCGACTGCAGGGTCAGTTTCTATGAGTTACAATGGTCCCGTGGGAGGTGTTGGTGGCACCCTCGGGGCCGTTCGTTAGCTGTTTCGAGTTCTCGCCCTCTAACGCCATGTTTTTAAGCCTAAGTCTAAAAATATGCAAACTACCATCGTACTCTCAAACCGTGAGTCTCGCAGCTGTGGGTTCAGTTCCTACCATTTACATTGGTCCCATGGGAGGTATTGGTTCCACCCACAGGGCCCTTCGGAGGCTGTTTCGAGTTCTCACCCTCTAAAGCCATGTCTTTAAGCCTAAGTCTGCAAATATGCAATTTACCGTCGTACTCTCAAACTGGGAGTCCCGTAGCCACGGGGTCAGTTCCTACGAGTTACAATGATCCTGTGGGAGGTGTTGGAGGCACCTATGGGGCCGTTTGTGGGTTGTTTCATGTTTTCTCCCTCTAACGCCGTGTTTTTAAGCCTAAGTCTAGAAATATGCAAATTACCTTGGTATTCTCAGTTCCTACGAGTTACATTGGTCCCGTGGGAGGTTTTGCTTCCACCCACGGGGACATTCAGAGGCTGTTTCGAGTTTTGACCCTCTAACGCCATGTTTTTAAGCCTAAGTCTAGAAATATGGAAATTACCGTAGTACACTCAAACCGGGAGTCCCGCGGTTGCGGGGTCAGTTACTACGAGTTACATTGTTCCCGTGGGAGGTGTTGGTGCCACCCACGAGGACGAATGGGGGCTGTTTCGAGTTCCATCCTCTAACGCCATATTTTTAAGCCTAAGTCAAGAAATATGCAAATTACCATAGTACCCTCAAACCGGGAGTCCCGGGGCTAAGTGGTCAGTTCCTACGTGTTACATTGGTCCCATGGGAGGTGTTGGTGCCACCCACAGGGATGGTCGGGGACTATTTCTATTTTTCACCCTATAACGCCATGTTAAGCCTAAGTCTTGAAATATGAAAATTACCGTCGTACTCTCAAACCAGGAGTCCCGCGGCTGCGTGGTCAGTTCCTACGAGTCACATTGGTCCCGTGGGAGGTGTTGCTGCCACCCACAGGGACGTTCGGGGCCTGTTTTGAGTTTTCACCCTCTAACGCCAAGTTTTTAAGCCTAAGTCTAGAAATATGCAAATTACCATCTTACTCTTAAACCGGTCATCCCGCGGCTATGGGGTCAGTCACTACGTGTTACATTGGTCCCGTGGGAGGTGTTGGTGCCATCCACGGGGATGTTCGGGGGCTGTTTCGGGTTTTCACCCTCTAACAACATGTTTTAAAGCTTAATTCAAGAAATATACAAATTATCATCGTACTCTCAAATCGGGAGTCCCGCGAATGTGGGGTCAGTTCCTACGAGTTAGATTGGTCCCGTGGGACATTTTGGCGCCACCCACCGGGCCGTTCGGGGGCTGGTTTGAGTTTTCACCCTCTAACGCCATGTTAAGCCTAAGTCTTGAAATATGCAAATTACCATCGTATTCTCAAATCGGGAGTCCCGCGGCTATGGGGTCAGTTCCTACGAGTTACATTGGTCCCGTGGGAGGTGTTGGTGCCACCCACGGGGCCGTTCGGGGGTTGTTTCGAGTTTTACCCTCTAACGCCATGTTTTTAAGACTGAGTCTAAAAATATGCAAATTACTGTCGTACTCCCAAACTGGGAGTCCCGCGGCAGCGTGGTCAGTTCCTACGTGTTACATTGGTCACGTGGGTGGTGTTGGTGCCAGCCACGGGGACCTTCGAGGGTTGTTTCGAGTTTTCTCCCTCTAACGCCATGTTTTTAAGCGTAAGACTAGAAATATGCAAATTAGTATCGTACTCTCAAACTGAGAGACCCGCGTCTATGGGGTTAGTTCCAACGAGTTAAATTAGTCCCGTGGGAGGTGGTGGTGCCACCCACGGGGCCGTTCGGGGGCTGTTTCCAGTTTTCACCCTCTAACGCCATATTTTTAAGCCTAAGTCTAGAAACATGCAAACTATCGTCGTAATCTAAAATTGAGAGATCCGCGTCTATGGGGTCAGTTCCTACGAGTGACAATGGTTTCGTGGGAGGTGTCGGTGGCACCCACGGGGCCGTTCGGGAGCTGTTTTGAGTTCTCACCCTCTAAGGCCATATTTTTAATCCTAAGTCTAGAAATATGCAAATTACCGTTGTGCTCTCAAATCGGGAGTCCCGCGACTGCGGGGTCAGTTCTTACGAGTTACAATGGTCTCGTGGGAGGTGTTGGTGGCACCCACGGGGCCGTTCATGGGTTTTTTTGAGTTCTCACCCTCTAACACCATGTTTTTTAGCGTAAGTCTAGAAATATACAAATTACCATCGTTCACTGAAACCGAGAGTCCCGCAACTGCGGGTCAGTTCCTACCGTTTACATTGGTCACGTGGGAGGTGTTGGTGACACCCACAGGGTCGTTCGGGGGATGTTTCGAGTTTTCACCCTCTAACGCCATGTTTCTAAGCCTAAGTCTAGAACTAGTCAAGTTACGATCGTACTCTCAAATCGGCAGTCCCGCGGCTGCGTGGTCAGTTCCTACGAGTTATAATGGTCCCGTGAGAGTTTTGGTGTCACCCAGGGGGCCGTTGGGGGACTGTTTCTAGTTTTCACACTCTAACACCATGTTTTGCGTAAGTCTAGAAATACGCAAATTACTATCGTACTCTCAAACCAGGTTTCCTGCGGCTGCGTGGTCAGTTCCTACGAGTTACATGGGCCTCGTGGGAGGTGTTGGTGCCACCCACAGGGACGTTCGGGGGCTGTTTCAAGTTTTCACCCTCTAACGCCATGTTTTTAAGCCTAAGTCTTGAAATATGCAAATAACCCTCGTATTCTCAAACCGGGAGAGCCGCGGCTTCGGGGTCAGTTCCTACGAGTTACATTGGTCCCGTGGGAGGTGTTAGTGCCACCCACGGGGCCATTCGGGGGCTGTTTCGAGTTCTCACCCTCTAACGCCATGTTTATAAGCCTAAATCTAAAAATATGCAAATTACCGTCATAATCTTAAACCGGGAGTCCCGCGGCTGCGGGGTGAGTTCCTACGAGTTACATTGGTCCCGTGGGAGGTGTTGGTGCCACCCACGGGGATGGTCGGGGGGTGTTTCGAGTTCTCACCCTCAAATGCCATGTTTTTAAGCCTATTTCTAAAAATATTCAAATTACCATCGAATTCTGAAATCGGGAGTCCCGCGACCGCGTGGTCAGTTCCTACGAGTTACGTTGGTCTCATGGGAGGAGTTGGTACCACCCACGGGGCGGTCGGGGGCAGTTTCAATTTCTCACCCTCTAACGCCATTGTTTATGCCTAAGTATATAAATATGCAAATTACCATCGTACTCTCAAATCGGGAGACCCGCAGCTACTTGGTCAGTTCCTACGAGTTACAATGGTCCCGTGAGAGGTTTTGGTGTCACCCAGGGGTCGTTGGGGGCCTGTTTCTAGTTTCCACACTCTAACGCCATGTTTTGCGTAAGTCTAGAAATATGCAAATTACCGTCGTACTCTCAAACCTGGAGTCCCGTGGCTGTGTGGTCAGTTCCTACGAGTTACATGGGTCTCATGGGAGGTGTTGGTGCCACCCACGGGGACGTTCGGGGGCTGTTTCAAGTTTTCACCCTCTAACGCCATGTTTTTAAGTCTAAGTCTTGAAATATGCAAATAACCCTCGTATTCTCAAACCGGGAGAGCCGTGGCTTCGGGGTCAGTTCCTACGAGTTACATTGGTCCCGTGGGAGGTGTTAGTGCCACCCACGGGGCCATTCGGGGGCTGTTTCGAGTTCTCATCCTCTAACCCCATGTTTATAAGCCTAAGTCTAAAAATATGCAAATTATCATCGTAATCTTAAACCGGGAGTCCCGCGGCTGCGGGGTGAGTTCCTATGATTTACATTGGTCCCGTGGGAGGTGTTGGTGCCACCCACGGGGATGGTCGGGGGGTGTTTCGAGTTCTCACCCTCAAATGCCATGTTTTTAAGACTAAGTCTAGAAATATTCAAATTACCATCGAATTCTCAAATCGGGAGTCCCGCGACCGCGTGGTCAGTTCCTACGAGTTATGTTGGTCTCATGGGAGGTGTTGGTACCACCCACGGGGATGGTTGGGGGTTGATTCGATTTCTCACCCTCTAACGCCATTGTTTAAGCTTAAGTATAGAAATATGCAAATTACCATCGTACCCTCAAATCGGGAGACCCGCGACTGCGTAATAAGTTCCTACGAGTTACATTGGTCCCGTGGGAGGTGTTGGTGCCACCCATGGGGCCGTTCGGGGGTTATTTCGTGTTTTCACCCTCTAATGCCATGTTTTTAAACCTAAGTCTAGAAATATACAAATTACCGTCGTACTCTCAAACCAGGAGTCCCGCGACTGTGTGGTCAGTTCCTACGTGTTACATTGGTCCCATGGGAGGTGTTGTTGCAACCCACGGAGACGTTCGGGGGCTGTTTCCAGTTTTCACCCTCTAACGCCATGTTTTTAAGCCTAAGTCTAGAAATATGCAAATTACCATATTATTCTCAAACCAGGAGACCCGCGGATGCGGGGTCAGTTCATACAAGTAATATTGGTCCCGTGGGAGGTGTTGGTTCCATCCACTGGGCCATTCGATGGCTGTTTCGAGTTCTCACCCTCTAACGCCATGTTTTTTTTGCCTGAGTCTAGAAATATGCAAATTACCATCGTACTCTCAAACCGGGAGTCCCGGGGCTGCGGGGTCAGTTCCTACCAGTTACATTGGTTCCGTGGGAGGTGTTGGTGACACCCACGGGGACGGTCTAGGGCTGCTTCGAGTTCTCACTCTCTAACGCCATGTTTTTAAGCCTAAGTCTACAAATATGCAAATTACTATTGTATTCTCAAACCCGGAGTCCCGCGGCTGCTGGGTCAGTTCCTACAAGTTACATTGGTCTCGTGGGAGGTGTTTGTGCCACCCACGAGGACGGTCAGGGGCTGTTTCGAGTTCTCACCCTCTAATGCCATGTTTTTAAGCCTATGTCTAGAAATATGCAAATTACAGTCGTATTCTCAAACCGTGAGACCCGCGGATGCGTGGTTAGTTCCTACGAGTTGCATTAGTCTTGTGGGAGGTGTTGGTTCCACCCACAGGGACGATCGGGGGTTGTTTTGAGTTCTCACCCTCTAATGCCATTTTTTAAGCCTAAGTCTAGAAATAAGCAAACTAACATCGTACTCTCAAATATGGAGACCCGCGACTGTGGGGTCACTTCCTATGTGTTACATTGGTCCATTGGGAGGTGTTGGTGCCACCCACGGGGCCGTTCGGGGGTTGTTTCGAGTTTTCATCCTCTAACAACATGTTTTTAATCCTAAGTCTTGAAATATGCAAATTACCGTCGTATTCTCAAACCGGAGTCCCACGACTGCGTGGTCAGTTCCTACGTGTTACATTGGTCCCGTGGCAGGTGTTGGTGCCACTCACGGGGACCTTCGAGGGCTGTTTCGAATTGTCACCCTCTAAAGCCATGTTTTTAAGCCTAAGTCAAGAAATAAGCAAATTAGCATCGTATTGTCAAACCGGGAGTCCCGTGACTACGGGATCAGTTCCTACGAGTTACATTTGTCCCGTGGGAGGTTGTGGTGCCACCCACGGGGCCGTTCGGGGGCTATTTCGAGTTTTCACCCTCTAATGCCATATTTTTAATCTTAAGTCTAGAAATATGCAAACTATCGTCGAACTCTCAAATTGAGAGACCCGCGTCTACATGGTCAACTCCTACGAGTTACAATGGTCCCGAGGGAGGTGTCGGTGGTACACACGGGGCCGTTCAGGGGCTGTTTCGAGTTCTCACCCTCTAAGGCCATGTTTTTAAGCCTAAGTCTAGAAATATACAAATTATCGTCATACTCTCAAACCGGGAGTCCCGCGACTGCGGGGTCAGTCCCTACGAGTTACAATGGTCCCGTGGGAGGAGTTGGTGGCACCCACGGGGACGTTCGTGGGTTGTTTCGAGTTCTCACCGTCTAACACCATGTTTTTAAGCATAAGTATTGAAATATGCAAATTACCATCGTACTCAGAAACTGAGAGTCCCGCGACTGCGGGGTCAGTTCCTACCATTTACATTGGTCACGTGGGAGGTGTTATTGCCACCCATAGGGTCGTTTGGGGGATGTTTCGAGTTTTCACCCTCTAACACCATGTTTCTACGCCTTAGTCTAGAAATAGGAAAATTACTGTGGTACTCTCAAATCGGGAGTCCCGCGGCTGCAAGGTCAGTTCCTACGAGTTACATTGGTCTCGTGGGAGGTGTTTGTGCCACCACGGGGACGGTTAGGGGCTATTTCGAGTTCTCACCCTCTAACGCCATGTTTTTAACCCTAAGTCTAGAAATATGAAAATTACAGTTGTATTCTCCAATCGGGAGTCCCGCAGCTGCGTGGTTAGTTCCTATGACTTACATTGGTCTCGTGGAAGGTGTTGGTGCCACCCACGGGGATGGTCGGGGGCTGTCTCGAGTTCTCACCTTATAATGCCATTTTTTAAGCCTAAGTCTAGAAATATGCAAATTACCATCGTACTCTGAGATCGAGAGACCCGCGACTGCGGGGTCACTTCCTACGTGTTACATTGGTCCCGTGGGAGGTGTTGGTGCCACCCACGGGACCGTTCGGGGATTGTTTCGAGTTTTCATCCTCTAACAACATGTTTTTAATCCTAAGTCTAGAAATATGAAAATTACCATCGTACTCTCAAACGGAGAGTCACGCGGCTGGGTGATCAGTTCCTGCGAGTTACAATTGTCCCGTCGGAGGTGTTGGTGGCACCCATGGGGCCGTTCGGGGGCTGTCTCGAGTTCTCACCCTCTAACGCCATATTTTTAAGCCTAAGTCTAGAAATATGCAAATTACCATCGTACTCTCAAACCAGGAGTCACGCGGCTGCGGGGTCAGTTCCTACGAGTTACATTAGTCCCGTGGGAGATGAGGGTGCCACTCACGGGGCCGTCCGGGAGCTGTTTCGAGTTTTCCCCCTCCAACGCCATGTTAAGCCTATGTCTTCAAATATGGAAATTACTATCATATTCTAAAACCAGGAGTCCCGCGGCTGTGTGTTCAGTTCCTACGTGTTACATTGGTCCCGTGGGAGGTGTTAGTGCCACCCACGCGGACCTTCGAGGGCTGTTTCGAATTTTCACCCTCTAACGCCATGTTTTTAAGCCTAAGTCTAGAAATATGCAAATTAGCGTCATACTCTCAAATCAAGAGACCCGCGTCTACGGGGTCCGTTCCTACGAGTTGCAATGGTCCCGTGGGAGGTGTCGGTGGGACCCACGGGGTCATTCGGGGGCTGTTTCGAGTTCTCACCCTCTAAGGCCATGTTTTTAAGCCTAAGTCAAGAAATATGCAAATTACCGTCGTACTCTCAAATCGGGAGTCCCGCGACTGCGGGGTCAGTTCCTATGAGTTACAAAGGTCCCGTGGGAGGTGTTGGTGGCACCCACGGGTCCGTTCGTGGGTTGTTTCGAGTTCTCACCCTCTAACACCATGTTTTTAAGCGTAAGTCTAGAAATATGCAAATTACCATCGTACTCTGAAACCGGGAGTCCCGCGACTGCGGGGTCAGTTCCTACCATTTACATTGGTCACGTGGGAGGTGTTGGTGCCACCCATAGGGTCGTTTGGGGGATGTTTCGAGTTTTCACCCTCTAACACCATGTTTCTAAGCCTAAGTCTAGAAATAGGAAAATTACTATCGTACTCTCAAACCGGGAGTCCCGCGGCTGCAGGGTCAGTTCCTACGAGTTACATTGGTCTCGTAGGAGGTGTTTGTGCCACCACGGGGACGGTTAGGGGATGTTTCGAGTTCTCACCCTCTAACAACATGTTTTTAAGCCTAAGTCTAGAAATATGCAAATTACAGTTGTATTCTCAAACCGGGAGTCCCGCGGCTGCATGGTTAGTTCCTACGACTTACATTGGTCTCGTGGGAGGTGTTGGTGCCACCCACGGGGATGGTCGGGGGTTGTTTCGAGTTCTCACCCTCTAAGGCCATTTTTTAAGCCTAAGTCTAGAAATATGCAAATTACCATCGTACTCTCAAATTGGGAGACCCGCGACTGTGGGGTCACTTCCTACGTGTTACATTGGTCCCATGGGAGGTGTTGGTGCCACTCACGGGGCTGTTCGGGGATTGTTTCGAGTTTTCACCCTCTAAGAACATGTTTTTAATCCTAAGTCTAAAAATATGCAAATTACCGTCGTACTCTCAAATGGAGAGTTCCGCGGCTGCGTGGTCAGTTCCTGCGAGTTACAATTGTCCCGTGGGAGGTGTTGGTGGCACCCATGGGGCCGTTCGGAGGCTGTCTCGAGTTCTCACCCTCTAACGCCATATTTTTAAGCCTAATTCTAGAAATATGCAAATTACCATCGTACTCTCAAACCAGGAGTCACAAGGCTACGGGGTCAGTTCCTACGAGTTACATTAGTCCCGTGGGAGATGGGGGTTCCACTCACGGGGCCGTCCGGGGGGCTGTTTCGAGTTTTCCCCCTCCAATGCCATGTTAAGCCTATGTCTTCAAATATGAAAATTACTGTCGTATTCTTAAACCGGGAGTCCCACGGCTGTGTGTTCAGTTCCTACGTGTTACATTGGTCTCGTGGGAGGTATTGTTGCCACTCACGCGGACCTTCAAGGGCTGTTTCGAATTTTCACCCTCTAACGCCATGTTTTAAAGCCTAAGCCTAGAAATATGCAAATTAGCATCGTACTCTCAATTTGAGAGACCCACGTCTATGGGGTCCGTTCCTACTAGTTACAATGGTCCCGTGGGAGGTGTCGGTGGGACCCACGGGGCCATTCGGGGGCTGTTTCGAGTTCTCACCCTCTAAGGCCATGTTTTTAAGCCTAAGTCTAGAAATATGAAAATTACCGTCGTACTCTCAAATCTGGAGTCCCGCGACTGCGGGGTCAGTTCCTACGAGTTACAATGGTCCCGTGGGAGGTGTTGGTGGCACCCACGGGTCCGTTCGTGGGTTGTTTCGAGTTCTCACCCTCTAACACCATGTTTTTAAGTGTAAGTCTAGAAATATTCAAATTACCATCGTACTCTAAAATCGGGAGTCCCGCGACTGCGGGGTCAGTTCCTACCATTTACATTAGTCACGTGGGAGGTGTTGGCGCCACCCACAGGGTCGTTCGGGGGATGTTTCGAGTTTTCACCCTCTAACGCCATGTTTCTAAGCCTAAGTCTAGAAATAGGCAAATTACTGTCGTACTCTCAAACCGAAAGTCCCGCGGCTGCGGTCAGTTCCTACGAGTTACAATGGTCCCGTGAGTGGTTTTGGTGGCACCCAGGGGGCCATTGGGGGCCTGTTTCGAGTTTTCACACTTTAAAGCCATGTTTTGTATAAGTCTAGAAATATGCAAATTACCATCGTACTCTCAAACCAGGAGTCCCGCGGCTGCGTGGTCAGTTCCTACGAGTTACATTGGTCCCGTGGGAGGTGTTGGTGCCACCCACGGGGACGTTCAGGGACTGTGTCAAGTTTTCACCCTCCAACGCCATGTTTTTAAGACTAAATCTTGAAATATGCAAATTACCCTCGTATTCTCAAACCGGGAGAGCTGCGACTGCGGGGTCAGTTCCTACGAGTTACATTGGTCCCGTGGGAGGTGTTGGTGCCACCCACGGGGCCATTCGGGGGTTATTTTGAGTTCTCACCCTCTTACGCCATGTTTATAAGCCTAAGTCTAAAAATATGCAAATTACTGACATAATCTTAAATCGGGAGTCCCGCGGCTGCGGGGTGAGTTCCTACGAGTTACATTGGTCCCGTGGGAGGTTTTGGTGCCTCCCACGGGGACGATCGGGGGGTGTTTCGAGTTCTCACCCTCTAATGCCATGTTTTTAAGTCTAAGTCTAGAAATATTCAAATTACCACCGTATTCTCAAATTGGGAGTCCCGCGGCTGCGTGGTCAGTTCCTACGAGTTACATTGGTCTCGTGGAAGGTGTTGGTACCACCCACGGGGCCGGTCGGGGGCTGTTTTGAGTTCTCACCCTCTAACGCCATTTTTTAAGCATAAGCCTAAAAATATGCAAATTTCCGTCGTACTCTCAAACCGGGAGTCCTGCGGCTGTGTGGTCTGTTCCTACATGTTATATTAGTCTCGTGGGAGGTGTTGGTGCCACCCACGGGGACGTTCGACGTCTATTTTGAGTTTTCACCCTCTAACGTAATGTTTTTAAGCCTAAGTCTAGAAATATGCAAATTACCATCTTATTCTCAAACTAGGTGACCCGCGGCTGCGGATTCAGTTCATACAAGTTACATTGGTCCCGTGGGAGGTGTTGGTGCCATCCACGGGGCCATTCGAGGGCTGTTTCGTGTTCCCACCCTCTAACGCCATGTTTTTTTCGCCTGAGTCTAGAAATATGAAAATTACCATCGTACTCTCAAACCGGGAGTCCCGGGGCTGCGGGGTCAGTTCCTACGAGTTACATTGGTCCCGTGGGAGGTGGGGGTTCCAGTCACGGGGCCATCCGGGGGCTGTTTCGAGTTTTCCCCCTCCAACGCCATGTTAAGCCTATGTCTTGAAATATGAAAACTACTGTCGTATTCTGAAACCGGGAGTCTCGCGGCTGCGTGGTCTGTTCCTATGTGTTACATTGGTCCCGTGGGAGGTGTTGGTGCCACCCACGGGGACCTTCGAGGGCTGTTTCGAATTTTCACCCTCTAACGCCATGTTTTAAAGCCTAAGCCTAGAAATATGCAAATTAGCATCGTACTCTCAATTTGAGAGACCCACGTCTATGGGGTCCGTTCCTACTAGTTACAATGGTCCCGTGGGAGGTGTCGGTGGGACCCACGGGGCCATTCGGGGGCTGTTTCGAGTTCTCACCCTCTAAGGCCATGTTTTTAAGCCTAAGTCTAGAAATATGAAAATTACCGTCGTACTCTCAAATCTGGAGTCCCGCGACTGCGGGGTCAGTTCCTACGAGTTACAATGGTCCCGTGGGAGGTGTTGGTGGCACCCACGGGTCCGTTCGTGGGTTGTTTCGAGTTCTCACCCTCTAACACCATGTTTTTAAGCGTAAGTCTAGAAATATTCAAATTACCATCGTACTCTAAAATCGGGAGTCCCGCGACTGCGGGGTCAGTTCCTACCATTTACATTAGTCACGTGGGAGGTGTTGGCGCCACCCACAGGGTCGTTCGGGGGATGTTTCGAGTTTTCACCCTCTAACGCCATGTTTCTAAGCCTAAGTCTAGAAATAGGCAAATTACTGTCGTACTCTCAAACCGAAAGTCCCGTGGCTGCGGTCAGTTCCTACGAGTTACAATGGTCCCGTGAGTGGTTTTGGTGGCACCCAGGGGGCCATTGGGGGCCTGTTTCGAGTTTTCACACTTTAAAGCCATGTTTTGTATAAGTCTAGAAATATGCAAATTACCATCGTACTCTCAAACCAGGAGTCCCGCGGCTGCGTGGTCAGTTCCTACGAGTTACATTGGTCCCGTGGGAGGTGTTGGTGCCACCCACGGGGACGTTCAGGGACTGTGTCAAGTTTTCACCCTCCAATGCCATGTTTTTAAGACTAAATCTTGAAATATGCAAATTACCCTCGTATTCTCAAACCGGGAGAGCTGCGACTGCGGGGTCAGTTCCTACGAGTTACATTGGTCCCGTGGGAGGTGTTGGTGCCACCCACGGGGCCATTCGGGGGTTATTTTGAGTTCTCACCCTCTTACGCCATGTTTATAAGCCTAAGTCTAAAAATATGCAAATTACTGACATAATCTTAAATCGGGAGTCCCGCGGCTGCGGGGTGAGTTCCTACGAGTTACATTGGTCCCGTGGGAGGTTTTGGTGCCTCCCACGGGGACGATCGGGGGGTGTTTCGAGTTCTCACCCTCTAATGCCATGTTTTTAAGTCTAAGTCTAGAAATATTCAAATTACCACCGTATTCTCAAATTGGGAGTCCCGCGGCTGCGTGGTCAGTTCCTACGAGTTACATTGGTCTCGTGGAAGGTGTTGGTACCACCCACGGGGCCGGTCGGGGGCTGTTTTGAGTTCTCACCCTCTAACGCCATTTTTTAAGCATAAGCCTAAAAATATGCAAATTTCCATCGTACTCTCAAACCGGGAGTCCTGCGGCTGTGTGGTCTGTTCCTACATGTTATATTAGTCTCGTGGGAGGTGTTGGTGCCACCCACGGGGACGTTCGACGTCTATTTTGAGTTTTCACCCTCTAACGTAATGTTTTTAAGCCTAAGTCTAGAAATATGCAAATTACCATCTTATTCTCAAACTAGGTGACCCGCGGCTGCGGATTCAGTTCATACAAGTTACATTGGTCCCGTGGGAGGTGTTGGTGCCATCCACGGGGCCATTCGAGGGCTGTTTCGTGTTCCCACCCTCTAACGCCATGTTTTTTTCGCCTGAGTCTAGAAATATGAAAATTACCATCGTACTCTCAAACCGGGAGTCCCGGGGCTGCGGGGTCAGTTCCTACGAGTTACATTGGTCCCGTGGGAGGTGGGGGTTCCAGTCACGGGGCCATCCGGGGGCTGTTTCGAGTTTTCCCCCTCCAACGCCATGTTAAGCCTATGTCTTGAAATATGAAAACTACTGTCGTATTCTGAAACCGGGAGTCTCGCGGCTGCGTGGTCTGTTCCTATGTGTTACATTGGTCCCGTGGGAGGTGTTGGTGCCACCCACGGGGACCTTCGAGGGCTGTTTCGAATTTTCACCCTCTAACGCCATGTTTTAAAGCCTAAGCCTAGAAATATGCAAATTAGCATCGTACTCTCAATTTGAGAGACCCACGTCTATGGGGTCAGTTCCTACGAGTTACAATGGTCCCGTGGGAGGTGTCGGTGGGACCCACGGGGCTGTTCGGGGTCTGTTTCGAGTTTTCACCCTCTAACGTCGTGTTTTTAAGCCTAAGTCTAGAAATATGCAAGTTATCGTCGTACTCTCAAATTGAGAGACCCGCGTCTACGGAGTCAGTTCCTACGAGTTACAGTGGTTCCGTGGGAGGTGTCGGTGGGACCCACGGGGCTATTCGGGGGCTATTTCGAGTTCTCACCCTCTAAGGCCATATTTTTAAGCCTAAGTATAGAAATATGCAAATTACCGTCATACTCTCAAATCGGGAGTCCCGCGACTGCGGGGTCAGTTCCTATGAGTTACAATGGTCCCGTGGCAGGTGTTGGTGGCACCCATGGGGCCGTTCGTGGGTTGTTTCGAGTTCTCACCCTCTAACACTGTGTTTTTAAGCGTAAGTCTAGAAATATGAAAATTACCATCGCACTCTGAAACCAGGAGTCCCGCGACTGCAGGATAAGTTCCTACCATTTACATTGGTCACGTGGGACGTGTTGGTGCCACCCACAGGGTCGTTCGGGGGCTGTTTCGAGTTTTCACCCTCTAACGCCATGTTTCAAAGCCTAAGTCTAGAAATAGGCAAACTACTGTCGTACTCTCAAACCGAAAGTCCTGCGGCTGTGTGGTCTGTTCCTACGAGTTACAATGGTGCCGTGAGTGGTTTTGGTGGCACCCAGGGGGCCGTTAGGGGCCTATTTCGAATTTTCCCTCTCTAACGCCATGTTTTTAAGCCTAAGTCTTAAAATATGTAAATTACCCTCGTATTCTCAAACCGGGAGAGCCGCGGCTACGGGGTGAGTACCTACGAGTTACATTGGTCCCGTGGGAGGTGTTGGTGCCACCCACGGGGCCATTCGGGGGCTGTTTTGAGTTCTCACCCTCTAACGCCATGTATATAATCCTAAGTTAAAATATGCAAATTACTATCGTAATCATAAACCGGGAGTCCCGTGACAACGAGGTCAGTTCCTACGAGTTACATTGGTCCCGTGGGAGGTGGTGGTGCCACCCACGGGGCTGTTCGGGGGCTGTTTCGAGTTTTCACCATCTAACGCCATGTTTTTAAGCCTAAGTCTAGAAATGTGCAAACTATCATCGTACTCTCAAATTGAGAGACCCGCGTCTACAAGGTCAGTTCCTACGAGTTACAATGGTCCCGTGGGAGGTGTCGGTGGCACCCACGGGGTTGTTCAGGAGCTGTTTCGAGTTCTCCCCCTCTAAGGCCATGTTTTCAAGCCTAAGTCTAGAAATATAAAAAAGTAGCGTCGTACTCTCAAACCGGGAGTCCCAAGACTGCAGGGTCAGTTCCTACGAGTTACATTGGTCACATGGGAGGTGTTGGTGCCACCCACGGGGACGTTCGGGGGCTGTTTCAAGTTTTCACCCTCTAACGCCATGTTTTTAAGCCTAAGTCTTAAAATATGCAAATTACCCTCGTATTCTCAAACCGGGAGAGCCGCGGCTGCGGGGTCAGTTCCTACGAGTTACATTGGTCCCGTGGGAGGTGTTGGTGGCACCCACGGGGCCGTTCGTGGGTTGTTTTGAGTTCTCACCCTCTAACACCATGTTTTTAAGCATAAGTCTAGACATATGCAAATTACCATCGTACTCTAAAACCTGGAGTCCCGTGACTCCGGGGTCAGTTCCTACCATTTACATTGGTCACGTGGGAGGTGTTGGTGCCACCAACAGGGTCGTTCGGGGGATGTTTCGAGTTTTCATCCTCTAACTCCATGTTTCTAATCCTAAGTCTAGAAATAGGCAAATTACTGTCGTACTCTCAAACCAGTAGTCCCGCGACTGCGTGGTCAGTTCCTACGAGTTACATTGGTCTCGTGGGAGGTGTTGGTGCCACCCACGGGGACGATCGGGTGCTGTTTTGAGTTCTCACCCTCTAACGCCATGTTTTTAAGCCTAAGTCTTGAAATATGCAAAGTACCCTCATTTTCTAAAATCGGGAGAGCCGCGACTACAGAGTCAGTTCCTACGAGTTACATTGGTCCCGTGGGAGGTGTTGGTGCCACCCACGGGGACGGTCGGGGGGTGTTTCGAGTTCTCACCCTCTAACGCCATGTTTTTTTTTTGCCTGAGTCTAGAAATATGTAAACTACCATCGTACTCTCAAACTGGGAGTCCCGGGTCTGCGGGGTCACTTCATACGAGTTACATTGGTCCCGTGGGAGTTGTTGGTGCCACCCATGGGGACGGTTGGGGGGTGTTTCGAGTTCTCACCCTCTAACGCCATGTCTTTATGCCTAAGTCTAGAAATATTCAAATTACCATCGTATTCTCAAATTGGGAGTCCCGCGGCCATGTGGTCAGTTCCTACGAGTTACATTGGTCTCGTGGGAGGTCTTGGCACCACCCAAGGGGACGGTCGGGGGCTGTTTCGAGTTCTCACCCTCTAATGACTTTTTTTAGGCCTAAGTATAGAAATATGCAAATTATCATCGTACTCTTAAATTGGAAGACCCGCAGCTGCGTGGTCAGTTCCTACGAGTTACATTAGTCCCGTGGGAGGTGTTGGTGCCACCCACGGGAACGTTCGGGGGCTGTTTCGAGTTTTCCCTCGTATTAAAATATGCAAATTACCCTCGTATTTTTAAGCCTAAGTCTTAAAATATGCAAATTACCCTCGTATTGTCAAACCGGGAGAGCCGCGGCTGCGGGGTGAGTTCCTACGAGTTACATTGGTCCCGTGGGAGGTGTTGGTGCCACCCACGGCGACGTTTGGGAGATATTTCTAGTTCTCACCCTCTAACGCCATGTTTTTAAGCCTAAGTCTAGAAATATGCAAATTACCCTCGTATTCTCAAATCGGGAGAGCTGCGGCTGCGGGGTCAGTTCCTACGAGTTACATTGGTCCCGTGGGAGGTGTTGGTGCCACCCACGGGGCCATTCGGGGGCTGTTTCGAGTTCTCACCCTCTAACGCCATTTTTATAAGCCTAAGTCTAAAAATATGCAAATTACCATCGTACTCTTAAATCGGGAGTCCCGCGGATGCGGGGTGAGTTCCTACGAGTCATATTGGTCCCGTGTGAGTTGTTGGTGCCACCCACGGGGACGATCGGGGGGTGTTTCGAGTTCTCACCCTCTAATGCCATGTTTTTAAGCCTAAGTATAGAAATATTCAAATTATCGTCGTATTCTCAAATCGGGAGTCCCGCGGCCGCGTGGTCAGTTTCTACGAGTTACATTGGTCACATGGGAGTTGTTGGTACCACCCACGGGGACAGTCGGGGGAAGTTTCGATTTCTCACCCTCTAGCACCATTTTTTAAGCCTAAGTCTAGAAATATGAAAATTACCATCGTACTCTCAAATTGGGAGACCTGCTGCTACGTGGTCAGTTCCTACGAGTTACATTGGTCCCGTGGGAGGTGTTGGTGCCACCCACAGGGATGTTCGGGGGTTGTTTCGAGATTTCACCCTCTAACGACATGTTTTTAAGTCTAAGTCTATAAATATGCAAATTTCCATAGTACTCTCAAACCGGGAGTCCAGCGGCTCCGTGGTCAATTCCTACGAATTACAATGGTCCCGTGACGGGTGTTGGTGGAACCCACAGTGCCGTTCGGGGGCTGTTTTGAGTTCTCATCGTCTAACGCCATGTTTTTAAGCATAAGTCAAGAAATATGCAAATTACAGTCATACTCTCAAACCGGAAGTCCCGCGGCTGTGTGGTCATTTCCTACATGTTACATTGGTCTCGTGGGAGGTGTTGGTGGCACCCACGGGGATGTTCGGGGGATCTTTTGAGTTTTTGCCCTCTAACGCCATGTTTTTAAGACTAAGTCTAGAAATATGCAAATTACCGTCTTATTCTCAAACCAGGAGACCCGCGGCTGTGGGGTCACTTCATACGAGTCATATTGGTCCCGTGGGAGGTGTTGGTGCCATCCATGGTGCCATTCGAGGGCTGTTTCGAGTTCTCACCCTCTAACGCCATTTTTTTGAGTGAGTCTATAAATATGCAAATTACCATCGTACTCTCAAACCGGTAGTCCTGGGGCTACGGGGTCAGTTCCTATGACTTACATTGGTCAAGTGGGAGGTGTTGCTGCCACCCACGGGGCCATTCGGGGACTGTTTCGAGTTCTCACCCTCTAAAGCCATGTTTTTAAGCCTACGTCTAGAAATATGCAAACTACCGTCGTACTCTCGAACCGAGAGTCCCGCGGCTACGGGGTCAGTTCCCACCATTTACATTGGTCCCGTGGGAGGTGTTGGTGCTACCCACGGGGCCTTTCGGGGGCTGTTTCGAGTTCTCACCCTATAAAGCCATGTTTTTAAGCCTAAGTCTACAAATATGCAAATTAGCATCATACTCTCAAACCGGGAGTCCAGCAGCTGCAGGGTCAGTTCCTACGAGTTACAATGGTCCCGTGGGAGGTGTTGGTGGCACCCACGGGGCCGTTCATTGGTTGTTTTGAGTTTTCTCCCTCTAACACCATGTTTTTAATTCGAAGTCTAGAAGTATGTAAATTACCCTCGTATTCTCAAACCAGGAGACCCGCGGCTGCGGGGTCAGTTCCTACGAGTTACGTTGGTCCCGTGGGAGGGGTTGGTGCCACCCACGGGGCCGTTCGGGGGTTGTTTCTAGTTCTCACCCTCTAACGTCGTGTTTCCAAGCCTAAGTGTAGAAATATGCACATTCCCATCGTACTCCAAAATCGGGAGTCCCGCGGCTGCGGAGTCAGTTCCTACGAGTTACATTGGTCCCGTGGGAGGTGTTGGTGCCACCCACGGTGACGTTCGGGAGATATTTCTAGTTCTCACCCTCTAACACCATGTTTTTAAGCCTAAGTCTAGAAATATGCAAATTACCCTCGTATTCTCAAATCGGGAGTCCCGCGGCTACGGGGTCAGTTCCTACGAGTTACATTGGTCCCGTGGGAGGTGTTGGTGCCACCCACGGGGCCATTCGCGGGCTGTTTCGAGTTCTCACCCTCTAACGCCATGTTTATAAGCCTAAGTCTAAAAATATGCAAATTACCATCGTACTCTTAAATCGGGAGTCCCGCGGCTGCGGGGTGAGTTCCTACGAGTCATATTGGTCCCGTGTGAGGTGTTGGTGCCACCCACGGGGACGATCGGGGGGTGTTTCGAGTTCTCACCCTCTAATGCCATGTTTTTAAGCCTAAGTATAGAAATATTCAAATTATCTCCGTATTCTCTAATCGGGAGTCCCGCGGCCGCGTGGTCAGTTCCTATGAGTTACATTGGTCACGTGGGAGTTGTTGGTACCACCCACGGGGACAGTCGGGGGAAGTTTCGAGTTCTCACCCTCTAGCACCATTTTTTAAGCCTAAGTCTAGAAATATGAAAATTACCATCGTACTCTCAAATTGGGAGACCTGCGGCTACGTGGTCAGTTCCTACGAGTTACATTGGTCCCGTGGGAGGTGTTGGTGCCACCCACAGGGATGTTCGGGGGTTGTTTCAAGATTTCACCCTCTAACGCCATGTTTTTAAGTCTAAGTCTATAAATATGCAAATTTCCATAGTACTCTCAAACCGGGAGTCCAGCGGCTGCGTGGTCAGTTCCTACGAATTACAATGGTCCCGTGACGGGTGTTGGTGGAACCCACAGTGCCGTTCGGGGGCTGCTTCGAGTTCTCATCGTCTAACGCCATGTTTTTAAGCATAAGTCAAGAAATATGCAAATTACAGTCGTACTCTCAAACCGGAAGTCCCGCGGCTGTGTGGTCATTTCCTACATGTTACATTGGTCTCGTGGGAGGTGTTGGTGGCACCCACGGGGATGTTCGGGGGATCTTTTGCGTTTTTGCCCTCTAACGCCATGTTTTTAAGACTAAGTCTAGAAATATGCAAATTACCATCTTATTCTCAAACCAGGAGACCCGCGGCTGCGGGGTCACTTCATACGAGTCATATTGGTCCCGTGGGAGGTGTTGGTGCCATCCACGGTGCCATTCGAGGGCTGTTTCGAGTTCTCACCCTCTAACGCCATTTTTTTTTAGTGAGTCTAGAAATATGCAAATTACCATCGTACTCTCAAACCGGTAGTCTTGGGGCTACGGGGTCAGTTCCTATGACTTACATTGGTCAAGTGGGAGGTGTTGCTGCCACCCACGGGGCCATTCGGGGGTTGTTTCGAGTTCTCACCCTCTAAAGCCATGTTTTTAAGCCTAGGTCTAGAAATATGCAAACTACCGTCGTACTCTCGAATCGAGAGTCCCGAGGCTACGGGGTCAGTTCCTACCATTTACATTGGTCCCGTGGGAGGTGTTGGTGCTACCCACGGGGCCTTTCGGGGGCTGTTTCGAGTTCTCACCCTCTAAAGCCATGTTTTTAAGCCTAAGTCTAGAAATATGCAAATTAGCATCATACTCTCAAACCGGGAGTCCAGCAGCTGCAGGGTCAGTTCTTACGAGTTACAATAGTCCCGTGGGAGGTGTTGGTGGCACCCACGGGGCCGTTCATTGGTTGTTTTGAGTTTTCTCCCTCTAACACCATGTTTTTAATTCGAAGTCTAGAAGTATGTAAATTACCCTCGTATTCTCAAACCAAGAGACCCGCGGCTGCGGGGTCAGTTCCTACGAGTTACATTGGTCCCGTGGGAGGGGTTGGTGCCACCCACGGGGCCGTTCGGGGGTTATTTCTAGTTCTCACCCTCTAACGCCATGTTTCTAAGCCTAAGTGTAGAAATATGCACATTCCCATCATACTCCAAAACCGGGAGTCCCGCGGCTGCGGAGTCAGTTCCTACGAGTTACATTGATCCCGTGGGAGGTGTTGGTGCCACCCATGGGAACGGTCGGGGGCTATTTCGAGTTCTCACCCTCTAACACCATGTTTTTAAGCCTAAGTCTAGTAATATGCAAATTATCGTCGTACTCTCGAATCGGAAGTACCGCGGCTGCGGGTTCAGTTCCTACGAGTTAAATTTGTCTCGTGGGAGGTGTTGGTGCCACCAATAGGGACGGTCAGGGGCTATTTCGAGTTCTCACCCTCTAACACCATGTTTTTAATCCTAAGTGTAGAAATATGCAAATTACAATCGTATTATCAAACTGGGAGTCCCGCGGCTGCGTGGTCAGTTCCTACGAGTTACATTGGTCTCGTGGGAGGTATTAGTGCCACCCATGGGGACGGTCGGGGGCTGTTTCCAGTTCTCACCCTCTATACGTCATTTTTTAAGCCTAAGTCTAGAAATATGAAAATTACCATCGTACTCTAAAATCGAGAGACCCGCGTCTACGGGTCAGTTCCTACGAGTTACAACGCTCCCGTGGGAGGTGTTAGTGGCACCACGGGGCCGTTCAGGAGCCGTTTTGAGTTTCACCCTCTAAAGCCATGTTTCTAAGTCTAAATCTAGAAATATTCAAATTACCATCGTACTCTCAAACCGGGAGTCCCGCGGCTGCGGGTTCTGTTCCTAAGAGTTACAATGGTCCTATGGGAGGTGTTGGTGGCACCCACGGGGCCGTTCGGAGGCAGTTTTGGGTTCTCACCCTCTAAAGCCGTGTTTTTAGCCTAAGTCTCAAAATATGCAAACTACCATCATACTCTTTAAACCGGGAGTTCCGCGGCTGCTTGGTCAGTTCCTACCATTTACATTGGTCCCGTGGGAGGTGTTGGTGCCACCCACGGGGCCCTTCGGGGGCTGTTTCGAGTTCTCAACCTCAAAATCCATGTTTTTAAGCCTAAGTCTGGAAATATGAAAATTACCGTGATACTCTCAAACCGGGAGTCCCGCAGCTGCGGGGTCAGTTCCTACGAGTTACAATGGTCCCGTAGGAGGTGTTGGTGGCACCCACGGGGCCGTTCGTGGGTTATTTTGAGTTTTCTCCCTCTAACGCCATGTTTTTAAGCCTAAGTCTAGAAATATGCAAATTACCCTCGTATTCTCAAACTGGGAGACTCGTGGCTGTGGGGTCAGTTCCTACGAGTTACATTGGTCCCGTGGGAGGTGTTGCTTCCACCAACGGGGACGTTCGGGGGCTGTTTCGAGTTTTGGCCATCTAACGCCATGTTTTTAAGCCTAAGTCTAGAAATATGCAAGTTACCGTCGTACTCTCAAACCGGGAGTCCCGCGGCTACGGGGTCAGTTACTACGAGTTATATTGGTCCCGTTGGAGGTGTTAGTGCAACCCACGGGGACGTTCGGGGGATGTTTCGAGTTTTCATCCTCTAATGCCATGTTTTTAAGCCTAAGTCAAGAAATATGCAAATCACCGTTGTACTCTCAAATCGGGAGTCCCGCGGGTGCGTGGTCAGGTCCTGTGTGTTACATTGGTCCCGCGGGAGGTGTTGGTGCCACCCACGGGGATGTGGGGGACTGTTTCTAGTTTTCACCCTCTAACGCCATGTTAAGCCTAAGTCTTGAAATATGAAAATTATCGTCGTACTCTCAAACAAGGAGTCCCACGGCTGCGTGGTCTGTTCCTACGAGTCACATTGGTCCCGTGGGAGGTGATGCTGCCACCCACGGGGATGTTCGGGGGTTGTTTCATGTTTTCACCCTCTAACGCCATGTTTTTAAGTCTAAGTCTAGAAATGTGCAAATTACCGTCGTACTCTCAAATTGAGAGTCCCGCAACTGCGGGGTTAGTCACTACGAGTTACATTGGTTCCATGGGAGGTGTTGGTGCCATCCACGGGGACGTTCGGGGGATGTTTCGAGTTTTCACCCTCTAACGCCATGTTTTAGAGCCTAAGTCAAGAAATAAACAAATTATCATCGCACTCTCAAATCGGGAGTCCCGCGGCTGCGGGTTTAGTTCCTACGAGTTATATTGGTCCCGAGGGAGGTTTTGGTGCCACCCACCCGGCCGTTCGGGGGCTATTTTGAGTTTTCACCCCCTAACGCCATGTTAAGCCTATGTATTGAAATATGAAAATTACCATCGTATTCTGAAACCGGGAGTCCCGCGGCTGCGGGGTCAGTTCCTACGAGTTACATTGGTCACGTGGGAGGTCTTGGTGCCACCCATGGGGACGTTCGGGGAAAATTTCGAGTTTTCACCTTCTAAGGCTATGTTTTTAAGTCTAAGTCTAGAAATGTAAAAATTACCATCGTACTCTCAAATCGGGAGTCAAGCGGCTGCGTGGTCAGTTCCTACAAATTACAATGGTCCCGTGGCGGGTGTTGGTGGCACCCACAGTGCCGTTCGGGGGCTGTTTCGAGTTCTCACCCTCTAACACCATGTTTTTAAGCCTAAGTCTAGAAATATACAAATTACTGTCGTACTCTCAAACCGGGAGTCCCGCAGCGGTGTGGTCAGTTCCTACATGTTACATTGGTCCCGTGGGAGGTGTTGGTGCCACCCACGGGGATGTTCGGAAGCTCTTTTGAGTTTTCGCCCTCTAATCCCATGTTTTTAAGCCTAAGTCTAGAAATATGAAAATTACCATCGTACTCTCAAACCGGGAGTCCAGCAGCTGCAGGGTCAGTTCCTACGAGTTACAATGATCCCGTGGGAGGTGTTGGTGGCACCCACGGGGCCGTCCGTGGGCTGTTTCAACTTCTCACCCTCAAACGCCATGTTTTTAAGCCTAAGTCTAGAATATGCAAACTACCGACATACTCTCAAACCGGGAGTCCCGCGGCTGCGGGTTCAGTTCCTACCATTTACATTGATCCCGTGGTAGGGGTTGGTGCCACCCATGGGGCCCTTCGGGGGCTGTTTCTAGTTCTCACCCTCTAAAGCCATGTTTTTAAGCCTAAGTCTGGAAATATGCAAATTACCGTCCCTCTCTCAAACCGAGAGTCCCGCGGCTTCGGGGTCAGTTCCGACGAGTTACAATGGTCCCGTGAGAGGTGTTGGTGGCACCCACGGGGCCGTTCGTGGGTTGTTTCGAGTTTTCTCCCACTAACGCCATGTTTTTAAGCCTAAGTCTAGAAATATGCAAATTCCCCTCGTATTCTCAAATAGCGACACCCGCGGCTGCGGGGTCAGTTCCTACGAGTTACATTGGTCCCGTGGGAGGTGTTGCTTCCACCCACGGGGACGTTCGGGGGTTGTTTTGAGTTTTGACCCTCTAACGCCATGTTTTTTAGCCTAAGTCTAGAAATATGAAAATTACCATCGTACTCTCAAATCGAGATTCCCGTGGCTGCGGGGTCAGTTACTACGAGTTACATTGGTCCCGTGGGAGGTGTTGGTGCCACCCACGGGGACGTTCAGGGGCTATTTCGAGTTTCTATCTTCTAACACCATGTTTTTAAGCCTAAGTCAAGAGATATGCAAATAACCATCATACTCTCAAACCGGGAGTCCCGCGGCTGCGTGGTCAGTTCCTACGTGTTACATTGGTCCCGTGGGAGGTGTTGGTGCCACCCACAGTGATGTTTGGGGACTGTTTCTAGTTTCACCCTATAAAGCCATGTTAAGCCTAAGTCTTGAAATATGAAAAATACCATCGTACTCTCAAACCAGGAGTCCCGCGGCTACATGATCAGTTCCAACGAGTCACATTGGTCCCGTGGGAGGTGTTGCTGCGACCCACGGGGATGTTCGGGGGCTGTTTTGAGTTTTCACCCTCTAACGCCATGTTTTTAAGCCTATGTCTATAAATATGCAAATTACCATCGTACTCTCAAACCGGGAGTCCCGTGGCTGCGGGGTCAGTCACTACGAGTTACATTGGTCCCGTGGAAGGTGTTGGTGCCATCCATCGGGACGTTCGGGGGCTATTTCGAGTTTTCACCCTCTAACGCCATGTTTTAAAGCCTAATTCAAGAAATATACAAATTATCATCGTACCCTCAAACCGGGAGTCCCGCGGCTGCGGGGTTAGTTCCTACGAGTTGCATTGGTCCCGTGGGAGGTTTTGATGCCACCCAACGGGCCGTTCGGGAGCTGTTTTGAGTTTTCACCCTCTAACGCCATGTTAAGCCTAAGTCTTGAAATATGCAAATTACCATCGTATTCTCAAACCGGGAGTCCCTCGGCTGCGGGGTCCGTTCCTACGAGTTACATTGGTATCGTGGGAGGTGTAGTTTCCACCCACGGGGACGTTCGGGGGGTGTTTCGAGTTTTCACCCTCTAACGCCATGTTTTTAAGACTGAGTCTAGAAACATGCAAATTACCATCGTACTCTCAAACTGGAAGTCCTGCGGCTACGTGGTCAGTTTCTACGAGTTACATTGGTCCCGTGGGTGGTGTTTATGTCACCCACGGGGCCGTTCGGGGGCTGATTCGAGTTATCACCCTCTAACGCCATATTTTTAAGCGTAAGTCTAGAAATATGAACCATCTTATTCTCAAACCGGGAGATCCGCGGCTGCGGGGTCAGTTCATACGAATTACATTGGTCCCGGGGGAGGTGTTAGTGCCATCCCCGGGGCCATTCGAGGGATGTTTCGAGTTCTCACCCTCTAACACCATGTTCTTAAACCTGAGTCTAGAAATATGAAAATTAGAGTCGTACTCTCAAACCAGGAGTCCAGGGGCTGTGGGGTCAGTTCCTACAAGTTACATTGGTCCCGTCGGAGGTGTTGGTGCCACCGACCGGGACGGTTTAGGGCTCTTTCGAGTTCTCACCCTCTAATGCCATGCTTTTAAGCCTAAGTCAACAAATATGCAAATTACTATCGTATTCTCAAACCGGGAGTCCCGCGGCTGTAGGGTCAATTCCTACGAGTTACATTGGTCCCGTGGGAGGTGTTGGTGCCACCCACGGGGCCGTTCGGGGGTTGTTTCGAGTTCTCACCCTCTAACGCCATGTTTTTAAGCTTAAGTCTAGAAATATAAAAATTACCATCATACTTTCAAATCGAGAGACCCGCGACTATGGGTCAGTTCCTACGAGTTACAATGGTCCTGTGGGAGGTGTTGGTGGCACCCACGGGGCCGTTCAGGGGATGTTTCGAATTCTCACCCTCTAAAGCTACGTTTTTAAGCCTATGTATAGAAATATGCAAATTACCTTCGTACTCTCAAATCGGGAGTCCCGCATCTGCGGGGTCAGTTCCTATGAGTTACAATGGTCCCATGGGAGGTGTTGGTGGCACCCAAGGGGCCGTTCGTGGGATGTTTCGAGTTCTCACCCTATAACGCCATGTTTTTAAGCCTAAGTCTTGAAATATGCAAACTACCATCATACTCACAAACTGGGAGTCCCGCGGCTGCGGGGTCAGTTCCTACGAGTTACATTGGTCCCATGGGAGGTGTTGGTGCCACCCACGGGGCCGTTCAGGGGCTGTTTTGAGTTCTCACCCTCTAACGCCATGTTTTTAAGCCTAAGTCTAAAAATATGAAAATTATCGTCGTACTCTCAAATCGGGAGTCCCGCGACTGCGGGGTCAGTTCCTATGAGTTACATTGGTCCCGTGGGAGGTGTTGGTGCCACCCACGGGTACGGTCGAAGGCTGTTTCGAATTATCACCCTCTAACGCCATGTTTTTAAGCCTAAGTCTAGAAATATGCAAATTATCATCGTATTCTCAAATAGGGAGTTCCGCGGCTGCGTGGTCAGTTCCTATGTGTTACATTGCTCTCGTGGGAGGTGTTGGTGCCACCAACGGGGATGGTCAGGGGCTGTTTCGAGTTCTCACCCTCTAACCCCATGTTTTTAAGCCTAAGTCTAAAATATTCAAATTACCATCGTACTCTCAAATCGGGAGTCCCGCGAGAGCGGGGTCTATTCCTTTGAGTGGCGTTGGTCCCGTGGGAGGTGTTGGTGCCACCCACGGCGACGGTCAGGGGATGTTTTGAGTTTTCACCCTCTAACGCCATGTTTTTAATCCTAAGTTAAGAGATATGCAAATTAGCGTCGTATTCTCAAATCCGGAGTCCCGCGACTGCGAGGTCCGTTCCTACGAGTCACATTGGTCCCGTGGGATGTGGGGGTGTCACTCACGGGGCGGTTCGGGGGCTGTTTACAGTTTTCCCCCTCTAACGCCATGGTAAGCCTAAGTCTTGAAATATGTAAATTACCGTCGTATTCTCAAACCGGGAGTCCCGCGGCTGCGTGGTCAGTTCCTACGAGTTACATTGGTCCCGTGGGAGGTGTTGGTGCCACCCACGACGGCGGTCAGGGGATGTTTCGAGTTTTCACCCTCTAACGCCATGTTTTTAATCCTAAGTTAAGAGATATGCAAATTAGCGTCGTATTCTCAAATCCGGAGTCCCGCGACTGCGAGGTCCGTTCCTACGAGTCACATTGGTCCCGTGGGATGTGGGGGTGTCACTCACGGGGCGGTTCGGGGGTTGTTTACAGTTTTCCCCCTCTAACGCAATGTTAAACCTAAGTCTTGAAATATGTAAATTACCGTCGTATTCTCAAACCGGGAGTCCCGCGACTGCATGGTCAGTTCCTACGAGTTACATTGGTCCCGTGGGAGGTGTTGGTGCCACCCACGGGTCCGTTCGTGGGTTGTTTTGAGTTCTCACCCTCTAACACCATGTTTTTAAGTCTAAGTATAGAAATATGCAAATTACCCTCGTACTCTCAAACCGGGAGTCCTGCGACTGCGGGGTCAGTTCCTACGTGTTACATTGGTCTCGTGGGAGGTGTTTGTGCCACGGGGAGGGTCAGGGGCTGCTTCGAGTTCTCACCCTCTAACGCCATGTTATTAGCCTAAGACTAAAAATATGCAAATTACAGTCGTATTCTCAAACCGGGAGTCCAGCGACTGCGTGGTTAGTTCCTATGAGTTACATTGGTCTCGTGGGAGGTGTTGGTGCCACCCACGGGGACGGTCGGGGGCTGTTTCGAGTTCTCACCCACTAACACCTTTTTTAAGCCTAAGTCTAGAAATATGAAAATTACCATAGTACTCTCAAATCGGGAGACCCGCGACTGCGGGTCACTTCCTACGTGTTACAATGGTCCCGTGGGAGGTGTTGTTGCCACCGACGGGGCCGTTCGGGGGTTGTTTTGAGTTTTCACCCTCAAACAACATGTTCTTAATCCTGAGTCTACCAATATGCAAATTACCATCATACTCTCAAACCGGGAGTCCCGCGGCTGCGTGGTCAGTTCCTACTAGTTACAATGGTCCCGTGGGAGGTTTGGTGGAACCCATGGGGCCGTTCAGGGGCTGTTTCGAGTTCTCATCCTCTAACGCCATGTTTTTAAGCCTAAGTCTAGAAATATGCAAATTATCATAGTACTCTCAAACAAGGAGTCACGCGGCTGCGGGGTCAGTTCCTACGAGTTACATTGGTCCCGTGGGAGGTGGGGGTGCCACTCAAGGGGCCGTTCGGGGCTGTTTCGAGTTTTCCCCCTCTATCACCATGTTAAGCCTTAGTCTTAAAATATGCAAATTACCATCGTATTCTCAAACCGGGAGTCCCGCGGCTGCGTGGTCAGTTCCTACGTGTTACATTGGTCCCGTGGGAGGTGTTGGTGGCACCCACGAGGTGTTAGAGGACCAAAGTCTAGAAATATGCAAATCACCATCGTACTCTAAAACCGGGAGTCCCATGACTGCGGGGTCAGTTCCTACCATTTACATTGGTCACGTGGGAGGTGTTGGTGCCACCCAAAGGGTCGTTCGGGGGACGTTTCGAGTTTTCACCCTCTAACGCCATGTTTCTAAGCCTAAGTTTGGAAATATTAAAATTACTGTCGTACTCTCAAACCGATAGTCCCGCGGCTGCGTGGTCAGTTCCTACGAGTTACAATGGTCCCGTGAGAGGTTTTGGTGGCACCCAGGGGGCCGTTGGGGGCCTGTTTCGAGTTTTCACACTCTATCGCCATGTTTTGCGTAAGTCTAGAAATATGCAAATTACCGTCGTACTCTTAAACCAGGAGTCCCGCAGCTGCGTGGTCAGTTCCTATGAGTTACATTGGTCCCGTGGGAGGTGTTGGTGCCACCAACGGGGGCGTTGAGGGGATATTTCAAGTTTTCACCCTCCAACGCCATGTTTTTAAGCCTAAGTCTTGAAATTTGCAAACTACCCTCATATTCTCAAACAAGGAGAGCTGCGGTTGTGGGACAGTTCCTATGAGTTACATTGGTCCCGTGGGAGGTGTTGGTGCCAGCCACGGGGCCATTCGGGGGTTGTTTCGAGTTCTCACCCTCTACCGCCATGTTTATAATCCTAAGTCTAAAAATATGCAAATTACCGTCGTAATCTTAAATCGGGAGTCCCGAGGCTGTGGGGTGAGTTCCTACGAGTTACATGGGTCCCGTGAGAGGTGTTGGTGCCATCCACGGGGACGGTCGGGGGGTGTTTTGAGTTATCACCCTCTAATGCCATGTTTTTAAGCCTAATTCTAGAAATATTCAAATTACCGTCGTATTCTCAAATCGGGAGTCCCGCGGCCACGTGGTCAGTTCCTACGAGTTACATTGGTCTTATGGGAGGTGTTGGTACCACCCACGGGGACGTTCGGGGGTTGTTTCGAGTTTTCACCCTCTAACGCCATGTTTTTAAGTCTAAGTCTAGAAATATGCAAATTACTGCCGTACTCTCAAACCGGGAGTCCCGCGGCTACGTGGTCAGTTCCTACGAATTACAATGGTCCCGTGGCAGGTATTGGTGGCACCCGCAGTGCCGTTCAGGGGCTATTTCGAGTTCTCACCCTCTAACGCCATGTTTTTAAGGCTAAGTCTAGAAATATGGAAATTACCATCGTACTCTCAAACCGGGAGTCCCGCGGCTGTGTGGTCAGTTCCTACGTCTTACATTGGTCCAGTGGGAGGTCTTGGTGCCACCCACGGGGACGTTCGGGGGTTGTTTCGAGTTTTCACCCTCTAACGCTATGTTTTTAAGCCTAAGTCTAGAAATAGGCAAATTATCGTCTAATTCTCAAACCAAGAGACCGGTGGCTGCGCGGTCAATTCATACGAGTTATATTGGTCCCTTGGGAGGTGTTGGTTCCATCCACGGGGCCATTCGAAGGTTGTTTTGAGTTCTCACTCTCTAACGCCATGTTTTTTTTGCCTGAGTCTAGAAATTTGCAAATTACCGTCGTACTCTCAAACCGGGAGTCCCGGGGTTGCGGGTCAGTTCCTACGAGTTACATTGGTCCCGTGGGAGGTGTTGGTGCCACCCATGGGGACGGTTTAGGGTTGTTTCGAGTTTTCACCGTCTAGCACCTTGTTTTTAAGACTAAGTCTTCAAATATGCAAATTACTGTCATATTCTCAAACCAGGAGTCCCGCGGCGACAAGGTCAGTTGCTATGAGTTACATGGGTACCGTGGGAGGTGTTGGTGCTACCCACGGGGCCGTTCGGGGGATGTTTTGAGTTCTCACCCTCTAACACCACGTACTCTCAAATCGAGAGACCCGCGGCTACGGGTCAGTTCCTATGAGTTACAATGGTCCCGTGGGAGGTGTTGGTGGCACCCACGGGGCTGTTCGGGGGCTGTTTCGAGTTCTCTCCCTCTAAAGCCATGTTTTTAAGCCTAAGTCTAGAAATATGAAAATTACAATCGTACTCTCATACCGGAAGTTCCACGGCTGTGGGGTCAGTTCCTACAATTTACAATGGTCCTGCGGGAGGTGTTGGTGGCACCAACGGGGCCGTTCGTTGGCTGTTTCGAGTTCTCAACCTCTAATGCCATTTTTTTAAGCCTAAGTCTTAAAATATGCAAACTATCTTCTTACTTTCAAATCGGGAGTCCCGCTGCTGTGGGGTCAGTTCCTACCATTTACATTAGTCCCGTGGGAGGTGTTGGTGCCACCCACGGGGCCCTTCGGGGGCTGTTTTGAGTTCTCACCCTTTAAAGCCATGTTGTTAAGCCTAAGTCTAGAAATATGCAAATTAACGTCGTACTCTCAAACCGGGAGTCCCGCAGCTGCAGGGTCAGTTCCTACGAGTTACAATGGTCCCGTGGGAGGTGTTGGTGGCACCCACGGGGCCGTTCATGAGTTGTTTCGATTTTTCTCCCTCTAACGCCATGTTTTTAATCCTAAGTCTAGAAATATGCAAATTACCCTCGTATTCTCAAACCGGGAGACCCGTGGCTACGGGGTCAGTTCCTATGTGTTACATTGGTCCCGTGGGAGGTGTTGGTGCCACCCACATGGCCGTTCGGGGGTTGTTTCTAGTTCTCAACCTCGAACGCCATGTTTTTAAGCCTAAGTGTAGAAATATGCACATTACCATCATACTCTCAAATTGAGAGTCCCGCGGCTGCGGAGTCAGTTCCTACGAGTTACATTGGTACTGTGGGAGGTGTTGGTGCCACCCACGGGGACGGTCGGGGGCTGTTTCGAGTTCTCACCCTCTAACGCCATGTTTTTAAGCCTAAGTCTAGTAATATGCAAATTATCGTCGTACTCTCAAACCGGGAGTCTCGTGGTTGCGGGGTCAGTTCCTACGAGTTACATTGGTCTCGTGGGAGGTGTTGGTGCCACCAACGGGGACGGTCAGGGGTTGCTTAGAGTTCTCACCCTCTAACGCCATGTTTTTAAGCCTAAGTCTAGAAATATGCAAATTACCCTCGTATTCTCAAACTAGGAGACCCGCGGCTACGGGGTCAGTTCCTACGAGCTACATTGGTCCCGTGGGAGGTGTTGGTGCGACCCACGGGGCTGTTTCGAGTTCTCACCATCTCACGCCATGTTTTTAATCCTAAGTATATAAGTACGCAAATTACCATCGTATTCTCAAATCGGGAGTCCCGCGACTGCGTGGTCAGTTCCTACGAGTTACATTGCACTCGTGGGAGGTGTTGGTACCACCCACGGGGACGGTCGGGGGTTGTTTCGAGTTCTCACCCTCTAATGCCATTATTTAAGCCTAAGTCTAGAAATATTTAAATTACCGTCGTATTCTCAAATCTGGAGTCCCGCGGCTGCGTGGTCAGTTCCTACGAGTTATATTAGTCTCGTGGGAGCTGTTAGTGCCACCCACGGGGACGGTCGAGGGCTGTTTCGAGTTCTCACCCTCTAACGCCATTTTTAAAGCCTAAGTCTAGAAATATTCAAATTACCATCGTACTCTCAAATCGGGAGACCCGTGATAGCGGGGTCACTTCCAACGAGTTGCATTGGTCCCGTGGGACGTGTTGGTGCCACCCACGGGGCCGTTCGGGGGTTGGTTCGAGTTTTCACCCTCTAACGCCATGTTTTTAAGCCTAAGTCTAGAAATATACAAATTACCATCGTACTCTCACATCGCGAGTCCCGTGGCTGCGTGGTCAATTCCTACGAGTTACAATGGTCCCCTAGGAGGTGTTGGTTGCACCCACGAGGCCGTTCGGGGGCTGTTTCGAGTTCTCACCCTCTTACGCCATATTTTTAAGCCTAAGCCTAGAAATATGCAAATTTTAATCGTACTCTGAAACCGGGAGTCCCGCAGCTACGTGGTCAGTTCCTACCAATTATATTTGTCCCGTGGGAGGGGTTGGTGCAACCCACGAGGCCGTTCGTGGGTTGTTTTGTGTTTTGACCCACTAACAACATATTTTTAATCCTAAGTCTAGAAATATGAAAATTACCGTCATAATCTCAAACCGGGAGTCCCGCGACTGCGTGGTCAGTTCCTACAAGTTACAATGGTCCCGTAGGATGTGTTGGTGGCACCCACGGGGCCGTTCGGGGGCTGTTTCGAGTTTTCACCCTCTAACGCCATGTTATTATGCCTAAGTCTAGAAATATGTAAATTACCATCGTACTCTCAAACCAGGAGTCCCGCGGTTGCGGGGTCAATTCCTACGAGTTACATTGGTCCCGTGGGAGGTGGGGGAACCACTCACGGGGCCGTTCGGGGGCTGTTTCGAGTTTTCCCCCTCTAACGCCATCTTTTTGAGCCTAAGTCTTGAAATATGCAAATTACCCTCGTATTCTCAAGACGGGAGACCCGCGGCTGCGGGGTTAGTTCCTACGAGTTACATTGGTCCCATGGGAGGTGTTGGTGCCACCCACGGGGACCTCCGGGGGCTGTTTCGAGTTCTCACCCTCTAACGCCACGTTTTTAAGCCTAAGTCTAGAAATATGCAAATTACCATCTTACTCTCAAACCGGGAGTCCCGCGATTGTGGGGTCAGTTCCTACGAGTTACATAGGTCTCGTGGGAGGTGTTTGTGCCACCCACGGGGAGGGTCAGGGGCTGCTTCGAGTTTTCACCCTCTAACGCCATGTTTTTAAGCCTAAGTCGAGAAATATGCAAATGACAGTCGTATTCTCAAAACGGGAGTCCCGCGACTTCGTGGTTTGTTCCTACGAGTTACATTGGTCTCGTGGGACGAGTTGGTGCCACCCACGGGGACGGTAGGGGGCGGTTTTGAGTTCTCACCCACTAACACCATTTTTTAAGCCTAAGTCTTGAAATATGCAAATTACCATCGTACTCTCAAATCGGGAGACTAACGACTGCGTGGTCACTTCCTACGTGTTACATTGGTCCCGTGGGAGGCGTTGGTGCCACCCACGGGGCCATTCGGGGGTTGTTTTGAGTTTTCACCCTCTAACAACATGTTTTTAATCCTCGGTCTACAAATATGCAAATTACCGCGTACTCTCAAACCGGGAGTCCCGCGGCTGCGTGGTCAGTTCCTATTAGTTACAATGGTCCCGTGGGAGGGTTGGTGGAACCCATGGGGCCGTTCAGGGGCTATTTCGAGTTCTCACCCTCTAACGCCATGTTTTTAAGCCTAAGTCTAGAAATATGCAAATTACCGTCGTACTCTCAAACAAGGAGTCACGCAGCTGCGAGGTCAGTTCCTATGAGTTACATTAGTACCGTGGGAGGTGGGGGTACCACTCACGGGGCCGTTCGGGGGCTGTTTCGAGTTTTCCCCCTCTAACGCCATCTTAAGCCTAAGTCTTGAAATATGAAAATTACCGTTGTATTCTCAAATCGGGAGTCCCGCTTCTGCGTGGTCAGTTCCTACGTATTACATTGGTCCTGTGGGATGTGTTGGTGCCACCCACGGGGTCCTTCAAGGGCTGTTTTGAATTTTCACACTCTAATGCCATGTTTTTAAGCCTAAGTAAAGAAATATGTAAATTAGAGTCGTATTCTCAAATCGGGAGTCTCGTGACTACGGGGTCAGTTTCTACGAGTTACATTGGTCCCATGGGAGGTGGTGGTGCCACCCACGGGGCCATTCGGGGGCTGTTTCGAGTTTTCACCCTCTAACGTCATGTTTTTAAGCCAAAGTCTAGAAATATGCAAATTATCATCGTAATCTTAAATTGAGAGACCCGCGTCTACGGGGTCAGTTCCTACGAGTTACAATGGTCCCGTGGGAGGTGTCGGTGGCACCCACGGGGCCGTTCGGGGGCTGTTTCGAGTTCTCACCCTCTAAGGCCATGTTTTTAAGCCAAAGTCTAGAAATATTCAAATTACCGTCATACTCTCAAACCGGGAGTCCCGCGACTGCGGGGTCAGTTCCTATGGGTTACAATGGTCCCGTGGGAGGTGTTGGTGGGACCCACGGGGCCATTCGTGGGTTGTTTCGAGTTCTCACCCTCTAACACCATGTTTTTAAGCGTAAGTCTAGAAATATACAATTTACCATCGTACTCTAAATCCCGGAGTTCGCGACTGCGGGGTCAGTTCCTACCATTTACATTGATCACGTGGGAGGTATTGGTGCCACCCATAGGGTCATTCGGGGGATGTTTTGAGTTTTCACCCTCTAACGCCATGTTTCTAAGCCTAAGTCTGGAAATATACAAATTACTGTCGTACTCTCAAACCGATAATACCGCGGCTGCGCGGTCAGTTCCTACCAGTTACAATGGTCCCGTGAGAGGTTTTGGTGGCACCCAGGGGGCCGTTGGGGGCCTGTTTCGATTTTTCACACTCTAACGCCATGTTTTGTGTAAGTCTAGAAATATGCAAATTACCGTCGTACTCTCAAACCAGGAGTCCCGCGACTGCGTGGTCAGTTCCTACGAGTTACATTGGTCCCGTGGGAGGTGTTGGTGCCACCCACGGGGACGTTCGGGGGCTGTTTCAAGTTTTCACCCTTTAACGCCATGTTTTTAAGCCTAAGTCTTGAAATATGCAAATTTCCCTCTTATTCTCAAACTGGGAGAGCCGCGGCTGAGGGTCAGTTCCTACGAGTTACATTGGTCCCGTGGGAGGTGTTGGTGTCACCCACGGGGCCATTTGGGGGCTGTTTCGAGTTCTCACCCTCCACCGTCATGTTTATAAGCCTAAGTCTAAAAATATGCAATTTACCATCGTAATCATAAATCGAGAGTCCCGCGGCTGCGGGGTGAGTTCCTACGAATTACATGGGGCCCGTGAGAGGTGTTGGTGCCACCCACGGGGCCATTCGGGGGTTGTTTCGAGTTTTCACCCTCTAACGCCATGTTTTTAAGCCTAAGTCTAGAAATTTGCAAATTACAGTCGTACTCTCAAACCGGGAGTCCTGCGGCTGTGTGGTCAGTTCCTACGTGTTACATTGGTCCCGTGGGAGGTCTGGGTGCCACCCACGGGGACGTTCGGGGTTGTTTCGAGTTTTCACCCTCTAACGCCATGTTTTTAAGCCTAAGTCTAGAAATATGAAAATTATCATCTTATTCTCACACCAAGAGACCCGTGGCTGGGGGGTCAATTCATACGAGTTACATTAGTCCCGTGGGAGGTGTTGGTGCCATCCACAGGGCCATTCGAGGGCTGTTTTGAGTTCTCACCCTCTAACGCCATGTTTTTTTTTGCCCGAGTCTAGAAATATGCAAATTACCATCGTACTCTCAAACCGGGAGTCCCGGGGCTGCGGGGTCAGTTCTTACGAGTTACATTTGTCCCGTGAGAGGTGTTGGTGCCACCCACGGGGACGGTTTAGGGCTGTTTCAAGTTCTTACCCTCTAACACCATCTTTTTAAGCCGAAGTCTACAAATATGCAAATTACTGTCGTATTCTCTAACCGTGAGTCTCGCGGCGGCAAGGTCAGTTCCTACGAGTTACATTGGTACCGTGGGTGGTGTTGGTGCCACCTAAGGGGCCGTTCGGGGGCTGTTTCGTGTTCTCACCCTCTAACACCACATTTTCAAGCCTAAGTCTAGAAATATTCAAATTACCATCGTACTCTCAAATCGAGAGACCCGCGGCTATGGGTCAGTTCCTATGAGTTACAATGGTCCCGTGGGAGGTGTTGGTGGCACCCACGGGGCCGTTCGGGGGTTGTTTCGAGTTCTCTCCCTCTAAAGCCATGCTTTTAAGCCTAAGTCTAGAAATATGCAAATTACCATTGTACTCTCAAACCGGGAGTCCCGCGGCTGTGGGGTCAGTTCCTACAAGTTACAAATGTCCCGCGGGAGGTGTTGGTGGCACCCACGGGCCGTTCGTGGGCTGTTTTGAGTTCTCACCCTCTAACACCATTTTTTTGAGCCCAAGTCTAGAAAAATGGAAACTACCGTCGTACTCTCAAACCGGGAGTCCCGTGGCTGCGGGGTCAGTTCCTACCATTTACATTAGTCCCGTGGGAGGTGTTGGTGCCACCCACGGGTGCCTTCGGGGGCTGTTTCGAGTTATCACCCTCTAAAGCCATGACTTTAATCCTAAGTCTAGAAATATGTAAATTACCATCGTACTCTCAAACCGGGAGTCCAGCAGCTGCGGGGTCAGTTCCTACGAGTTACAATGGTCCCGTGGGAGGTGTTGGTGGCACCCACAGGGCTATTCGTGGGTTGTTTTGAGTTTTCTCTCTCTAACTCCATGTTTTTAATCCTATGTATAGAAATATGCAAATTACTATCGTATCATCAAATCGGGAGACCCGTGGCTGCGGGGTCAGTTCCTACGTTTTACATTGGTCCCGTGGGAGGTGTTGGTGCCACCCACGAGGCCGTTTGGGGGTTGTTTCTAGTTCTCACCCTCTAATGCCATGTTTTGAAGCCTAAGTGTAGAAATATGCACATTACCATCGTACTCTCAAACCGGGAGTCCCGCAGCTGTAGAATCAGTTCCTACGAGTTACATTGGTCCTGTGGGAGGTGTTGGTGCCACCCACGGGGCCGTTCGGGAGTTGTGTCAAATTTTCGCCCTCTAACGCCATGTTTTTAAGCCTAAGTCTAGAAATATGCAAATTACCATCGTACTCTCAAATCGGGAGTCCCGCGGCTGCGTGGCCAGTTCCTACGAGTTACAATGGTCCCGTGGGAGGTGGTGGTTGCACCCACGGCGTTGTTCGGGGGATGGTTCGAGTTCTCCCCCTCTAACGCCATGTTTTTAAGCCTAAGCCAAGAAATATGCAAATTTTTGTCATACTCTCAAACCAGGAGTCCCGCGGTTGCGGTGTCAGTTCCTACGAGTTACATTGGTCCCGTGGGAGGTGGGGGTACCACTCACTGGGCCGTTCGGGGGCTGTTTCGAGTTTTCCCCCTCTAACGCCATATTTTTAAGCCTAAGTCTAGAAATATAAAAATTACCATCGTATTCTCAAACTGGGAGACCCATGGCTGCGGGGTTAGTTCCTACGAGTTACATTGGTCCCATGGGAGGTGTTGGTGCCACCCACGGGGACCTTCGAGGGATGTTTCGAGTTCTCACCCTCTAACGCCATGTTTTTAATACTAAGTCTAAAAATATACAAATTACCGTCGTACTCTCAAACCGGGAGTCTCGTGACTGCGGGGTCAGTTCCTACGAGTTACATTGGTTCCGTGGGAGGTGTTGGTGCCACCCACGGGGACGGTCGCGGGTGGTTTCGAATTCTCACCCTCTAACGCCATGTTTTTAAGCCTAAGTCTAGAAATATGTAAATTACAGTCGTATTATCAAAATGGGAGTCTCGCGGCTGCGTGGTCAGTTACTGTGAGTTACATTGGCCCCGTGGGAGGTGTTGGTGCCACCCACGGGGCCCTTCGGGGGCTGTTTCGAGTTCTCACCCTCTTACGACATGTTTTTAAGCCTAAGTCAAAAAATAAGCAAATTACTGTCGTACTCTCAAATCAGGAGTCCCGCAGCTGTGGGGTTAGTTCCTACGAGTTACATTGGTCTCGTGGGAGGTGTTGGTGCCACCCACGGGGATAGTCGGGGAATGTTTCGAGTTCTCACCCTCTAACGCCATGTTTTTAAGCCTAAGTCTATAAATATGCAAATTAATATCGTATTCTTAAATCGGGAGTCCCGCGGCTGCGTGGTCAGTTCCTACGAGTTACATTAGTCTCGTGGGAGGTGTTGGTACCAGCCACGGGGACGGTCGGGGGCTGTATCGAGTTCTCACCCTCTAACGCCATTTTTTAATCCTAAGTCTAGAAATATGCAAATTACCATCGTAGTCTCAAATCGGGAGACCCGCGACTGCGGGGTCACTTCCTACGATTTACATTGGTCCCGTGGGAGGTGTTGGTGCCACCCACGGGGCCGTTCGGGGGTTATTTCGAGTTTTCACCCTCTAACTCCATGTTTTTAAGCCTAAGTCTAGAAATATGCAAATTACCGTCGTACTCTCAAACCAGGAGTCCTGCGGTTGCATGGTCAGTTCCTACGAGTTACTATGGTCCCGTGGGAGGTGTTGGTGGCACCCACTGTGCCGTTCGGGGGATGTTTAGAGTTCTCACCCTCTAACGTCATGCTTTCAAGCCTAAGTCCAGAAATATGCAAATTACCGTCGTACTCTCAAATCGGGAGTCCCACGGCTGCGTGGTCAGTTGCTACGTGTAACATTGGTCCCGTGGGAGGTGTTGGTGCCACCCACGGGGACGTTCGGGGGCTATTTTGAGTTTTCACCCTCTACCGTCATGTTTTTAAGCGTAAGTCAAGAAATATGCAAATTAGCATCGTATTCTCAAAATGGGAGCCCCGCGGCTGCGAGGTCAGTTCCTACGAGTCACATCGGTCCCGTGGGAGGTGGGAGGGTCACTCAAGGGGGCCGTTCGGGGGCTGTTTAGAGTTTTGCCGCTCTAATGCCGTGTTAAGCCTAAGTCCTGAAATATGTGAATTATCGTCGTATACTCAAACCAGGAGTCCCGCGGCTACGTGGTCAGTTCCTACGAGTTATATTGGTCCCGTGGGAGGTGTTGGTGCCACCCACGGGGCCATTCGGTGGATGTTACGAGTTTTCACCCTCTAACGCCATGTTTTTAAGCCTAAGTCAAGAAATATGAAAATTACCATTCTACTCTCAAATCGCGACTCCCGCGGCTTCGTGGTCAGTTCCTACGAGTTACAATGGTCCTGTGGGAGGTGTTGGTTGCACCCACGGGGCCGTTCGGGGGCAATTTCGAGTTCTCACCCTCTAACGCCATGTTTTTAAGCCTAACCCTAGAAATATGCAAATTTTCGTCGTACTCTCAAACCGGGAGTCCCGCGGCTATGTATTCAGTTCCTACGAGTTACAATGGTCCCGTGGGAGGTGTTGGTGGCTCCCACGGGGCCGTTCGGGGGCTGTTTCTAGTTCTCACCCTCTAACGCAATGTTTTTAAGCCTAAGTCTAGAAATATGCAAATTACCGTCTTACTCTCAAACTATGAGTCCCATGGCTGTGGGGTCAGTTCCTACGAGTTACATTGGTCCTGTGGGATGTGGGGTTGCCACTCACGGGGCCGTTCGGGGGTTGTTTCGCGTTTTCCCCCTCTAACGCCATGTTAAGCCTAAGTCTTGAAATATGAAAATTGCTGTCGTATTGTCAAACCGAGAGTCCCAGGGCTGCGTGGTCAGTTCCTACGTGCAACATTGGTCTCGTGGGAGGTGTTGGTGCCACCCACGGGGACCTTCGAGGGCTGTTTCAAATTTTCAACCTCTAATGCTATGTTTTTAATCATAAGTCATGAAATATGCAAATTAGCGTCGTATTCTTAAACCGGGAGTCCCGTGACTACGGGGTCAGTTCCTACGAGTTAATTTGGTCCCGTGGGAGGTGGTGGTACCACCCACAGGGCCGTTTGGGGGCTGTTTCGTGCTTTCACCCTCTAATGTAATGTTTTTAAGCCTAAGTCAAGAAATATGCAAATTACCGTCGTAATCACAAATTGAGAGACTCGCGTCTACGGTGTCAGTTCCTACGAGTTATAATGGTCTCGTGGGAGGTGTCGGTGGCACCCACGGGGACGTTCGGGGGATGTTTCTAGTTTTCACAATCTAACGCCATGTTTATAAGCCTAAGTCTAGAAATATGCAAATTATCGTCGTACTCTCAAACCGAGAGTCCCGCGGCTGCGGGGTCAGTTCCTACTATTTACATTGGTCCCGTCGGTGGTGTTGGTGCCACCCACGGGGACGTTCAAGGGCTGTTTCGAGTTTTCACCCTCTAACGCCAAGTTTTTAAGCTTAAGTCTAGAAATATGCAAATTACCCTTGTATTCTCAAACCGGGAGACCCGCGGTTGTGGGGTCAGTTCCTACGAGTTACATTGGTCCCGTGGGAGGTGTTGGTGCCACCCACGGGGTCGTTCGGGAGATGTTTCGAGTGTTCACCCTCTAACGTCATGTTTTTAAGCCTAAATCTAGAAATATGAAAATTACCATCGTACTCTCAAACCAGGAGTCCCGCGGCTGCGGGGTCAGTTCCTACGAGTTACAATGGTCCCGTGGGTGGTGTTGGTGGGACCTAGGGGGCGGTTCGGGGGAAGTTTCGAGTTTTTATACTCTAACGCCATGTTTTGCGTAAGTATAAAAATATGCAAATTACCGTTGTACTCTCAAACTGGGAGTCTCCCAGCTGCGTGGTCAGTTCCTACGAGTTACATTGGTCCCGTGGGAGGTGTTGGTGCCACCCACGAGGACGTTCGGGGGCTGTTTCAAGTTTTCACCCTCTAATGCCATGTTTTTAAGCCTAAGTCTAGAAATATGCAAATTAGCCTCGTATTCTCAAACCGAGAGACCCGCGACTGCGGGGTTAGTTTTTACGAGTTACATTGGTCCCATGGGAGGTGTTGGTGCCACCCACGGGGATGTTTTGAGTTCTCACCCTCTAACGCCATGTTTTTAAGCCTAAGTCTAAAAATATGCAAATTACCATCGTACTCTCAAACCGAGAGTCCCGCGACTGTGGGGTCAGTTCCTACAAGTTACATTGGTCCCGTGGACGTGTTGGTGCCACCCAAGGGGACGGTCGGGGGCATGTTTCGAATTATCACCCTCTAACGCCATGTTTTTAAGCCTAAGTCTAAAAATATGCAAATTACCGTCGTACTCTCAAACCGGGAGTCTCGCGACTACGGGGTCAGTACCTACGAGTTACATTGGTCCCGTGGGAGGTGTTGATGCCACCCACGGGGACGGTCAGGGGATATTTCGAGTTCACACCCTCTAACGCCATGTTTTTAAGCCTAAGTCTAGAAATATGCAAATTTCCATCGTATTCTCAAATTGGGAGTCCCGCGGCTGCGGGGTTACTTCCTAAGAGTTACATTGGTCCCGTGGGAGGTGTTGGTGCCACCCATAGGGCCGTTCGGGGGTTGTTTCGAGTTTTTACCCTCTAACGCCATGTTTTTAAGCCTAAGTCTATAAATATGCAAATTACCGTCGTACTCTCAAACCGGGTGTCCCGTGGTTGCGTGTTTAGTTCATACGAGTTGCAATGGTCCCGTGGGATGTGTTGGTGGCACCCACTGGGCCGTTCGGGGTATGTTTCGAGTTCTCAACCTCTAACGCCATGTTTTCAAGGGTAAGTCCAGAAATATGCAAATTACCGTCGTACTCTCAAACCGAGAGTCGCGCTGCTGTGAGGTCAGTTGCTACGTGTAACATTGGTCCCATGGGAGTTATTGGTGCAACCCACGGGGACGTTCGGGGGCTATTTCGAGTTTTCACCCTCTAACAACATGTTTTTCAGCCTAAGTCAAGAAATATACAAATTAGCATCATATTCTCAAATCGGGAGTCCCGCGACTACGAGGTCCATTCCTACGAGTTACATTGATCCCGTGGGAGGTGGTGGTGCCACTCACGGGGCCGTTTGGGGTCTATTTCGAGTTTTTGCCCTCAACGCCATGTTAAGCCTAAGTCTTCAAATATGCAAATTACCGTTGTATTCTCAAATTGGGAGTCCCGCGACTGCGTGGTCACTTGCTACGAGTTACATTGGTCCCGTGGGTGGTGTGGGTGCCACCCACGGGGCCCTTCGGGGGCTGTTTCAAGTTCTCACCCTCTAATGCCATGTTTTTAAGCCTAAGTCAAGAAATTTGCAAATTACCATCGTACTCTCAAACCGAAAGTCCTGCGGCTTCGGGGTCAGTTCCTAAGAGTTCCATTGGTCCCGTGGGAGGTGTTGGGGCCAGCCACGGGGACGTTCGGTGGCTTTTTCCAGTTCTCACCCTCTAACACCATGTTTCCAAGCCTAAGTCTACAAATATGCAAATTACCATCGTATTCTTAAACCGGGAGACCCGCGGCTGCAGGGTCAGTTCCTACGAGATACATTGGTCCCGTGGGAGGTATTGGGGCCACCCACATGGCCGTTCGGGGGCTATTTTGAGTTCTCACCCTCTAACGCCATGTTTTTAATCCCAAGTATAGAAATATGAAAATTATCATCGTAGACTCAAATCGAGAGACCCGTGGCAACGGGGTCATTTCCTACGAGTTACAATGGTCTCGTGGGAGGTGTTGGTGGCACCCACGGGGTCGTTTGGGGGATGTTTCGAGTTCTCACCCTCTAAAGCCATGTTTTTAAGCCTAAGTCTAGAAATATGAAAATTACATTGGTACTCTCAAATCAGGAGTCCCGCGGCTGCGGGGTCAATTCCTACAATTTACATTGGTCCCGTGGGAGGTGTTGGTGCCACCCACGGGGCCGTTCGGGGGATGTTTCAAATTTTCACCCTCTAACGCCATGTTTCTAAGCCTAAGTCTAGAAATATGCAAATTACCGATGTACTCTCAAATCGGGAGTCCCGCGGATGCGGGGTCAGTTCCTACGAGTTACAATGGTCCCGTGGGAGGTGTTGGTGTCACCCACGGGGCTGTGTTGGGGCTGTTTCGAGTTTTCACACTCTAACGCCATGTTTTGCATAAGTCTAGAAATATAAAAATTACCATCGTACTCTCAAACTGGGAGTCCCGCGACTGTGTGGTCAGTTCCTACGAGTTACATTTGTACCCACGGGGACATTAGAAGGCTGTTTCTAGTTTTCACCCACTAACGCCATGTTTTTATGCCTAACTCTAGAAATATGCAAATTACCATCGTACTCTCAAACCGGGAGTCCCGCGGCTGCGGGTTCAGTTCCTATGAGTTACAATGGTCCTATGGGAGGTGTTGGTGGCACCCACGGGGCCGTTCGGAGGCAGTTTTGGGTTCTCACCCTCTAAAGCCGTGTTTTTTAGCCCAAGTCTAAAAATACGAAAATTACCGTCGTACTCTCAAATCGGGAGTCCCGCGGCTGTGGGGTCAATTCCTACTTGTTACAATGGTCCCGTGGGAGGTGTTGGTTACACCCACCGGGCCGTGCGTGGGCTGTTTTGAGTTTTCACCCTCTAAAGCCATATTTTTAAGCCTAAGTATAGAAATATGCAAACTACCGTCATACTCACAAACGGGCAGTCCCACGGCTGCGGGGTCAGTTCCTACCATTTACATTGGTCCCGTGGGAGGTGGTGGTGCCACCCATGGGGCCGTTCGGGGGCTGTTTCGAGTTTTCACCCTCTAAGGCCATGATTTTAAGCCTAAGTATAGAAATATGGAAATTACTGTCGTACTCTCAAATCGATAGACCCGCGGCTATCGGGTCAGTTCCTACGAGTTACAATGGTCCCTTGGGAGGTGTTGGTGTCACCCACGGGGCCGTTCGGGGGCTGTTTCGAGTTCTCACCCTCTAAGGCCATGTTTTTAAGCCTAAGTCTAGAAATATACAAATTACTGTCGTACTCTCAAAGCGGGAGTCCCGTGACTGCGGGGTCAGTTCCTACGAGTTAAATGGTCCCGTGGGAGGTGGGGGTGTCACTCACGGGGCCGTTCGGGGGCTGTTTCGAGTTTCTCCCTCTAACGCGATGTTAAGAGTAAGTCTTGAAATATGCAAATTACCGTCGTATTCTCAAATCGGGAGTCCCGTGGCTGCGTGGTCTGTTCCTACGAGTTACATTGGTCCCGTGGGTGGTGTTTGTGCCACCCACGGGGCCGTTCGGGGGCTGTTTCGAGTTTTCACCCTCTAACACCATGTTTTTAAGCCTAAGTCTAGAAATAATGAAATTACTGTCGTACTCCCAAACCGGGAGTCCTGCGGCTACGGGGTCAGTTACTATGAGTTACATTGGTCCCGTGGGAGTGTTGGTGCCACCCACGGGGCTATTCGAGGGCTGTTTCGAGTTCCCACCCTCTAACTCCATGATTTTAAGCCTAAGTCCAAAAATTTACAAATTACCATCGTACTCTCAATTCGGGGGTCCCACGGCTACGAGGTCAGTTCCTACGAGTTACATTGGTCCCGTGGGAGGTGTTGGGGCTACCCACGGGGACGGTCGGGGACTGTTTCCAGTTCTCACCCTCTAACGACATGTTTCTAAGCATATGTCTAAAAATATGCAAATTACCATCGTATTCCCAAACCGAGAGTCCTGCGGCTGCAGGGTCAGTTCCTACAAGTTACATTTGTCCCATGAGAGCTGTTGTCGCAACCCACAGGGCCGTTCGGGGTCTGTTTCGAGTTCTCACCCTCTAACGCCATATTTTTAAGCGTAAGTCTAGAAATATGCATATTACCGTCAAACTTTCAAACCGGGAGTCCCTTAGTTCCTACGAGTTACATTGGTCCCGTGGGAGGTGTTGGTGCCACCCACGGGGACGGTCCGGAGTTGTTTCTAGTTCTCACCCTCTAACGCCATGTTTTTAAGCCTAAGTCTAGAAATATGCAAATTACCATCGTATTCTCAAACCGGGAGTCCCGCGGCTGCGTGGTCTGTTGCTATGAGTCACATTGGTCTCGTGAGAGGTGTTGGTGCCACCCATGAGGACGGTCGAATGCTGTTTCGAGTTCTCACCCTCTAACGCCATATTTTAAGCCGAAGTCTAGAAATATTCAAATTACCATCGTACTCTCAAATCAGGAGACCCGCGACTACGGGGACACTTCCTACGAGTTAAATTGGTCCAGTGGGAGGTGTTGGAGCCACCCACGGGGATGGTCGGGGGTTGTTTTAAATTCTCACTCTCTAACGCCATGTTTTTTAGCCTAAATTTAGAAATATGCAAATTACCGTTGTATTCACAAATTGGGAGTCCCGCGGCTGTGTGGTCAGTTCCTATGAGTTACATTGGTCTCGTGGGAGGTGTTGGTACCACCCACGGGGACGGTCGAGGGATGTTTCGAGTTCTCACCCTCTAACGCCTTATTTTTAAGCCTAAGTCTAAAAATATGAAAATTAGCCTCGTACTCTCAAACCAAGAGTCTTGCGACTGCGGGGTTAGATCCTACGAGTTACTTTGGTCCCGTGGGAGGGGTTGGTGCCACCCACGGGGACGGTCGTGGGCTGTTTCAATTTCTCACCCTCTAACGCCATGTTTTCAAGCCTAAGTCTAGAAATTTGAAAATTACCGTCGTATTCTCAAATCGGGTGTCCCGCGGCTGCGGGGTCACTTCCTACGAGTTACATTGGTCCCATGGGAGGTGTTGGTGCCACACACAAGGCCGTTCGGGGGCTGTTTCGAGTTTTCACCCTCTAATGCCATGTTTGTAAGCCTAAGTCCAGAAATATGCAAATTACCATCGTACTCTCGAACGGGGAGCCCCGTGGCTGCGTGGTCAGTTCATACGAGTTACAATGGTCCCGTGGGAGGTGTTGGTGGCACCCACGGGCTCGTTCGGGGGATGTTTCGAGTTCTCACCCTCTAACGTCATGCTTTCAAGCCTAAGTCCAGAAATATGCAAATTACCGTCGTACTCTCAAATCGGGAGTCCTGCAGCTGCGTGGTCAGTTGCTACGTGTAACATTGGTCCCGTGGGAGGTGTTGGTGCCACCCACGGGGACGTTCGGGGGCTATTTTGAGTTTTCACCCTGTATCGTCATGTTTTTAAGTGTAAGTCAAGAAATATGCAAATTAGCATCGTATTCTGAAAATGGAGTCCCGCGGCTGCGAGGTCCGTTCCTACGAGTTACATTGGTCCCATGGGAGGTGGTGGTGCCGCTCATGGTGCCGTTTGGGGTCTGTTTCGAGTTTTCCCCCTCAACGCCAAGTTAAGCCTAAGTCTTTAAATATGCAAATTACCATCGTATTCTCAAATTGGGATTCCCGCGGCTGCGTGGTCAGTTACTACGAGTTACATTGGTCCCGTGGGTGGTATCGGTGCCACCCACGGGGCCGTTCGGGGGCTGTTTCGAATTTTCACCCTCTAACGCCATGTATTTAAGCCTGTGTCTAGAAATATGCAAATTACCATCGTACTCCCAAACCGGGAGTTTCGTGGATGCGGTGTCACTTACTACGAGTTATAATGGTCCCGTGGGAGGTGTTGGTTCCACCCACGGGGCCATTCGGGGGCTGTTTCGAGTTCTAACCCTCTAACGCCATGTTTTTAACCCTAAGTCTAGAAATTTGCAAATTACCATCGTACTCTCAAACCGGGAGTCCCGCGGCTGCGTGGTCAGTTCCTACGTGTTACATTGGTCCCGTGGGAGGTGTTGGTGCCACCCACGGGGACGTTCGGGGGCTATTTTCTAGTTTTCACCCTCTAACGCCATGTTAACCCTAAGTCTTGAAATTTTCAAATTACCATCATATTCTTAAATCGGGAGTCGCGCGGGCTGCGTGGTCAGTTCCTACGAGTCATATTGGTCCCGTGGGAGGTGTTTCTGCCACCCACGGAGACATTCAGGGGCTGTTTCGAGTTTTCACCCTCTAACGCCATGTTTTTAAGCCTAAGTCTAGGAATGTTCAAATTATTGTCATACTCTCAAACCGAAAGTCGCGCGGGTGCGGGGTCAGTTACTACGATTTACATTGGTCTCGTGGGAGGTGTTGGTGCCACCCACGGGGATGTTCGGGGGCTGTTTCGAGTTTTCACCCGCTAAAGCTATGTTTTATAGCCCAAGTCAAGAAATATACAAATTATCATCGTACTCTCAAACTGGGAGTCCCGCGGCTACGGGGTCAAATCCTACAAGTTACATTGGTCCTGTGGGAGGTGTTGTCCCATCCACGGGGCTGTTTCGAGTTTTCACCCTCTAACGCCATGTTAAGCATAAGTCTTGAAATATGCAAATTATCGTCGTATTCTCATACCGGGAGTCCCGCGGCTACGGGTTCAGTTCCTACAAGTTACATTGGTCCCGTGGGAGTGTTGCTGCCACCCACGGGGACGTTCGAGGGCTGTTTCGAGTTTTCACCCTTTAACGCCATGTTCTTAAGACTAAGTCTAGAAATATGCAAATTACCATCATACTCTAAAACTGGGAGTCCTGCGACTGCGTGGTCAGTTCCTACGAGTTACATTGGTCCCGTGAGTGGTGTTGGTGCCACCCCTGGGCCGTTCGGGGGTTGTTTCGAGTTTTCACCCTCTAACGCCTTGTTTTTAAGCCTAAGTCTAGAAATACGCAAATTACCATCTTATTCTCAAACCAGGAGACCCGTGTCTACGGGCCGAGTTCCTACGAGTTACATTGGTCCCGTGGGAGGTGTTGGTGCCATCCACGGAGCGATTCGGGGGCTATTTCGAGTTCTCACCCTCTAACGCCATGTTTTTTACCCTTAGTCAAGAAATATGCAAGTTACCGTCGTACTCTCAAATCGGGAGTCCTGTGCCTGCGGGGTTAGTTCCTACGAATTACATTGGTCCCGTGGGAGGTGTTGTTGCCACCCACGGGGACGGTCGGTGGCTGTTTTGAGTTCTCACCCTCTAACGTCATGTTTTTAAGCCTAAGTCTAGAAATATGGAAATTACCATTGTATTCTCAAACCGGGAGTTCCGCGGCTGCAGGGTCAGTTCCAATGAGTTCCATTGGTCCCGTGGGAGGTGTTGGTAAGACCCACGGGGGCGTTCGGGCGATGTTACGAGTTCTCACCTTCTAACGCAATGTTTTTAAGCCTAAGTCTAGAAATATGAAAACTACCCTCATACTTTCCAACCGGGAGTCCCTCGGCTGCGTGGTCAGTTCCTACGTGTTACATTGGTCCCGTGGGAGGTGTTGGTGCCACCCACGGGGACGTTCGGGGGCTGTTTCAAGTTCTCACCATCTTACGCCATGTTTTTAAGCCTAAGTCAAGAAATATGCAAATTAGCATCGTATTCTCAAACCGGGAGTCCCGCGGTAGCGGGGTCAATTCCTACGAGTTACATTGGTCCCGTAGGAGGTGTTGGTGCCACCAACGGAGACGTTCGGGTGTTGTTTCTAGTTTTCACCCTCTAAAGCCGTGTCTTTTAGCCTAAGTATCGAAAATATGCAAATTACCATCGTACTCTCAAACCGGGAGTCCTGGGGCTGCGTGGTCAGTTCCTATGAGTTACGTTGGTCCTGTGGGTGGTGTTGGTGCGACCCACGGGGCCGATCGGGGGTTGTTTCGAGTTCTCACCCCCTAACGCCATTTTTAAGCCTAAGTCTAGAAATAAGAAAATTACCGTCGTACTCTCAAATCGAGAGACCCGAAGCTCCGGGGTCACCTCCTATGAGTTACATTGGTCCCGTGGGTGGTGTTGGTGCCACCCACGGGGACGGTCGGAGGCTGTTTCGAGTTCTCACCCTCTAACGCCATGTTTTTAAGCCTAAGTCTAGAAAAATGAAAATTACCGTCGTATTCTCAAATCGGAAGTTTCGTGGCTGCAGGGTCAGTTCCTACGAGTTACATTGGTCCGGTGGGAGGTGTTGGTGCCACCCACGGGGCCGTTTGGGGGCTATTTCGAGTTCTCAACCTATAACGCCATGTTTTTAAGCTTAAGTCTAGAAATTTGCAAATTACCGTCGTACTGTCAAATAGGGAGTCCCGCGGCTGCGTGGTTAGTTCCTACGAGTTACAATGGTCCTGTGGGAGGTGTGGGTGGCACCGAGGGGGCCGTTCGGGGGCTATTTCAAGTTTTCATACTCTAACGCCATGTTTTACGTAAGTCTAGAAATATGAAAATTATCGTTGTACTCTCAAACCGGGAGTCCGGTGGTTGTGTAGTCAGTTCCTACGAGTTACATTGGTCCCGTGGGAGGTGTTGGTGCCACCCACAGGGACGTTCGGGGGATGTTTCAAGTTTTCACCCTCTAACACCATGTTTTTTAAAATAAGTCTAGAAATATGCAAATTACCCTCGAATTCTCAAACTGGGAGACCCGCGGCTGCGGGGTCAGTTCGTACGAGTTACATTTGTTTCGTGGGAGATGTTGTTACCACCCACGGGGCCGTTCGGGGGCTATTTCGAGTTCTCACCCTCTAACGCCAGGTTTTTAAGCCTAAGTCTAAAAATATGCAAATTACCGTCGTACTCGCAAATCGGGAGTCCCGCGGCTGTGGGGGCAGTTCCTACGAGTTACATTGGTCCCTTGGGAGGTGTGGGTGCCACCCCCGGGGACGATCGGGGGCTGTTTCGAGTTCTCACCTTCTAAAACCATTTTTCAAGCCTAAGTCTAGAAATATGCAAATTATTGTCGTACTCTCAAATCGGGAAACCCCTGGCTGTGGGGTCACTTCTACGAGTTACATTAGTCCCGTGGGAGGTGTTGGTGCCACCCACGTGTCCGTTCGGGGGTAGTTTCGAGTTTTCACCCTCTAATGCCATGTTTTTAAACCTAAGTCTAGAAATATGCAAATTACCATCGTACTCTTAAACCGGGAGGCCCGCGACTGCGTGGTTAGTTCCTACGAGTTACAATGGTACTGTGGGCGGTGTTGGTGGTACCCACGGGTCTGTTCGGGAGTTTTTTCGAGTTCTCACCCTCTAACGCCATGTTTTTAAGACTAAGTCTAGAAATATGCAAATTACCATCGTACTCTCAAACCGGGAGTCCCGCGGCTGCGTGGTCAGTTCCTACGTGTTACAATGGTCCCATGGGAGGTGTTGGTGGTACCCACGGGGACGTTCAGGGGTTGTTTCGAGTTTTCACCCTCTAACGCCATGTTTTTAAGCCTAAGTCTAGAAATATGCAAATTACCGTCTTATTCTAAAACCAGGAGACCCGTGTCTGTGGGGTCCATTCCTACGAGTTACATTGGTCCCGTGGGAGGTGTTGGTGCCATCCAAGGAGCCATTCGGGGGCTATTTCGAGTTCTCACCCTCTAACGGCATCTTTTTCAGCCTTAGTCAAGAAATATGCAAGTTACCGTCGTACTCTCAAACCGGGAGTCCCGTGGCTGCGGGGTCAGTTCCTACGAGTTACATTGGCCCTGTGGGAGGTGTTGGTGCCACCCACGGGGATAGACGAAAACTGTTTTGAGTTCTCACCCTCTAACGCCATGTTTTTAAGCCTAAGTCTAGATATATGCAAATTACGATCGTATTCTCAAACCGGGAGTTCCACGGCTGCAGGGTCAGTTCCTAAGAGTTCCATTGGTCCCGTAGGAGGTGTTGGTAAGACCCAGGGGGCCGTTCGGGGGATGATAGGAGTTCTCACCTTCTAACGCCATGTTTTTAAGCCTAAGTCTAGAAATATGCAAATTACCGTCGTACTCTCAAACCGGCAGTCCCTCGACTGCGTGGTCAGTTCCTACGTGTTACATTGGTCTCGTGGGAGGTGTTGGTGCCACCCACGGGGACGTTCGGGAGTTGTTTCGAGTTCTCACCCTCTTATGCCATGTTTTTAAGCCTAAGTCAAGAAATATGCAAATTAGCATCGTATTCTCAAACTGGGAGTCCCGCGGTAGCGGGGTCAGTTCCTACGAGTTACATTGGTCCCGTGGGAGGTGGTGGTGCCACTCACGGGGACGGTCGGGGGCTATTTCGAGATCTCACCCTCTAACGGCATGTTTTTAATCCTAAGTTTAAAAATATGCAAATTACCTTCATACACTAAAATCGAGAGACCCGCGGCTACGGGGTCAGTTCCTACGAGATACAATGGTCCCATGGGAGGTGTTGGTGGCACCCATGGGGCCGTTTGGGGGCAGTTTCGACTTCTCACCCTCTAAGGCCATGTTTTTAGGCCTAAGTCTAGAAATATGCAAATTACCATCGTACTCTCAAATCGGGAGTCCCGCGGCTGCGGGGTCAGTACCTACGTGTTACAATGGTCCAGTGGGAGGTGCTGCTGCCACCCACGGGGCCATTCGAGGGATATTTCGAGTTCTCACCCTCTAACGCCATGTTTCTAAGCCTAAGTCTAGAAATATGCAAATTACCGTCGTACTCTCAAACCGGGAGTCCCGTGGTTGCGGGGTTAGTTCCTACGAGTTACAATGGTCCAGTGGGAGGTGTTGGTGGCTCCTCGGGGGCCGTTCGGGGGCTGTTTCAAGTTTTCACACTCTAACGCCATGTTTTCCGTAAGTCTAGAAATATATAAATTACTGCCGTACTCTTAAACCGGGAGTCCCGCGGCTGCGTGGTCAGTTCCAACGAGTTACATTGTGAGGTACCTTATACCTTTGACTTACTTAAGTCTATACTGTATAAGTGTTCAACTAGTTTGGAAATAGTGACAAAATTGGTTGTCTATCCTAGAATCCAAAAAGCCTCAGAACTTATCTCTCTAATCCTCTTCAATGATCCATGAAGGTATAAATTGAATCACACTACAAAATTAGAAGTGCATTCATGTGTACATATTGCTTTAAATTGATTGTGTGATTAATTCCCATTAAAATGTGGTTTTAATTATTTTTTGGGAATTTTTTAAACATTTTTAAACATTTTTTAAATAATGTTTTCATTAATAAAATGTGGTTATAAAATTTGTGGGTCTAATATTCTATTTTGGAAACTTCAGTTTTCATTGAATTGTTTGGTTGGGTAGAATATAAAAGCGCTAGAGACTTCAGGGTGATGCTTGTAATTAAGTTTGATGCACGTTTGAACACCAATCACATGCCTACACTTGTCATCCTATTGTTGCATCAATTTGTGTTTGTTTTGTGAGAGGATTGACTGGTGCATTGCTGAACGTTGGATCATTCCTAATCGATGGCCTGCATGTGTTTTTAGTTAATCCTGGTGCTATATCTATGAACCAATCACAACCATCTTAACCACCGCTATTTCATAACCCTTGGATCAAGTCAATGTTTGAAAGACTTTATCTCAGCCCTTGATTGCCTTCGTCATTCCAGAATCTTCCCTTACCCCTATATAAACCCCCCAGTTCTCAGACTTTCAAGACTTTTGGGCATTCGTCATTTCTGAGAGAAAAAAATTGAGAGAAGAGAGAAGTGAGAGAAAAGAGAGAAAAGAAAAAGAGAGAAGAGAGAGAAAGAAAACTCTGTTAGCCCAAAACTAAACCCTAACCCTAAACACTTCATTTTTCTGAATCAACCCTTCGTATACACTTAACCCCAAACACAACCTTGAGTGTTTGAGAGAGAGAGTGGTTTGTTCACTTGAAGCTGTAACCTCTTTGTCTATGATCTTGTTCACAACTTAAACATTCGTGTGAAGATCTGTGTTTCTTTTTCATAGAAACTTTAGATCTACATTCTGCATGTTACATTTTCACTAGATCTGCATATTTCTTACTTGATTTAAGAAAATCTTTAATCATTTGGTTTTGAAAATGTTTTATGGTTTCTGTTCTTACAAAACTTAACCTTGACCTAGTTGGATTCACACTTGGAGATTTTCAATCTCAAAAATATTTTTAAAACCGAGATAGATTAAGATCTTGACCGATTTTGAAGCGAGATATCCGTGGAATCTGGGTTATATTAAAGGTCAAAAAGGTTTTTAGTTCTGTAAGAAAGAAAGAAAACAAAATCACAGCATATAGACTTTATATGTAATTTTTCTAGGACGGTCTGTAAATCTAAGTGTGTGTGAGTTCATGCATGTGAATAGAAATCACTTCACAAACACGTAACACACTACTACACTGGAAGTGTTGTGTATAAGATCAAAGATCATTGAGTCGACATAAGGAAGCTAAAGCAAAGGAAGTTATCAAACTAGAAGAACATCATCAACAATCAGATCTATGAGAAGTTAGAAGGACACCAAGTGGGGTATATTCCTAAACTTAGAATAGGTTGATTTGTGTGCATGTATGTTGTATTGTTTGTAACTATTATTTCTTATTAGTGGATTTTTGTTTTTGTGACTTAGAAGTCACCGTGGATGTTTCCTCTGTTGGGAGAGGTTTTACCACGTTAAAAACCATGTGTTGATTATCTTCATCTCCTCATCTCAGTCTATAGTGTGCTGATTTTTTAAAACTGTCTTGTTTTAAAAACTGGTTACAAAGTCTTAGTTACTCTCGTACATAAGTTTTTTGTAAACACAACTTGTTGTTTATAATTTTTATTTTCAAAAGAAAAGGGTTTCTCCAACAAACATCTTGGAGTTGCTTATACAGTTTAATATTGTATTAAACGGCATTAGCGACGTTTTTCAATCGGTATCAGAGCCCTGTTAACTTTTATTTCCAAAAGATCTTGTGTTTCTGAAATCGTTTTCTGAAAAACCTAACTATGGACGAGAAGAATGAAAGGTTTGGTAATTAGTCTAGACCTCCACTCTTTGATGGAAACAACTTTGCTTACTGGAAAGTAAGAATGGTTGCCTTCATCCAAGGGACTTTAGGAGATGATGTCTGGGACATTATTGAAAATGGATACACTTATCCTACTAAACCAGCCACTGAAGGAAGTGATGAGAGGGTAAAGAAAATCTTAAGTGAATTTACCCAAGAAGAGAAAAACATTTCTCGAAATAACAATAAAGGCAAGAATTCCATTTTTATATCTATTAATGAGTATGAGTTCAAGAGAATCTCATCTTGTGTCACTTCTAAGGAAGCTTGGGACACAATAATCACTGCCCATGAAGGAGACTCAAGAGTTAAAGATACTAAAACTCAAATGCTTACCCAGCAGTACAACTCTTTGATTATGTCTGACTCTGAGTCTTTTGATGATTTTTACATGAACTTAACTGATATAGTTACTAAGTTGCATGCTAATGGTATAACTTATGATAGGAATGAAATTGTCTCTAAAATCCTAAGATCATTACCACAAAAGTTTGACAGTAAGAGGTATGCTATTGAGGAAATGAGTGATCAAAACCTTACCCCTGAGTTACTCAGTATCAAACTTAGAACTGTGGAAATGGAATTAGACTTTAACAAACAATTAAATCATTCACAAAGAAAACAACCCAACTCTAACTTGAGTTTTGCCTCCAAGATATCTAAACTTGAGACTAATTTGACCAACTCTGACTCTGATGAGGAGTGTGATATAGACAAACTAGATAATCAGATTGCCTTAATGTCTAAACAATTTAAGAAAATTGTTAAATTTAGAAACAAATAGGCAACTAAACAAGGAAAGCCTAATTATCCCACTCTGTCTAATCCCAAACCTCATGACAGAGGACTTGACAAACAACCTAAGGATAACAATTCCAGACCCACTAGAGACCTTAAAAAGATTGAATGTTTTAGGTGTGGGAAACTAGGTCACATTGCTCACGATTGCAGAGTTAATCTGAATAAAGCCAACACACACAATAGAGCCAATGTCTGTAAAACTTGGAATGATTCAAGTGACTCTGATGAAGAGGAACTTGAGTCAGCAAATGTACTTGACCCTTGCATCTCCTTTTATGCTAAGATCATTTACAATGATGATATGCCTATGTGTGATAATGATGCTCCTACTCTTGCTTGTGTGAATACTGTTTTAACTCGCCTAGATGCTTTATTATCTGAAAATGTTGCTAGTTCTACTACCGTGTGTGTGAGTCAAAGTGATCTCGATAATGACGATGCAAATGGGTGCGTGAGTACTAAAACTGAATCGTTAGGGGTCACTACACACACTTCACTTAGCGACTCAGACACAGATGACCTCCCAGATATCCATACTTTGTATGCTAAAACTCTTAAAAAAGGCACTAGACTGGAGAAGACTGTTAGAGACCTAAATAAGAAATTAGATGATCTAAGTCTTATTGTGAAGCTGAATGCCAAAGAGTACACTAACCAGTGTCTGTCTCATCAATCTGAAATTGAAACTTTTGATCAAAAATTAAAAGAGTTGACTAAAACTAATGAAACCCTGGAAATGAAATACAAGGGAACATTATTAGAACTGGAGGAAGCAAAAACAAAGACAGCTACTGTTTTCAAAAAAAATTCTAAGTTTGAAAGCAATTCAAATTGTTTTATTGACTTTGTTGTTGACTCCAAGACCAATTCTGATGATAGAACCGGTATTGGATTTTTCCCTAAGAACAAACCACAAACTACAAATCTTGAACCTATTAAGTTTGTGTCTGGGGGCAAAAGACCAATTGAAACATGTCTAGAATTTTATTTTATTAAAAAGGAATTTGATCAAAAGCAACAACAGAAAGACATTGGAGAGCCTAGTAATTCTAAGGCTGACACTACACTTAAGACTAAATACGTCTGTCCTTTGATCAGAAAGGCTGAATCTACCCTTAAAACCATCCCTCCTAGGAATAACACTACTGAACAGAATGATGTTAAACCCATTTTTAGAAGTTTTCCTAAGGAAATTCATCCCTCAAGCAATCAATATTGCTCGTACTGTGACATTTATGGTCATTACTTTGAAGGTTGTTATGCTAGGCGTCTAAACACCCCTGTGTACAACTCTTCTGTCTACAAGAACTTTAACTATTCTAGGCAAAATCGTAACCATTATGTCCTTCCAAGACAACCTGATAAGAACTCTAACTACATAAATAGAAAGACCAAAACTAAGAGTTCATTTAAGAGAAAGGCTCCCAGAAACTTTCCTAAACCAAAAGTTCAAATTTTCCACAATAATCAGTTTGCTGCTCCAAATGTTTTTCGACAAAAAGCTGTTTCACGAAAATTTTATCAAATGAGGGCAAACTTGCGCAAAATTAAAACTAGAGCTATTTGGGTTAGAAAATATGATCTTTTACCCCAAATGAAGTGTAACATTGTTATCACTTCCTTAAAAGCTGAACACACTTCATCTGGTTGGTACTTAGATTCTGGATGTTCCAAACATATGACAGGAGATGAAACAAAACTTTTAAACAAAACCAAATTTGCTGGAGGCAAAGTAGTTTTTGGTGATGGATTTTCATCCCAGATCATAGGTAAAGGAGACCTAAAAGAAGAAGGAATGCATGTTCTCGAAAATGTTCTATTAGCTAAAGGCCTTAAAGCCAACCTCCTAAGTATATCACAATTTTGTGACTCTGATCATAATGTTACCTTTTCAAAGAACAATTGTAAAATTCTAAATGATAAAGGTAAATGCATTATTACCGAATTTAGAACACCTGGCAATTGTTATACTGTCAAGACTGGTTCTAAAACCTGTAACATTGTCAGGATGGATGACAATGAAATCTGGCATAATCGTATGGGTCACCTAAGTTATGATATCCTTGGTAGATTGTCTAGTCAAGAGATTGTTAGAGGAATTCCTAAAATTAAACCTATTTCAAGTGTTGTCTGTGGTCATTGCCAGGAAGGAAAAATAGTTAAGACTTCGCATAAAAAGGTTAAAGACATTCTCACCTCTAGACCTCTAGATCTCATCCATATGGACCTTATTGGTCCCTCTAGAACTGTTAGTCTTTGTGGACATAGTTATATCCTTGTCATGGTTGATGATTTCACACGATTCACTTGGGTTGCCGTCTTGAAACAAAAATCTGACACGTTTCAGAATTTTTTGAAAATTTTACTAAGAATTGAAAATGAGGACACACAAGTCAATCGCATTCGTAGTGATTGAGGGGGAGAGTTCATAGACACATGAATAGTTGAATATTGTGACTACAATGGTTACAAACATGAATTTAGTGCCCCTAAGACTCCTCAGCAGAATGGTATTGCTAAAAGGAAAAACCGAACTCTTTAAGAGATGGCACGTGTCATGTTGCATGCCAAATCTCTACCTAAATACTTCTGGGTAGAATCTATTAGAACTGCATGTCATATCATTAATAGGGCTTACCTTAGGAAAAACTCTAAACAAACCCCTTATGAGTTGTGGTACGGTAAGAAGCCTAATCTGAAATATTTAAGAACTTTCGGAAGTTAGTGTTATGTCTGTAAGGACAGAGAACATCTGTCTAAATTCGAGACACGTGGTGATAAAGCCATTTTCTTAGGATACTCCCCAAACAGTCGTGCTTATCGTATATACAATATGCGTACTAAGGCCCTTATGGAATCGATAAATGTAATTGTAAGTGACACTATTGTCGAAAATAAGATATCCGAATCACCTATTGTGGTTGAATCTGAAAATGATTTCAAAACTGATTCACCAGAAATAGATGACTCATTACCTATTGAGAGTCCTGAAGTACCTGGCTGGGTCTCTAAAGATCATCCCATTGACAACGTGGTCGGTAATCCTAATGAGCCAGTTCGTACTAGATCCCAGTTAAGAAATTATGCTAATTATGCATGTTTCGTCTCCCTTGTGGAACAGAAAAATGTTAATGAAGCATTGAATGACACACACTGGATTTCTGCTATGCAGGAAGAACTTTTACAATTTGTCATTCACGATGTCTGGTATCTTGTACCATGGCCTCAAAACAAAAATGTTATTGGGACACGTTGGATTTTTAAGAACAAATCTGATGAACATGGGGTAATCCTTAGAAGCAAAGCTAGACTAGTTGCTCAAGGCTACTCACAAATAGAAGGAGTAGATTTTAGCGAGACTTTTGCCCCTGTCACTCGTCTTGAATCTGTTCGACTTCTTTTCGCCATAGCGTGTCACTTAAAATTTACACTTTATCAAATGGATGTCAAATCTTCCTTCCTCAATGGAATTCTGTCCGAAGAAACATATGTAGAACAACCCAAAGGGTTCATTGATCCTAAATACCCTATCCATGTCTTTCGTCTAAAAACGGCTTTGTATGGCTTAAAACAAGCTCCTAGAGCTTGGTATGAACGCCTTTCCAACTTTTTGTTGGATAAGGGTTTTAAGAGAGGAGGAAATGACTAGACTCTCTTTGTCAAACATTTTGACAAAAACATTATTATAGCCCAAGTCTACGTAGATGACATGATTTTTGGGTCTACTTCAACATCTGAAGTTAAATCCTTTTCTGCTATTATGCATAAGGAGTTTCACATGTCCCTTATGGGGGACCTACAACTTTTCTTAGGATTTCAAAGGAAACAGAATTTTGATGGACTATTTGTCTCTCAAACTAAGTATGCCTTAGATCTTGTTAAGAAATTTGGTTTAAATAATGCTAAAGTTGCCAAAACGCCTATGAGTACTACTGTTAAATTATGTAAAGATGAAACTGGAAAGTCAGTTGATTCCACACTGTATCGTAGTATTATTGGTAGCCTACTCTATCTAACTGCCTCACGACCAGACATAATGTATGTTGTATGTCTGTGTGCTCATTACCAGAATAACCCTAAAGAGAGCCATTTATTGAGTGTAAAACGTATAATAAAGTACATAAAAGGCACTCTTAATCTTGGACTTAGGTACACTAAGGATACCTGTAGCACCATCATAGGGTATACTGATGCTGATTGGGCCGGTTGTACTGATGATAGTAAAAGTACATCAGGTGCCTGTTATTATGTCGGCAATAATTTAGTTGGTTGGAGTAGCAATAAACAGAATTGCACATCTTTATCTACGGCTGAGTCCGAATATATAACAGCAGGAAGTTGCTGTGCTCAATTGTTATGGATAAAATAGATGTTAAGTGATTATGGGATTAAAGAAGATCAATTACAATTGTATTGTGACAACCAAAGCACCATAAACATATCTAAAAACCCGGTTCAACACTCGCGAACTAAGCATATTAAAATAAGGCATCATTTTATACGTGAACTTGTTGAAACTAAGGAATTAGAAATTCATTACCTGCCTACTGATCTGCAACTTGCAGACATGTTCACTAAACCTTTAGACTATAATAGATTTCTGTATTTGCAAAATTCTATAGGTATGGTATGCGCTATTTAAACTCTTAAGACTTTAAGTTTTACCCTTTGTCCATTTTAGACAAAATGGGGGAGAAATTTGAGTCTTACGGGTTCAATGTTTTGTTCACATTTCATCTAAACTGCTTGATCTTAGTGTGTATATTTGAAAGGATCTGTTCGATTGATTGTCTACCTTTTCTAGTGTAAAATTTTGTAAATAGTTGAGTTATGTAATTTTTGACTTTCTAGGAAATGGGTAGATAGTATCTTTTGTATAGGACTAGGTTTTATTTTTTTTTGGTTCCCTACGATTTTTAAGCTAACTCAAAGCAGATTTTGTCTCATATTTCCAAAGGGGGAGATTGAAGCACCTTATACCTTTGACTTACTTAAGTCTATACTGTATAAGTGTTCAACTAGATTGGAAATAGTGACAAAATTGGTTGTCTATCGTAGAATCCAAAAAGCCTCAGAACTTATCTCTATAATCCTCTTCAATGATCCATGAAGCTATAAATTGAATCACACTACACAATTAGAAGTGCATTCATGTGTACATATTGCTTTAAATTGATTGTGTGATTAATTCCCATTAAAATGTGGTTTTAATTATTTTTTGGGAATTTTTTAAACATTTTAAAACATTTTTTAAATAATGTTTTCATTAACAAAATGTGGTTATAAAATTTGTGGGGTTAATATTCTATTTTGGAAACTTCAGTTTTCATTGAATTGTTTGGTTGGGTAGAATATAAAAGCGCTAGAGACTTCAGGGTGATGCTTGTAATTAAGTTTGATGCACGTTTGAACACCAATCACATGCCTACACTTGTCATCCTATTGTTGCATCAATTTGTGTTTGTTTTGTGAGAGGATTGACTGGTGCATTGCTGAACGTTGGATCATTCCTAATCGATGGTCTGCATGTGTTTTTAGTTAATCCTGGTGCTATATATATGAACCAATCACAACCATCTTAACCACCGCTATTTCATAACCCTTGGATCAAGTCAATGTTTGAAAGACTTGATCTCATCCCGTGATTGCCTTCGTCGTTCCAGAATCTTCCCTCACCCCTACATAAACCCAACACTTCTCAGACTTTCAAGACTTTTGGGCATTCGTCATTTATGAGAGAAAAAAATTGAGAGAATAGAGAAGTGAGAGAGAAGAGAGAAGAGAGAGAAAGAAAACTCTGTTAGCCAAAAACCAAACCCTAACCCTAAACACTTCATTTTTCTGAATCAAACCTTCGTATAAACTTAACCCCAAACACAACCTTGAGTGTTTGAGAGAGAGAGTGGTTTGTTCACTTGAAGCTGTAACCTCTTTGTCTATGATCTTGTTCACAACTTAAACATTCGTGTGAAGATCTATGTTTCTTTTTCATAGAAACTTTAGATCTACATTCTGCATGTTACATTTTCACTAGATCTGCATATTTCTTACTTGATTTAAGAAAATCTTTATTCATTTGGTTTTGAAAATGTTTTATGGTTTCTGTTCTTACAAAACTTAACCTTGACCTAGTTGGATTCACACTTGGAGATTTTCAATCTCAAAAATATTTTTAAAACCGAGATAGATTAAGATCTTGACCGATTTTGAAGCGAGATATCCGTGGAATCTGGATTATATTAAAGGTCAAAAAGGTTTTTAGTTCTGTAAGAAAGAAAGAAAACAAAATCACAACATATAGACTTTATATGTAATTTTTCTAGGACTGTCTGTAAATCTAAGTGTGTGTGAGTTCATGCATGTGAATAGGAATCACTTCACAAACACTTAACACCCTACTACACTGGAAGTGTTGTGTATAAGATCAAAGATCATTGAGTCGACATAAGGAATCTAAAGCAAAGGAAGTTATCAAACTGGAAGAACATCATCAACAATCAGATCTATGAGAAGTTAGAAGGACACCAAGTGGGGTATATTCCTAAACTTAGAATAGGTTGATTTGTGTGCATGTATGTTGTATTGTTTGTAACTATTAATTGTTATTAGTGGATTTTTATTTTTGTGACTTAGAAGTCACCGTGGATGTTTCCTCTGTTGGGAGAGGTTTTACCACGTTAAAAACTGTGTTGATTATCTTCATCTCCTCATCTCAGTCTATAGTGTGCTAATTTTTTAAAACTGTCTTGTTTTAAAAACTGGTTACAAAGTCTTAGTTACTCTCGTACATAAGTTTTTTTTAAACACAACTTGTTGTTTATAATTTTTATTTTCAAAAGAAAAGGGTTTCTCTAACAAACATCTCGGAGTTGCTTATACAGTTTAATCTTGTATTAAATGGCATTACCGACGTTTTTCACATTGGTCCCGTGGGAGGTGTTGGTGCCACCCACGAGGACGTTCGGGGACTATTTCAAGTTTTCACCCTCTAACACCATGTTTTTAAGCCTAAGTCTGGAAATATGCAAATTACCTTTGTATTCTCAAACCGGGAGTCCCGCGGCTGCAGGGTTAGTTCTTATGAGTTACATTGGTCCCGTGGGGGGTGTTGGTGCCACACACGGGGACGTTCGGAGGATGTTTCGAGTTTTCACCCTCTAACGCCATGTTTTTTAGCCTAAGTCTAAAAATATGCCAATTACCGTCGTACTCTCAAACCGGGAGTCCTGCGGCTGCGTGGTCAGTTCCTACGAGTTTCATTGGTCGAGTGGGTGGTGTTGGTGCCACTCACGGGGCCGATTTGGGGCTATTTCGAGTTCTCACACTCTAACGCCATTTTTTAAGCCTAAGTCTAAACATATGCAAATTACCGTTGTACTCTCAAATCGGGAGACCCGCGCCTGCGGGTCAGTTCCTATGAGCTACACTGGTCCCGTGGGAGCTGTTGGTGCCACCCACGGGGACGGTCGGGGGCTGTTTCGAGTTCTCACCCTCTAACGCCATGTTTTCAAGCCTAAGTCTAGAAATATGCAAAGTATCGTCGTATTCTTGAACCGGGAGTTCGGCGACTGCAGGGTCAGTTCCTACGAGTTACATTGGTCCCGTGGGAGGTGTTGGTGACACCAACGGGGCCATTAGGGGGCTTTTTGAAGTTCTAACCCTCTAAAGCCATGTATTTTAGCCTAAGTCTAGATATATGTAAATTATCGTCATACTCTCTAATCGAGAGACGCGCGGCTACGTGTCAGTTCCTACGAGTTACAATGGTCCCGTGGGAGGTGTTGGTGGCACTCACGAGGTCGTTCGGGGGCAGTTTCGAGTTTTCCCCCTCTAACGCCATGTTAATCCTAAGTCTTGAAATATGCAAATTACCGTCGTATTCTCAAACCGGGAGTCCCGCGGCTGCGTGGTCAGTTCCTACGAGTCACATTGGTCCCGTAGGAGGTGTTGCGGCCACCCACGGGGACGTGCGGGGGGTGTTTCGTGTTTTCACCCTCTAACGTCATGTTTTTAAGCCTAAGTCTAGAAATATGTAAATTATCGTCGTACTCTCAAACCGGGAGTCCCGCGGCAGAGGTGTTAGTTCATACCATTTACATTGGTCCCGTGGGAGGTGTTAGTGCCACCTACGGGGCCGTTCGGGGGATGTTTCGAGTTTTCACCCTCTAACGCCATATTTCTAAGCCTAAGTCTAGAAATATGAAAATTACCGTCGTACTCTCAAACCAAGAGTCCCGCGGCTGCGGGGTCAGCTCCTACGAGTTACATTGGTCCCGTGGGTGGTGTTGGTGCCACCCACGGGGACAGTCGGTGGCTGTTTCGAGTTCTCACCCTCTAACGCCATGTTTTTAAGCCTAAGTCTAGAAATATGAAAATTACCATCGTATTCTCAAATCGGTAGTTTCGCGGCTGCAGGGTCAGTTCCTACGAGTTACATTGGTCCCGTGGGAGGTGTTGGTGACACCCACGGGGCCGTTCGGGGACTGTTTCGACTTCTATCCCTCTAACGCCTTGTTTTTTAGCCTAAGTCTAGAAATATGTAAATTACCGTCGTACTCTCAAATCGAGAGACTCGCGGCTATGGGTCAGTCCCTACGAGTTACAATGGTCCCGTGGGAGGTGCTGGTGGCACCCACGGGGCCGTTCGGGGGCTGTTTCGAGTTCTCACCCTCTAAAGCCATGTCTTTGAAACTAAGTCTAGAAATATTCAAATTACCGTCGTACTCTCATGCCAGGAGTCCCGCGGCTGCGGGGACAGTTCCAACAAGTTAGAATGGTCCCGTGGGAGGTGTTAGTGGCACCCACAGGGCCGTTCGTGGGTTGTTTCGAGTTCTCACCCTCTAACGCCATGTTTTTAAGCCAAAGTCTAGAAAAATGAAAACTACCCTCGTACTCTAAAACTGGGAGTCCCGCGGTTGCGGAGTCAGTTCCTACCATTTACATTGGTCCCGTGGGAGGTGTTGGTGCAACCCACGGGGACCTTCGTGGGCTGTTTCATGTTTTCACCCTCTAACGCCATGTTTCTAAGCCTAAGTCTAGAAATATGCAAATTGTCGTTGTACTCTCAAACCGGGAGTCCCGCGGCTGCGTGGTCAGTTCCTACAAGTTACATTGGTCCCGTGGGAGGTGTTGGTGCCACCTACGGGGACGTTCGGGGGCTGTTTCAAGTTTTCCCCCTCTAACACCATGTATTTAAGCCTAAGTCTAGAAATATGCGAATTACCCTCATATTCTCAAACCTGGAGACCCTCGGAGGCGGGGTCGGTTCCTAGGAGTTACATTGGTCCCGTGGGAGGTGTTGGTGCCACCCACGGGGCCGTTTGGGGGCTATTTCGAGTTCTCACCCTCTAACGCCATGTTTTTAAGCCTAAGTCTAAAAATATTCAAATTACCATCGTACTGTCAAATAGGGAGTCCCGCGGCTGCGTGGTCAGTTCCTACGAGTTACAATGGTCCTGTGGGAGGTGTTGGTGGCACCGAGGGGGCCGTTCGGGGGCTGTTTCGAGTTTTCGCACTCTAACGGCATGTTTTGCGCGTAAGTCTAGAAATATGAAAATTATCATCGTACTCTCAAACCGGGAGTCCGATGGCTGTGTAGTCAGTTCCTACGAGTTACATTGGTCCTGTGGGAGCTGTTGGTGCCACCCACGGGGACGTTCGGGGGTTGTTTCATGTTTTCACCCTCTAACACCATGTTTTTAAAAGTAAGTCTAGAAATATGCAAATTACCCTCGAATTCTCAAACCGGGAGACCCGCGGATGTGGGGTCAGTTCCTACGAGTTATATTGGTTTCGTGGGAGGTGTTGTTGCCACCCACCGGGCCGTTCGGGGACTGTTTCGAGTTTTCACCCTCTAACGCCTTGTTTTTAAGCCTAAGTCTAAAAATATTCAAATTATCGTCATACTGGCAAATCGGGAGTCCCGCGGCTGTGGGGTAAGTTCCTACGAGTTACATTTGTCCCATGGGAGGCGTGGGTGCCACCCACGGGGACGATCGGGGGCTGTTTCGAGTTCTCACCCTCTAATGCCATTTTTTAAGCCTAAGTCTAGAAATATGCAAATTATCGCCGTACTCTGAAATCGGGAAACCCCCGGCTACGAGGTTACTTCCGACGAGTTACATTGGTCCCGTGGGAGGTGTTGGTGTCACCAACGGGTCCCTTCGGGGGTTGTTTCGAGTTTTCACCCTCAAATGCCATGTTTTTAAGCCTAAGTCTAGAAATACGAAAATTACCGTCCTACTCTTAAACTGGGAGTCCCGCGACTGCGTGGTTAGTTCCTACGAGTTACAATGGTACCGTGGGCGGTGTTGGTGGCACCCATGGGGCCGTTCGGGGGTTGATTCAAGTTTTCACCCTCTAACGCCATGTTTTAAGCCTAAGTCTATAAATATGAAAATTACCATCATACTCTCAAATCAGGAGTCCCGCGGCTGCGTGGTCAGTTCCTACGAGTTACAATGGTCCCGTGGGAGGTGTTGGTTGCACCCACGGGGTCGTTCGGGGGCTGTTTCGAGTTCTCACCCTCTAACACCATGTTTTTAAGCCTAAGTCTAAAAATATGCAAATTACCATCGTACTCTCATACCAGGAGTCCCGCGGCTGCGTGGTCAGTTCCTACGTGGTACAATGGTACCATGGGAGGTGTTGGTGGTACCCACGGGGACGTTCATGGGTTGTTTCGAGTTTTCACCCTCTAACGCCATGTTTTAAAGCCTAAGTCAAGAAATATGCAAACTGCGGCGTATTCTCAAATCAGGAGTCCCGCGGCTGCGGGGTCAGTTCCTACGAGTTACATTGATCTCGTGGGAGGGGGTGGTGCCACTCACGGGGACTGTTTCGAGTTTTCTCCCTACTACGCCACGTTAAGCCTAAGTCTTGAAATATGCAAATTACCATCGTATTCTCAAACCGGGAGTCCCGCGGATGCGTGGTCAGTTCCTACGAGTCACATTGGTCCCGAGGGAGGTGTTGCTGCCACCCCCGGGGACGTTCGGGGGCTGTTTCGAGTTTTCACCCTCTAACGCCATGTTTTTAAGCCGAAGTCTAGAAATATGCAAATTACCCTCGAATTCTCAAACCTGGAGACCCGCGGCTGTGGGGTCAAATCCTATGAGTTACATTGGTCCCCTGGGAGGTATTTTTGCAACCCACGGGGCTGTTTCGAGTTCTCATCCTGTAACGCCATGTTTTAAGCCTAAGTCTAAAAATATGCAAATTTCCGTTGTACTCGCAAACTGGGAGTCCCGCGGCTGTGAGGTCAGTTAATACGAGTTACATTGGTCCTGTGGGAGGTGTGGGTGCCACCCACGGGGACGGTCGGGGGCTATTTCGAGTTCTCATCCTCTAAGGCCATGTTTTTAAGCATAAGTCTAGAAATATGCAAACTATCGTCGTATTCTGAAATCGGGAGTCCCGCGGCTGCGTGGTCAATTCCTACGAGTTACATTGGTCTCGTGGGAGGTGTTGGTACCACCCACGGGGACGATCGGGGGTTGTTTCTAGTTATCACCCTCTCATGCCATTTTTTAAGCCTAGGTATAGAAATATGCAAATTACCATCGTACTCTCAAATCGGGTGACCCGCGGCTGCGGGGTAACTTCCTACGAGTTACATTGGTCCCGTGGGAGGTGTTGGTGCCACCCACGGGTCCGTTCGGGGGTTGTTTTTAGTTTTCACACTCTAATGCCATGTTTTAAAGCCTAAGTCTAGAAATATGCAAATTACTGTCATACTCTCAAATCGGGAGTCCCACGGGTGCGTCATCAGTTCCTACGAGTTACGATGGTCCCGTGGGAGGTGTTGGTGGCACCCACGGGGCCGTTCGGGGGCTGTTTCGAGTTCTCACCCTCTAACATCATGTTTTTAAGCCTAAGTCTAGAAATATACAAATTACCATCGTACTCTCAAACCGGGAGTCCCGCGGCTGCGGGGTTAGTTCCAACGTGTTACATTGGTCCCATGGGAGGTGTTGGTGCCACTCACGGGGCCGTTGGGGGGCTGTTTCGAGTTTTCCCCCTCTAACGCCATGTTAAGCCTAAGTCTTAAAATATGCAAATTACCGTCGTATTCTCAAAATGGGAGTCCCGCGGCTACGTGGTCAGTTTCTATGAGTCACATTGGTCCCGTGGGAGGTGTTGCTACCACCCACGGGGACGTTCGGGGACTGTTTCGAGTTTTAACCCTCTAACACCATGTTTTTAAGCCGAAGTCTAAAAATATGTAAATTACCATCGTACTCCCAAACCGGGAGTCCCTTGGCTGCGGGGTCAGTTACTACGAGTTACACTGGTCCCGTGGGAGGTGTTGGTGTCACCCATGGGGACGTTCGGGGGCTGTTTCAAGTTTTCACCCTCTAACGCCATGTTAAGGCTAAGTCTTGAAATATGAAAATTACTGTCGTATTCTCAAACCGGGAGTCCTGCGGCTGCGGGGTCAGTTCCTACGAGTTACATTGGTCCCGTGGGAGGTGTTGGTGCCCCCCACAGGGAGGTTCGGGGGCTGTTTCGAGTTCTCACCCTCTAACGCCACGTTTTAAGGCCTAAGTCTAGAAATTTACAAATTATCGTCGTACTATCAAACCGGGAGTCCCTCAGCTGCGTGGTCAGTTCCCACGTTTTTCATTGGTCCCGTGGGAGGTGTTGCTGCCACCTACGGGGCCATTCAGAGGCTATTTCGAGTTCTCACCCTCTAACGCCATGTTTTAAGTCGTCAAGAAATATGCAAATTAGCGTCGTATTCAGAAACGGAGAGTCCCGTGGCTGCGAGGTCAGTTCCTATGAGTTACATTGGTCCCGTGGGAGGTGGTGGTGCCACCCACGGGGCCGTTCAGGGGCTGTTTCGAGTTCTCACCCTCTAACGCCATGTTCTTACGCCTAAGTCAAGAAATATGTAAATTACCGTCGTACTCTCAAACCGGGAGTCCCACGGCTCCGTGGTCAGTTCCAACGAGTTACATTGGTCCCATGGGTGGTGGTGGTGCCACCCACGGGGCTGTTCGGGGGATTTTCACGTTCTCACACTCTAACACCATGTTTTTAAGCCTATGTGTTGAAATATGCAAATTTCCATCATACTCTCAAATCGAGAGACCCGCGGCTACGGGGTCAGTTCCTACGAGTTACATTGGTCCCGTGGGAGGTGTTGGTGCCACCCACGGGTCTATTCGGGGGTTCTTTTGAGTTCTCACCCTCTAACGCCATGTTTTTAAGCCTAAGTCTAGAAATATGCAAATTACCATCATACTCTCAAATCGAGAGACCCGCGGCTGCGAGGTCAGTTCCTATTAGTTACATTGGTCTCGCGGGAGGTGTTGGTGCCACCCACGGGGACGGTCGAGGGCTGTTTCGAGTTTTCACCCTCTAACGCCATTTTTTAAGCCTAAGTCTAGAAATACGCAAATTACCGTCGTACTCTCAAACTGGGAGTCCTGCAGCTGCGTGGTAAGTTCCTACGACTTACATTGGTCCCGTGGGAGGTGTTGGTACCACCCATGGGGCGATCCGGGGCTGTTTCGAGTTCTCACCCTCTAGTTGGTGCCACCCATGGGGACGATCCGGGGCTGTTTCGAGTTCTCACCCTCTAACGCCATGTTTTTAAGCCTAAGTCTTGAAATATGCAAATTAGCGTCGTATTCTCAAACCGAAAGTCCTGCGGCTACAGGGTCAGTTACTACGACTTACATTTGTGCCGTGGGAGGTGTTGGTGCCACCCACGGGGCCATTCGGGGGCTGGTTCGAGTTCTTACCCTCTAACGCCATGTTTTTAAGCCTAAGTCTAGAAATATGCAAATTACCGTCATACTCTCAAAACGAGAGCCCCGGGGCTATGGGGTCAGTTCCTACGAGTTACAACGGTCCCGTGGGAGGTGTTGGTAGCACCCATGGGGCCGTTCGGGGGCTGTTTTGAGTTCCCACTGTCTAAAGCCATATTTTTAAGCCTAAGTCTAGAAATATGCAAATTACCATCATACTCTCAAACCGGGAGTCCCGCTGCGGAGGGGTCAATTCCTACGAGTTACAATGGTCCCGTGGTATGTGTTAGCGGCACCCACGGGGCCGTTCGTGGGCTATTTCGAGTTCTCACCCTCTAACGCAATGTTTTTAAGCCTAAGTCTTGAAGTATACAAATTACCATCGTACTCTCAAACCGGGATTCCCGCGTCTGCGGGGTCAGTTCCTACCATTTACATTGGTCTCATGGGAGGTGTTCGTGCGACCCACGGGGCCGTTCGGGGGATCTTTCGAGTTTTCACCCTCTAACGCCATTATTCTACGCCTAAGTCTAGAAATATACAAATGGCCATCGTACTCTCAAATCAGGAGTCCCGTGGCTGCGTGGTCAGTTCCTACGAGTTACATTGGTCCCGTGGGAGGTGTTGCTTCCACCCACGGAGACGTTCGGGGATGTTTCGAGTTTTCACCCTCTAACGCCATGTTTTTAAGCCTAGGTCTAGAAATATGTAAATTACCGTCGTACTCTAAAATCGAGAGTCCCGCGACTACGGGGTCAGTTACTATGAGTTGCATTGGTCCCGTGGGAGATGTTCGTGCCACCCACGGGGACGTTCGAGGGTTGTTTCGAGTTTTGACCCTCTAACGCCATGTTTTTAAGACTAAGTCTAAAAATATGTAAATTACCATCGTACTCTCAAACCGAAATTCCCGCGGCTAGGGGGTCAGTTCCTACGAGTTACATTGGTCCCGTGGGAGGTGTTGGTGCCAACCAGGGGGCCGTTCAGGGGCTGTTTCGAGTTCTCACCCTCTAATGCCATGTTTTTAAGCCTAAGTCTTGAAATATGCAAATTACCATCGTACTCTCTAATCGAGAGACCCGCGGTAATGAGGTCAGTTCCTACGAGTTATAATGGTCCCATGCGAGGTGTTGGTGGCACCCAGGGGGCCCTTCGGGGGATGTTTCGAGGTCTCACCCTCTAAAGCCATATTTTTAAGCCTATGTCTAGAAATATGAAAATTACTATTGTACTCTCAAACTGGGTCTCCCGCGGCTCCAGGGTCATTTCCTATGAGTTACAATGGTCCCGTGGGAGGTGGAGCTGCCACCCACGGTGCTGTTCGGGGGCTGTTTCGCGTTCTCACCCTCTAACACTATGTTTTTCAGCCTATGTCTAGAAATATGCAAATTACCGTCGTACTCTCAAATTGAGAGACCCGCGGCTACGGGGACAATTCTTACGAGTTACATTGGTCCAGTGGGAGGTGTTGGTGCCACCCACGGGGCCGTTCGGGGGTTCTTTCGAGTTTTCACCCTCAAACGCCATGTTTTTAAGCCTAAGTATAGAAATAATCAAATTACCATCGTACTCTCAAATCAGGAGTCCCGCGGATGCGTGGTCAGTTCCTACGAGTTACAATGGTCCCGTGGGAGGTGTTGGTGGCAAACACGGGGCCGTTCGGGGGCTGTTTTGAGTTCTCACCCTCTAACGCCATGTTTTTAAGCATAAGTCTAGAAATATACAAATTATTGTCGTACTCTCAAACCGGGAGTCCCTCGGCTCCGTGGTCAGTTCCTATGTGTTACATTGGTCCCGTGGGAGGTGTTGGTGCCACCCACGGGGACCTTCGGGGGTTGTTTCGAGTTTTCACCCTCTAACGCCATATTTTTAAGCCTAAGTCAAGAAATATACAAATTAGCATTGTATTCTCAAACCGGGAGACCCGTGGCTACGGGGTCAGTTCCTACGAGTTACATTAGTCCCGAGGGAGGTGGTGGTGCCACCCACGGGGCCGTTCGGGGGTTGTTTCGAGTTCTCACCCTCTCATGCCATGTTTTTAAGCCTAAATCTAGAAATATGCAAATTACCGTCGTACTCTCAAATCGAGAGACCCGCAGCTACGGGCTCTGTTCCTACGAGTTACAATGGTCCCGTGGGAGGTGTTGGTGGCAGCCACGGGGCCGTTCGGGGGATGTTTCGAGTTCTCACCCTCTAAGGCCATGTTTTTAAGCCTAAGTCTAGAAATATGCAAATTACCGTCGTACGCTCAAACGGGGAGTCCCGCGGCTGCGGGGTGAGTTCCTACGAGTTAACATTGGTCCCGTGGGAGGTGTTGGTGCCACCCACGGGGCCGTTCGTGGGCTGTTTCGAGTTCTGACCCTCTAAGACCATGTTTTTAAGCCCAAATCTAGGAATAAGAAAATTACCATCGTACTCTTAAACCGGGAGTCCCATAGCTGCGGGGTCAGTTCCTACCATTTAGATTGGTCCCGTGGGAAGTGTTGGTGCCACCCACGGGGCCGTTTGGGGGATGTTTCGAGTTTTCACCCTCTAACGCCATGTTTCTAAGCCAAAGTGTAGAAATTTGCAAATTACAACCGTACTCTCAAATCGGGAATCCCACGGCTGCAGGGACTGTTCCTACGAGTTACAATGGTCCCGTGGGAGGTGTTGGGGGCACCCAGGTGGACGTTCGGGGGCTGTTTCGAGCTTTCACACTCTAACACGATGATTTGCATAAGTCTAAAAATATGCAAATTACCCTCGTATTCTCAAACCGGGGGACCCGTGGCTGCGCAGTCAGTTCCTTTGAGTTATATTGGTCCCGTGGGAGGTGTTGGTGCCACCCACGGGGGTGTTCGGGGGCTGCTTCGAGTTCACACTCTCTAACGCCATGTTTTTAAGCCTAAGTCTAGAAAAATGCAAATTATTGTCATATTCTCAAATTGGGAGTCCCGCGGCTACGTGGTCAGTTCTTACAAGTTACATTGATCTCATGGGAGGTGTTGGTACCACCCACACGGACGATCGTGGGCTGTTTCGAGTTCTCACCCTCTAACGATATTTTTTATGCCTAAGTCTAGAAATATGCAAATTACCGTCGTTCTCTCAAATTGGGAGACCCGCGGCTGCGGAGTCACTTCCTATGAGTTACATTGGTCCCGTGGGAGCTGTTAGTGCCACCCACGGGGCCGTTCGGTGGTTGTTTCGAGATTTCACCCTCTAACGCCATGTTTTAATCCTAACTCTAGAAATATACAAATTACCGTCGTACCCTTAAACCGGGAGTCCCGCAGATGCATGGTAAGTTCCTACGAGTTACAATGGTCCCGTGGGAGGTGTTGGTGGCACCCATGGGGCTGTTTGGGGGTTTTTTCAAGTTCTCACCCTCTAACGCCATGTTTTTAAGCCTAAGTCTACAAATATACAAATTACCATCGTACTCTCAAATCGGGAGTCCCGCGGCTGCGTGGTTAGTTCTTACGTGTTACATTGGTCCCGTGGGAGGTGTTGGTGGAACCCACGAGGACGTTCGGGGGCTATTTCCAATTTTCACCCTCTAACGCCATGTTTTTAAGCCTAAGTCAAGAAATACGAAAATTAGCGTTGTATTCTCAAACTGGAAGTCCCGCGGCTGCGGGGTTAGTTCCTACGATTTACATTGGTCCCGTGGGAGGTGGTGGTGCCACTCACGGGGCCGTTCGAGGGCTGTATCGAGTTTTCCCCCTCTAACGCCATGCTAAGACTAAGTCTTAAAATATGCAAATTATCATCGTATTCTCAAATTGGGCATCCCGCGGCTGCGTGGTCAGTTCCTATGAGTTACATTGGTCCCGTGGGAGGTGTTGCTGCCACCCACGGCGACGTTCGGGGGCTGTTTTGAGTTTTCACCCTCTGGCGCCAGCTTTTTACGCCTAAGTCTAAAAATATTCAAATTACCATCGTACTCTCAAACCGGGAGTCCCGCAACTGCGGGGTCAGTTCCTATCATTTACATTGGTCCCGTGGGAGGTGTTGGTGCCACCCACGAGGCCGTTCGGGGGATGTTTCGAGTTTTCACCCTCTAACGCCATGTTTCTAAGCCAAAGTCTAGAAATATGCAAATTACATTCGTACTCTCAAACCGGGAATCCCCCGGCTGCGGGGTCTGTTCCTACGAGTTACAATGGTCCCGTGAGAGGTGTTGGTGGCACCCAGGGGGACATTCGGGGGTTGTTTCGAGCTTTCACACTGTAATGCCATGTTTTGCGTAAGTCTAGAAATAGGTAAATTACCGTCATACTCACAAACCAGGAGTCTCGCGGCTGCGTGGTCATTTCTTACGAGTTACATTGGTCCCGTAGGAGGTGTTGGTGCCACCCACGGGGACGTTCGATGGCTGTTTCAAGTTTTCATCCTCTAACGCCAAGTTTTTAAGCCAAAGTCTAGAAATATGCAAATTACCCTCATATTCTCATACCGGGAGACCCGTGGCTGCGAGGTCAGTTCCTAAGAGTTACATTGGTCCCGTGGGAGGTGTTGTTGCCACCCACGGGACCGTGCAGGGGCTGGTTCGAGTTCAAACCCTCTAACGCCATTTTTTTAAGCCTAAGTCTAGAAATATGTAAATTACCGTCGTATTCTCAAATCGGGAGTCCCACGGCTGCGTGGTCAGTTCCTACGAGTTACATTGATCTCATGGGAGGTGTTGGTACCACCCACGGGGACGATCGGGGGCTGTTTCGAGTTCTCACCCTCTAACGACATTTTTTAAGCTTAAGGCTAGAAATATGCAAATTACCATTGTACTCTCAAATCGGGAGACCCGTGGCTGTGGAGTCACTTCCTACGAGTTACATTGGTCCCGTGGGAGCTGTTAGTGCCACCCACGGGGCCGTTCGGTGGTTGTTTTGAGTTTTCACCCTCTAACGCCATGTTTTTAAGCCTAACTCTAGAAATATGCAAATTACCGTCGTGCTCTTAAACCGGGAGTCCCGCAGATGCGTGGTAAAATCCTACGAGTTACTAAGGTCCCGTGGGAGGTGTTGGTGGCACCCACGGGGCCGTTCGGGGGCTGTTTCGTGTTCTCACCCTCTAACTCCATGTTTTTAAGCTTCAGTCTAGAAATATAGAAATTACCGTCGTACTCTTAAACCGGGAGTCCCACGGCTACGTGGTCAGTTCCTACGATTTACATTAGTCCCGTGGGAGGTGGTGGTGCCAGTCACGGGGCCGTTCGAGGGATGTATCGAGTATTCCCCCTCTAACGCCATGTTAAGCCTATGTATTGAAATATGCAAATTATCGTCGTATTCTCAAATCGGGCATCCACGTGGTAGGTGTTTTTACCACCCACGTGGACGTTCGTGGGCTGTTTCGAGTTTTCACCCTCTAACGCCATGTTTTTAAGACTAAGTCTAGAAATATGCAAATTACCATCGTACTCTCAAACAGGTAGTCCTGTGGCTTGGTGGTCAATTCCTATGAGTTACATTGGTCCCGTGAGTGGTGTTGGTGCCACCGACAAGGCCGTTCGGGGGATGTTTCGAGTTTTCACCCTCTAACGCCATGTTTTCAAGCCTAAATCTAGAAATATGCAAATTACGGTCTTATTCTCAAACCGGGAGACCCGCGGCTACGGGGTTAGTCCCTACGAGTTACATTGGTCCCATGGGAGGTGTTGGTGCCATCCACGGAGCCATTCGGGGGCTATTTCGAGTTCTCACCCTCTAACGCCATGTTTTTAAGCCTGAGTCAAGAAATATACAAGTTACTGTCGTACTCTCAAACCGGGATTCCCGAGGCTGCGGGGTCAGTTCCTATGAGTTACATTGGTCCCGTGGTAGGTGTTGGTGCCACCCACGGGGATGGTCGGGGGCTGTTTCGAGCTCTCACCCTCTAACGCCATGTTTTTAAGCCTAAGTCTAGAAATATGTAAATTACCATCGTATTCTCAAACCGGGAGTTCCGCGGCTGCAGGGTCAGTTCCTACGACTTACACTGGTCCCGTGGAGGTGTTGGTGATACCCACGGGGCCGTTCGGGGGCTGTTACGAGTTCTCACACTCTAACGCCATGTTTTTAAACCTAAGTCTAGAAATATGCAAATTACCGTTGTACTCTCAAATCGAGAGACCCGCGGCTACGGGTCTGTTCCTACGAGTTACAATGGTCACGTGAGAGGTGTTGGTGGCACCCATAGGGTCGTTCGGGGGCTGTTTCGAGTTCTCACGCTCTAAAGCCATGTTTTTAAGCCTAAGTCTAGAAATATGCAAATTACCGTCGTACTCTCAACCCGGGAGTCCCGCGGCTGCGGGGATAGTTCCTACGAGTTACAGTGGTCCCGTGGGAGGTGTTGGTGGCACCCACGGGGCCGTTCATGGGTTATTTTGAGTTCTCACCCTCTAACGCCATATTTTTAAGCCAAAGTCTTCAAATATACAAACTACCGTCGTACTCTCAAATCGGGAGTCCCGCGGCTACGGGGTTAGTTCCTACGAGTTACATTGGTCCAGTGGGAGGTGTTGGTGCCACCTACGGGGACGTTCGGGGGCTGTTTTGAGTTTTCACCCTCTAACGCCATGTTTTTAAGCCTAAGTCTACAAATATGAAAATTACTCTCTTATTCTCAAACCAGGAGACCCACGGCTGCGTGGTCAGTTCCTACGATTTACATTGGTCCCGTGGGAGGAGGTGGTGCCACTCACGGGGCCGTTCGAGGGCTGTATCGAGTTTTCCCCCTCTAACGCCATGTTAAGCCTATGTCTTGAAATATGCAAATTATCGTCGTATTCTCAAATCGGGCATCCACGTGGGAGGTGTTTCTACCACCCACGTGGACGTTCGGGGGCTGTTTTGAGTTTTCACCCTCTAACGCCATGTTTTTAAGACTAAGTCTAGAAATATGCAAATTACCATCGTACTCTCAAAAAGGTAGTCCTGTGGCAGGGTGGTCAATTCCTACAAGTTACATTGGTCCCGTGAGTGGTGTTGGTGCCACCGACAAGGCCGTTCGGGGTTGTTTCGAGTTTTCACCCTCTATCGCCATGTTTTTATGCCTAAATCTAGAAATATGCAAATTACGGTCTTATTCTCAAACCGGGAGACCCGCGGCTGCGGGGTTAGTTCCTACGAGTTACATTGGTCCTGTGGGAGGTGTTGGTGCCCTCCACGGAGCCATTCGGGGGCTATTTCGAGTTCTCACCCTCTAACGCCATGTTTTTAAGCCTGAGTCAAGAAATATACAAGTTACCGTCGTACTCTCAAATCGGGAGTCCCGAGGTTGCGGGGTCAGTTCCTACGAGTTACATTGGTCCCGTGGTAGGTGTTGGTGCCACCCACGGGGATAGTCGGGGGCTGTTTCGAGCTCTCACCCTCTAACGCCATGTTTTTAAGCCTAAGTCTAGAAATATGTAAATTACCGTCGTATTCTCAAAAAGGGAGTTCCGCGGCTGCAGGGTCAGTTCCTACGAGTTACACCGGTCCCGTGGGAGGTGTTGGTGATACCCACGGGGCCGTTCGGGGGTTGTTACGAGTTCTCACCCTCTAACGCCATGTTTTTAAACCTAAGTCTAGAAATATGAAAATTACCGTTGTACTCTCAAATCGAGAGACCCGCGGATACGGGTCTGTTCCTACGAGTTACAATGGTCACGTGAGAGGTGTTGGTGGCACCCACAGGGTCGTTCGGGGGCTGTTTCGAGTTCTCACCCTCTAAAGCCATGTTTTTAAGCCTAAGTCTAGAAATATGCAAATTACCATCGTACTCTCAACCCGGGAGTCCCGCGGCTGCGGGGATAGTTCCTACGAGTTACAGTGGTCCCGTGGGACTTGTTGGTGGCACCCACGGGGCCGTTCATGGGTTGTTCTGAGTTCTCACCCTCTAACGCCATGTTTTTAAGCCAAAGTCTAAAAATATACAAACTACCGTCGTACTCTCAAATCGGGAGTCCCGCGGCTACGGGGTTAGTTCCTACGAGCTACATTGGTCCAGTGGGAGGTGTTGGTGCCACCTACGGGGACGTTCGGGGGCTGTTTTGAGTTTTCACCCTCTAACGCCATGTTTTTAAGCCTAAGTCTACAAATATGAAAATTACTCTCTTATTCTCAAACTAGGAGACCCACGGCTGCGTGGTCAGTTCCTACGATTTACATTGGTCCCGTGGGAGGAGGTGGTGCCACTCACGGGGCCGTTCGAGGGCTGTATCGAGTTTTCCCCCTCTAACGCCATGTTAAGCCTATGTCTTGAAATATGCAAATTATCGTCGTGTTCTCAAATCGGGCATCCACGTGGGAGGTGTTTCTACCACCCACGTGGACGTTCGGGGGCTGTTTTGAGTTTTCACCCTCTAACGCCATGTTTTTAAGACTAAGTCTAGAAATATGCAAATTACCATCGTACTCTTAAAAAGGTAGTCCTGTGGCTGGGTGGTCAATTCCTACGAGTTACATTGGTCCCGTGAGTGGTGTTGGTGCCACCGACAAGGCCGTTCGGGGTTGTTTCGAGTTTTCACCCTCTATCGCCATGTTTTTAAGCCTAAATCTAGAAATATGCAAATTACGGTCTTATTCTCAAACCGGGAGACCCGCGGCTGCGGGGTTAGTTCCTACGAGTTACATTGGTCCTGTGGGAGGTGTTGGTGCCCTCCACGGAGCCATTCGGGGGCTATTTCGAGTTCTCACCCTCTAACGCCATGTTTTTAAGGCTGAGTCAAGAAATATACAAGTTACCGTCGTACTATCAAACCGGGAGTCCCGAGGTTGCGGGGTCAGTTCCTACGAGTTACATTGGTCCCGTGTTGGTGCCACCCACGGGGATAGTCGGGGGCTGTTTCGAGCTCTCACCCTCTAACGCCATGTTTTTAAGCCTAACTCTAGAAATATGTAAATTACCGTCGTATTCTCAAAAAGGGAGTTCTGCGGCTGCAGGGTCAGTTCCTACGAGTTACATTGGTCCCGTGGGAGGTGTTGGTGATACCCACGGGGCCGTTGGGGGATGTTACGAGTTCTCACCCTCTAACACCATGTTTTTAAACCTAAGTCTAGAAATATGCAAATTACCATTGTACTCTCAAATCGAGAGACCAGCGGCTACGGGTCTGTTCCTACGAGTTACAATTGTCCCGTGGGAGGTGTTGGTGGCACCCACAGGGTCGTTCGGGGGTTGTTTCGAGTTCTCACCCTCTAAAGCCATGTGTTTAATCCTAAGTCTAGAAATATGCAAATTGTCGTCGTACTCTCAACCAGGGAGTCCCGCGGCTGTGGGGACAATTCCTAGGGGTTACAGCGGTCCCGTGAGAGGTGTTGGTGGCACCCACGGGGCCGTTCATGGGCTGTTTTGAGTTCTCACCCTCTAACGCCATGTTTTTAAGCCAAAGTCTAGAAATATACAAACTACCGTCGTACTCTCAAATCGGGAGTCCCACGGCTACGGGGTTAGTTCCTACGAGTTACATTGGTCCAGTGGGAGGTGTTGGTGCCATCTACAGGGACGTTCGGGGGCTGTTTTGAGTTTTCACCTTCTAACGCCATGTTTTTAAGCCAAAGTCTACAAATATGAAAATTACTCTCTTATTCTCAAACCAGGAGACCCGCGGCTGCGGGGTCGGTTCCTACGAGTTACATTGGTCCCGGGGGAGGTGTTGGTGCCACCCACGGGGCCATTCGAGGACTGTTTCGAGTTCTCACCCTCTAACGCCTTGTTTTTAAACCTAAGTCTAGAAATATGAAAACTGTCGTCATACTCTGAAACTGGGAGTCCCGCGGCTGCGGAGTCAGTTCCTACGAGTTACATTGGTCCCGTGGGAGGTGTTCGTACCACCCACGGGAACGGTCGGAGGCTGTTTCAATTTCTCACACTCTAGTACCATGTTTTAAAGCATAAGTCTAGAAAGATGCAAATTACCATCGTATTCTCAAACCGGGAGTCCCGCGGCTGCGGGGTCACTTCCTACAAGTTACATTGGTCCCGTGGGAGGTGTTGGTCCCACCCACGGGGCCGTTCGGGGGTTCTTTAGAGTTTTCACCCTCTAACGCCATGTTTTTAAGGCTAAGTCTAGAAATATGCAAATTACCATTGTAATCTCAAGCCGAGAGTCCCGCGGCTGCGTGGTCAGTTCCTACGAGTTACAATGGTCCCGTGGGAGGTGTTGGTGGCACCCACGGGGCCGTTCCAGTGTTGTTTCGAGTTCTCACCCTCTAACGTCGTGTTTTTAAGCCTAAGTCTATATATATGCAAACTACCGTCATACTCTCAAACCGGGAGTCCCTTGGCTACGTGGTCAGTTCCTACGTGTTATGTTGGTCCCATGGGAGGTGTTAGTGCCACCCACAGGGCCGTTCAGGGCTGTTTCGAGTTCTCACCCTCTAACGCCATATTTTTAAGCCTAAGTCAAGAAATTTGTAAATTAGCATCGTATTCGCAAACCGGGAGTCCCGCGGCTGAGGGGCCAGTTCCTCCGAGTTACATTGGTCCGGTGGGAGGTGGTGGTGCCACCCACTTGACCGTTCGGGGGCCGTTTTGAGCTCTCACCCTCTAACTCCATGTTTTTAATCCTAAGTCTAGAAAAATGAAAATTATCATCATACTCTCAAATCGAGCGACCCGCGGCTACGAGGTCAGTTCCTACGAGTTATAATGGTCCCATGGGAGGTGTTGGTGGCAGCCACGGAGCCGTTCGGGGGTTGTTTCGAGTTCCCACCCTCTAAGGCCATTTTTTTAAGCCTAAGTCTAGAAATATGCAAATTACTATCGTACTCTCAAACCGAGAGTCCCGCGGCTGCGGGGTCAGTTCCTACGAGTTACAATGGTCCCGTGGGAGGAGTTGGTGGCAGCCACGGGCCCGTTCATGGGTTGTTTCGGGTTCTCACCCTCTAACACCATGTTTTTAAGCCTGAGTCTAGAAATATTCAAATTACCATTGTACTCTCAAACTGGGAGTCCCGCGGCTGCGGGGTCAGTTCCAAAAATTTACATTGGTCCCGTGGGAGGTGTTGGTGCCACCCACGGGGCCGTTCGGGGGATGTTTCGAGTTTTCACCCTCTAACGCCATGTTTCTAAGCCTATGTCCAGAAATATTAAAATTATCATCTTATTCTCAAACTGAGAGATCCGCAGCTGCGTGGTCAGTTCCTACGAGTTACATTGGTCCCGTGGGAGGTGTTGGTGCCACCCACGGGGACGTTCGGGGGGTGTTTCGAGTTTTCACCCTCTAACTTCAAGTTTTTAAGCCTAAGTCTAGAAATATGAAAATTGCCATTGTATTATCAAACTGGGAGACCCGCGGCTGTGGGGTGAGTTCGTACGAGTTAGATTGGTCCCGTGGGAGGTGTTGGTGCCACTTATGGGGCCGCTCGTGGGCTTTTTCGAGTTCTCACACTCTAACACCATGTTTTTAAGCCTAAGTCTAGAAATATACAAATTATCGTCGTACTCTAAAACCGGGAGTCCCGCGGCTGCGGGGTCAGTTACTACGAGTTACATTGGTCCCGTGGGAGGTGTTGGTGCCATCCACGGGGAAGGTCGGGGGCTGTTTTGAGTTCTCACCCTCTAACGCCTTGTTTTTAAGCCTAAGTCTAGTAATATGCAAATTACCGTCGTATTCTCAAGAAGGGAGTCCCGCGGCTGCGTGGTCAGTTCCTACGAGTTACATTGGTCTTGTGGGAGGTGTTGGTGCCACCCACGGGGATGGTCTGGGGCTATTTAGAGTTCTCACCTCTAACGCCATTTTTTAAGCCTAAGTCTAGAAATATGCAAATTACAGTCGTACTCCCAAACTGGGAGTCCTACGGCTGCATGGTCAGTTCCTAGGAGTTACATTGGTCCCATGGGAGGTGTTAGTGGCACCCACGGGGCCGTTCGCGGGTTATTTTTAGTTTTCTCCCTCTAACACCATGTTTTTAAGCCTAAGTCTAGAAATATGTAAATTACCATCGTACTCTTAAATCAGGAGTCCCGTGGCTACGTGGTCAGTTCTTACGTGTTACATTGGTCCCGTGGGAGGTGTTGGTCCCACCCACAGGGACGTTCGGTGGATGTTTCAAGTTTTCACCCTCTAACGCCATGTTTTTAAGCCTAAGTAAAGAAATATGCAAATTATCGTGGTACTCTCAAACCGGGAATCCCACGGCGGCATGGTCAGTTCCTACGTGTTACATTGATCCCGTGGGAGGTGTTGGTGCCACCCACAGGGACGTTCAGGGGATGTTTCTAGTTTTCACCCTCTAACGCCATGTTATGCCTAAGTCTTGAAATATGCAAATTACCGTCGTATTCTCAAACCGGGAGTCCCGCGGTTGTGTGGTCAGTTCCTACGAGTAACATTGGTCCCGTGGGAGGTGTTTCTACCACCCACGGGGTCGTTCGGGGGTTGTTTCGAGCTTTCACCCTCAAACGCCATGTTTTTAAGCCTAAGTATAGAAATATGCAAATTACCGTCATATTCTCAAATCGGAAGTCCCGCGGCTGCGGGGTCATTTACTACGAGTGACATTGGTCCCGTGGTAGGTGTTGGTGCAACCCACGGGGACGTTCGGGGGCTGTTTCGAGTTTTCACCCTGTAATGCCATGTTTTAAAGCCCAAGTCAAGAAATATACAAATTATCGTCGTACTCTCAAACTGGGAGTCCCGCGGCTGCGGGGTCAATTCCTACGAGTTACATTGGTCCCGTGGGAGGTGTTTGTGCCACCCACGGGGCTGTTTCGAGCTTTCACCCTCTAACGCCATGTTAAGCCTAAGTCTTGAAATATGCAAATTACCATCGTATTCTCAAACCGGGAGTCCCGCAGCTGTGGGGTCAGTTCCTATGAGTTATATTGGTCCCGTGGGAGGTGATGGTGCCACCCAGGGGGACGTTCAGGGGCTGTTTCGAGTTTGCACCCTCTAATGCCATGTTTTTAAGACTAAGTCTAGAAATATTTAAATTACCATCCTTCTCTCAAACAGGGAGTCCTGTGGCTGCGTGATCAGTTCCTACGAGTTACATTGGTCCCGTGAGAGGTGTTGGTGCCACCTACGGGGACGTTCGGGGGCTGTTTCGACTTTTCACCCTCTAACACCATGTTTTTAAGCCTATGTCTAGAAATATGCAAATTACCCTCGTATTCACAAACCGGGAGACCCGCTGCTACGGGGTCAGTTCCTACAAGTTACAATGGTCCCATCGGAGGTGTTGGTGGCACCCACGGGGCTATTCATGGGTTGTTTCGAGTTCTCACCCTCTAACGCCATGTTTTTAAACCTGAGCCAAGAAATATACAAGGTACCATCATACACTCAAACCGGGAGTCCCGCGGCTGCGGGGTCAGTTCCTACGAGGTACATTGGTCCTGTGGTAGGTGTTGGTGCCACCCACGGGGCCGTTCGGGGGCTGTTATGAGTTCTCACCCTCTAACGCCATCTTTTTAAGCCTAAGTCTAGAAATATGCAAATTACCGTCGTACTCTCAAATTGAGAGACCCGTGGCTATGGGTCAGTTCCTACAAGTTACAATGGTCCCGTGGGAGGTGTTGGTGGCACCCACGGGGCCGTTCGGGGGCTGTTTCGAGTTCTCACCATCTAAAGCCATATTTTTAAGCCTAAGTCTAGAAATATGCAAATTATTGTCGTACTCTCAAACCAGAAGTCCCGCGACTGCGGGAACAGTTTCTACGAGATACAATGGTCCCGTGGGACGTGTTGGTGGCACCCACGGGGCCGTTCGTGGGCTGTTTTGAGTATTCACCCTCTAATGCCATGTTTCTAAGCCTAAGTTTAGAAATATGCAAACTACCGTCGTACTCTCAAACCGGAAGTCCCACAGCTGCGGGATCAGTTCCTATGAGTTATATTGGTTCAGTGGGAGGTGTTGGTACCACGTACGAGGACGTTCGGGGTCTGTTTCGAATTTTCACCTTCTAACGCCATGTTTTTAAGCTAAGTCTTGAAATATGCAAATTACCCTCGTATTCTCAAACCAGGCCACCCGCGACTGCAGGGTCAGTTCATATGAGTTACATTAGTCCGGTGGGTGGTGTTGGTGCCACCCACGGGGCCGGTCGGGGGCTATTTCGAGTTCTCAAAATCTAACGCCATGTATTTATGCTTAAGTCTATAAATATGCTAATTATCGTCGTACTCTGAAACTGGGAGTCCTGCGTCTGCGGAGTCAGTTCCTACGAGTTACATTGGTCCCGTGGGACGTGATGGTAACACCCACGGGGAGGGTCGGAGGCTGTTTCGAGTTCTCACACTATAACGCCATGTTTTTAAACCTAAGTCTAGAAATATGCAAATTACCGTCGTACTCTAAAACCGGGAGTCCCGTGGCTGCGGGGTCAGTTCCAACGAGTAACATTGGTCCCGTTGGAGGTCTTGGTGCCACCCACGGGGACGGTCGGGGGCTATTTAGAGTTCTCACAATCTAACGCCATGTTTTTAAGCCTAAGTCTAGAAATATGCAAATTACCGTCGTATTCTCAAGCGGGGATTCCCGAGGTTGCGTGGTCAGTTCCTATGAGTTACATTGGTCTCGTGGGAGGTGTTGGTGCCACCCACGGGGACGGTCTGGGGCTGTTTAGAGTTCTCACCCTCTAATGCCGTTTTTTAAGCCTAAGTCTAGAAATATGCAAATTACCGTCGTACTCCCAAACCGGGAGTCCTACTGTTGCATGGTCAGTTCCTATGAGTTACATTGGTCCCATGGGAGGTGTTAGTGGCACCCACAGGGCCGTTCGGGGGTTATTTTAAGTTTTCACCCTCTAACGCCATGTTTTTAAGCCTAAGTCTAGAAATATGTAAATTACCGTCATACTCTCAAACCGGGAGTCCCGCGGCTGCGTGGTCAGTTCCGGCGTGTTACATTGGTCTCGTGGGAGGTGTTGCTGCCACCCACGGGGACGTTCGGGGTCTGTTTCTAGTTTTCACCCTCTAACGCCATGTTATGCCTAAGTCTTGAAATATGCAAATTACCATCGTATTCTCAAATCGGGAGTCCCGCGGCTGTGTGGTCAGTTCCTACGAGTCACATTGGTCCCGTGGGAGGTGTTTCCACCACCCACGGGGTCGTTCGGGGCCTGTTTCAATTTTTACTCTCAAACGCGATGTTTTTAAGCCTAAGTCTAGAAATATGCATATAAGAGTCATACTCTCAGACCGGAAGTCCCGCGGCTGCGGGGTCAGTTACTACCAGTGACATTGGTCCCGTGGTAGGTGTTGCTGCCACCAACGGGGACGTTCGGGTGCTTTTTCCCTCAAACGTCATTTTAAGCCTAAGCCTTGAAATATGAAAATTACCGTCGTATTCTCAAACCGGGAGTCCCGTAGCTGCGGGGTCAGTTCCTATGAGTTACATTGGTCCCGTGGGAGGTGTTGGTGCCACCCACGAGGACGTTCGGGGGTTGTTTCGAGTTTTCACTCTCTAACCCCTTGTTTTTAAGCCTAAGTCTAGAAATATTCAAATTACCATCTTATTCTCAAATCGGAGACCCGCGGCTGTTGGGTCAGTTCCTACGAGTTACATTGGTCCCGTGGGAGGTGTTGGTGCCATCCACGGATCCATTCGGGGGCTATTTCGAGTTCTCACCCTCTAACGCCATGTTTTTAAGCCTGAGCCCAGAAATATGCAAGTTACCATCATACTCTCAAATCGGGAGTCCCGCGGCTGCGGGGTCAGTTCCTACGAGTTACATTGGTCCTGTGGTAGGTGTTGGTGCCACCCAGGGGGACGGTCGGGGGTTGTTTCAAGTTCTCACCCTCTAGCGCCATATTTTTAAGCCAAAGTCTAGAAATATGAAAATTACCATCGTATTATCAAAACGGGAGTTCCGCGGATGCAGGGTCAGTTCTTACGAGTTACACTGGTCCCGTGGTAGGTCTTGGTGACACCCACGGGGCCGTTCTGGGGCTGTTACGAGTTCTCACCCTCTAACGCCATATTTTTAAGCCTAAGTCTAGAAATATTCAAATTACCATCGTACTCTCAAATTGAGAGAACCGCGGCTACGGGTCAGTTCCTAAGAGTTACAATGGTCCCGTGGGAGGTGTTGGTGGCACCCGCGGGGCCGTTCAGGGGTTGTTTCGAGTTTTCACCCACTAACACCATGTTTTTAAACCTAAGTCTAGAAATATGCAAATTACCCTCGTATTCTCAAACCTGGACACCCGCGGCTGTGGGGTCGGTTCCTATGAGTTATATTGGTCCCGTGGGAGGTGTTGGTGCCACCCACGGGGCCGTTCGAGGACTGTTTCGAGTTCTCACCCTCTAAGGCCATGTTTTTAAGCCTAAGTCTATAAATATGCAAATTATCATCGTACTCTGAAAATGGGAGTCCCGCGACTGCGGAGTCAGTTCCTATGAGTTACATTGGTCCCGTGGGACGTGTTGGTACCACCCACGGGGACGGTCGGAGGCTGTTTCGAGTTCTCACACTCTAACGCCATGTTTTTAAGCTTAAGTCTTGAAATATGCAAATTATCATCGTATTCTCAAACCGAGAGTCCCACTGCAGCTGGTCAGTTCCTACGAGTTACATTGGTCTCGTGGGAGGTGTTGCTGCCACCCACGCGAACGGTCGGGCGCTGTTTCGAGTTCTCACCCTCTAACGCCATGTTTTTAAGCCTAAGTCTAGAAATATGGAAATTACCATCGTACTCTCAAATCGGGAGACCCGCAACTGTGGGGTCACTTCCTACGGGTTACATTGGTCCCGTGGGAGGTGTTGGTGGTACCCAACGGGCCGTTCGGGGGTTTTTTAGAGTTTTCACCCTGTAACGCCATGTTTTTAAGGCTAAGTCTAGAAATATGAAAATTACCATCGTACTCACAATCCGAGAGTCCCGCGGATGCGTGGTCTGTTCCTACGAGTTACAATGGTCCGGTGGGAGGTGTTGGTGGCACCCACGGGGCCGTTCGAGGGCTGTTTTGAGTTCTCACCATCTAAGGCCATGTTTTTAAGCCTAAGTCAAGAAATATGCAAATTAGCATCGTAATCTGAAACCAGGAGTCCCGCGGCTGCGGGGCAAGTTCCTACGAGTTACATTGGTCCCGTGGGAGGTGGTGTTGCCACCCAAGGGGCCGTTCGGGGGCTGTTTCGAGTTCTCACCGTCTAACGTAATGTTTTTAAGCCTAAGTCTAGAAATAAGCAAATTACCATCGTACTCTCAAATAGAGAGACCCGCGGCTACGGGGTCAGTTCTTACGAGTGATAATGGTCCCGTGGGAGGTGTTGGTGGCACCCACGGGGCCGTTCAGGGGCTGTTTCGAGTTCTCACCATCTAAGGCCATGTTTTTAAGCTTAAGTCTTGATAAATGCAAATTACTGTCGTACTCTCAAACCGGGAGTCTCGCGGCTGCGGGGTCTGTTCCTACGAGTTACAATGGTCCGGTGGGAGGTATTGGTGGCAGCCACGTGGCCATTCGTGGGTTGTTTCGAGTTCTCATGCTCTACCACCATGTTTTTAAGCCCGAGTCTAGAAATATGCAAATTACCGTCGTACTCTCAAACCGGGAGTCCCGCGGCTGCGGGGTTAGTTCCTACCATTTTCATTGGTCCCGTTGGAGGTGTTGGTGCCACCCACGGGGACGTTCGGGGGATGTTTCGAGTTTTCACCCTCTAACGCCATGTTTCTAATCCTAACTCTATAAATATACAAATTACCGTTTTATTCTCCAACCGGGAGACCCGCGGGTGTGGGATCTGTTCCTACGAGTTATATTGGTCCAGTGGGAGGTGTTGGAGCCATCCACGGTGCCGTTCGTGGGCTGTTTCGAGTTCTCACCCTCTAACACCATGTTTTAAAGCCTGAGTCTAGAAATATGCAAATTACCGTCGAACTCTCAAACCGGGAGTCCCGCGGCTGCAGGGTCTGTTCCTACCATTTTCATTGGTCCCATTGGAGGTGTTGGTGCCACCCGCGAGGACGTTCGAGGGATGTTTCGAGTTTTCACCCACTAACGCCATGTTTCTAAGACTAAGTCTATAAATATGCAAATTACAGTCTTATTCTCCAACCGGGAGACCCACAGGTGTGGGTTCTGTTCCTACGAGTTACATTGGTCCCGTGGGAGGTGTTGGTGCCACCTACGGGGACGTTCGGGGGCTATTTCGAGTTTTCACCGTCCAACGCCATATTTTTAAGCCTAAGTGTAAAAATATGCAAATTACCCTCGTTTTCTCAAACCAAGAGACCCGCGATTGCGGGGTCAGTTCTTACGTGTTATATTGGTCCCGTGGGAGGTGTTGGTGCCACCCACGGGGCCGTTCGAGGGTTATTTAGAGTTCTCACCCTCTAACAAGATGTTTTTAAGCCTAAGTCTAGAAATATGCAAATTATCGTCGTACTCTAAAATCGGGAGTCCCGCGGAAACGGAGTCAGTTCCTACGAGTTACATTGGTCCCGTGGGAGGTGTTGGTGCCACCCACGATGACGGTCGGAGGGTGTTTCGAGTTCTCACACTCTAACGCCATGTTTTTAAGCCTATGTCTATAAATATGTAAATTACCGTCGTATTCTCAAACCAAAAGTCCCGCAACTACGGGGTCACTTCCTACGAGTTACATTGGTCCCGTTGGAGGTGTTGGTGCCACCCACGACGACGTTCGGTGGATGTTTCGAGTTTTCACCCACTAACGCCATGTTTCTAAGACTAAGTCTATAAATATGCAAATTACAGTCTTATTCTCCCACCGAGAGACCCGCAGGTGTGGGTTCTGTTCCTACGAGTTACATTGGTCCCGTGAGAGGTGTTGGTGCCATCCACGGGGCCATTCGGGGGATGTTTTGAGTTTTATCCCTCTAAAGCCATGTTTTTAAGCCTAAGTCTCGAAATATGCAAATTACTGTCGTACTCTCAAACCGAGAGTCCGACGGCTCCGGGGTCAGTTCCTACGAGTTACATTGGTCCCGTGGGAGGTGTTGGTGCCACCCACGGGGACGGTCTGGGACTGTTTTAAGTTTTCACCCTCTAACACCATGTTTTTAAGTCTAAGTCTAGAAATATGAAAATTACCCTTGTATTCTCAAACTGGGAGTCCCGCGGCTGCGGGGTCTGTTCCTATGAGTTACATTGGTACCGTCGGAGGTGTTGGGGCCACCCACGAGGACGTTCGAGGGTTGTTTCGAGTTTTCACCCGCTAAAACCATGCTTTTTAACCTAAGTCTATAAATATGCAAATTACCATCGTACTCTCAAATCGAGAGTCCGGTGGCTACGGGGTCAGTTCCTACGAGTCGTATTGGTCCCGTGGGTGGTGTTGGTGCCACCCACGGGGACGGTCGGGGGCTGTTTTGAGTTCTCACCCTCTAACGCCATGTTTTTAATCCTAAGTTTAAAAATATGCAAATTATCGTCGTATCTCAAATTGGGAGTTCTGCGGCTGCAGGGTCAGTTCCTATGAGTTACAATGGTCCCGTGGGAGGTGTTGGTGGCAGGCTGTTTCGAGTTCTCTCCCTCTAACGCCATGTTTTTAAGCCTGAGTCTAGAAATATGCAAATTACCGTTGTACTCACAAACCGGGAGTCCCGTGGCTGTGTGGTCAGTTCCTACGAGTCATATAGTTCCCGTGGGAGGTGTTTCTACCACCCACGGGGTCGTTCGGGGGCTATTTCGAGTTTTCACCCTCAAATGCCATGTTTTTAAGCCTAAGTCTAAACATATGGATATTACCGTCATACTCTCAGACCGGAAGTTTCGCGGCTCCGGGGTCAGTTACTACGAGTGACATTGGTCCCGTGGTAGGAGTTGGTGCCACCCACGGGGACGTTCGGGGGTTGTTTCGAGTTTTCACCCTCTAACGCCATGTTTTAAAGCCCTAGTCAAGGAATATACAAATTATCGGCGTACTCTCAAACTGGGAGTCCCGCAGCTGCGAGGACAATTCCTACGATTTACATTGGTCCCGTGGGAGGTGTTGGTGCCACCCACGGGGCTGTTTCGAGCTTTTGCCCTCTAACGCCATGTTAAGACTAAGTCTTGAAATATGCAAATTACCATCGTATTCTCAAATCGGAAGTCCCGCGGCTTCGGGGTCAGTTCCTATGAGTTTCATTGGTCCCGTGGGAGGTGTTGGTGCCACCCACGGGGACGATCGGTGGCTGTTTCGAGTTTTCACACTCTAACGCCATGTTTTTAAGACTAAGTCTAGAAATATGCAAATTACCATCTTTCTCTCAAACAGGGAGTCCAGCAGTTGCGGGGACAGTTCCTACGAGATACAATGGTCCCGTGGGAGGTGTTGGTGGTACCCACGGGGCCGTTCGTGGGCTGTTTTGAGTTCTCGCCCTCTAACGCCATGTTTTTAAGCCAAAGTCTTGAAATGTTCAAACTACCGTCATACTCTCAAACCGGGAGTCCTGCGACTGCGGGGTCAGTTCCTACGAGTTACATTGGTCCTGTGGTAGGTGTTGGTGCCACCCACGAGAACGGTCGGGGACTGTTTCGAGTTCTCACCCTCTAGAGCCATATTTTTAAGCCAAAGTCTAGATATATGCAAATTACCATCTTGTTGTCAAATCGGGAGTTCCACGGCTGCAGGGTCAGTTCTTACAAGTTACACTGGTCCCGTGGGAAGTGTTGGTGACACCCACGGGGCCGTTCGGCGGCTATTACGAGTTCTCACCCTCTAACGCCATGTTTTTAACCCTAAGTCTAGAAATATGAAAATTACCATCGTACTCTCAAATCGAGTGAACCACGGCTATGGGTTAGTTCCTACGAGTTACAATGGTCCCATGGGAGGTGTTGGTGGCACTCACGGGGACGTTCGGGGGCTGTTTCAAGTTCTCACCCTCTAAAGCCATGTTTTTAAGCCTAAGTCTAGAAATACGCAAATTAACATCGTACTCTCAAACCGGGAGTCCCGCGGCGGCGGGGACAGTTCTTACGAGATATAATGGTCCCGTGGGAGGTGTTGGTGGTACCCACGGGGCCGTTCATGGGCTGTTTTGAGTTTTCGCCCTCTAACGCCATGTTTTAAGCCAAAGTCTTGTAATATTCAAACTACCATCATACTCTCAAACCGGGAGTCCTGCGGCTGCGGGGTCAGTTCCTACGAGTTACATTGGTCCTGTGGTAGGTGTTGGTGCCACCCACGGGAACGGTCGGGGGCTGTTTCGAGTTCTCACCCTCTAGCGCCATATTTTTAAGCCAAAGTCTAGATATATGCAAATTACCATCTTGTTGTCAAACCAAGAGTTCCGCGGATGCAGGGTCAGTTCTTACGAGTTACACTGGTCCCGTGGGAAGTGTTGGTGACACCCACGGGGCCGTTCGGGGGTTGTTACGAGTTCTCACCCTCTAACACCATGCTTTTTAACCTAAGTCTATAAATATGTAAATTACCATCGTACTCTCAAACCTAGAGTCCGGCAGCTATGGGGTCAGTTCCTACGAGTCGCATTGGTCCCGTGGGTGGTGTTGGTGCCACCCACGGGGACGGTCGGGGGATGTTTCGAGTTCTCACCCTCTAACGCCATGTTTTTAAGCCTAAGTCTAGAAATATGCAAATTATCGTCGTATTCTCAAACTGGGAGTTCTGCGGCTGCAGGGTCAGTTCCTATGAGTTACAATGGTCCCGTGGGAGGTGTTGGTGGCAGGCTGTTTCGAGTTCTCTCCCTCTAACGCCATTTTTAAGCCTGAGTCTAGAAATATGCAAATTACCATCGTACTCACAAACCGGGAGTCCCGTGGCTGTGTGGTCAGTTCCTACGAGTCACATTGGTCCCGTGGGAGGTGTTTCTACCACCCACGGGGTCGTTCGGGGGCTATTTCGAGTTTTCACCCTCAAATGCCATGTTTTTAAGCCTAAGTCTAGAAATATGGATATTACCGTCATACTCTCAGACCGGAAGTTTTGCAGCTCCGGGGTCCGTTACTACGAGTGACATTGGTCCCGTTGTAGGTGTTGGTGCCACCCACGGGGACGTTCGGGGGCTGTTTTGAGTTTTTCACCCTCTAACGCCATGTTTTAAAGCCCTAGTCAAGGAATATACAAAGTATCGTCGTACTCTCAAACTGGGAGTCCCGCAGCTGCGGGGTCAATTCCTACGATTCACATTGGTCCCGTGGGAGGTGTTGGTGCCACCCACGGGGCTGTTTCGAGCTTTTGCCCTCTAACGCCATGTTAAGCCTAAGTCTTGAAATATGCAAATTACCGTCGTATTCTCAAATCGGGAGTCCCGCGGCTTCGGGGTCAGTTCCTATGAGTTTCATTGGTCCCGTGGGAGGTGTTGGTACCACCCACGGGGACGATCGGTGGCTGTTTCGAGTTTTCACACTCTAACGCCATGTTTTTAAGACTAAGTCTAGAAATATGAAAATTACCATCTTTCTCTCAAACAGGTTGTCCCGCAGCTACGGGGACAGTTCCAACGAGATACAATGGTCCCGTGGGAGGTGTTGGTGGTACCTACGGGGCCGTTAGTGGGCTGTTTTGAGTTCTCGCCCTCTAACGCCATGTTTTTAAGCCAAAGTCTTGAAATATTCAAACAACCGTCGTACTCTCAAACCGGGAGTCCTGCGGCTGCGGGGTCAGTTCCTACGATTTTCATTGGTCCCGTGGGAGGTGTTGGTGCCACCCACGGGGACGATCGGTGGCTGTTTCGAGTTCTCACCCTCTAGCGCCATATTTTTAAGCCAAAGTCTAGATATATGCAAATTACCATCTTGTTGTCAAACAAGGAGTTCCGCGGCTGCAGGGTCAGTTCTTACGAGTTACACTAGTCCCGTGGGAAGTGTTGGTGACACCCACGGGGCCGTTCGGGGGCTGTTACGAGTTCTCACCCTCTAACACCATGATTTTTAACCTAAGTCTAGAAATATGCAAATTACCATCGTACTCTCAAACCGAGAGTCCGGCGGCTATGGGGTTAGTTCCTACGAGTCGCATTGGTCCTGTGGGTGGTGTTGGTGCCACCCACGGGGACGGTCGGGGGCTGTTTCGAGTTCTCACCCTCTAACGCCATGTTTTTAGGCCTAAGTCTAGAAACATGCAAATTATCGTCGTATTCTCAAACTGGGAGTTCTGCGGCTGCAGGGCCAGTTCCTGTAAGTTACAATGGCCCCGTGGGAGGTGTTGGTGGCAGGCTGTTTCGAGTTCTCTCCCTCTAACGCCATGTTTTTAAGCCTGAGTCTAGAAATATGCACATTACCATCATACTCACAAACCGGGAGTCCCGCTGCTGTGTGATCAGTTCCTACGAGTCACATTGGTCCCGTGGGAGGTGTTTCTACCACCCACGGGGTCGTTCGGGGGCTATTTCGAGTTTTCACCCTCAAATGCCATGTTTTTAAGCCTAAGTCTAGAAATATGGATATTACCGTCATACTCTCAGACCGGAAGTTTCGCGGATCCGGGGTCAGTTACTACGAGTGACATTGGTCCCGTGGGTGGTGTTGGTGCCACCCACGGGGACGTTCGGGGGCTGTTTCGAGTTTTCACCCTCTAACACCATGTTTTAAAGCCCTAGTCAAGGAATATACAAATTATCGTCGTACACTCAAACTGGGAGTCCCGCAGCTGCGGGGTCAATTCCTACGAGTTACATTGGTCCCGTGGTAGGTGTTGGTGCAACCCACGGGGCTGTTTCGAGCTTTTGCCCTTTAACGCCATGTTAAGCCTAAGTCTTGAAATATGCAAATTACCGTCGTATTCTCAAATCGGGAGTCCCGCGGCTTCGGGGTCAGTTCCTATGAGTTTCATTGGTCCCGTGGGAGGTGTTGGTGCCACCCACGGGGACGATCGGTGGCTGTTTCGAGTTTTCACACTCTAACGCCATGTTTTTAAGACTAAGTCTAGAAATATGAAAATTACCATCTTTCTCTCAAACAGGTTGTCCCGCAGCTACGGGGACAGTTCGTACGAGATACAATGGTCCCGTGGGAGGTGTTGGTGGTACCTACGGGGCCGTTAGTGGGCTGTTTTGAGTTCTCTCCCTCTAACGCCATGTTTTTAAGCCAAAGTCTTGAAATATTCAAACAACCGTCGTACTCTCAAACCGGGAGTCCTGCGGCTGCGGGGTCAGTTCCTACGATTTTCATTGGTCCCGTGGGAGGTGTTGGTGCCACCCACGGGGACGATCGGTGGCTGTTTCGAGTTCTCACCCTCTAGCGCCATATTTTTAAGCCAAAGTCTAGATATATGCAAATTACCATCTTGTTGTCAAACCAGGAGTTCCGCGGCTGCAGGGTCAGTTCTTACGAGTTACACTAGTCCCGTGGGAAGTGTTGGTGACACCCACGGGGCCGTTCGGGGGCTGTTACGAGTTCTCACCCTCTAACACCATGCTTTTTAACCTAAGTCTAGAAATATGCAAATTACCATCGTACTCTCAAATCGAGAGTCCGGCGGCTATGGGGTTAGTTCCTACGAGTCGCATTGGTCCCGTGGGTGGTGTTGGTGCCACCCACGGGGACGGTCGGGGGCTGTTTCGAGTTCTCACCCTCTAACGCCATGTTTTTAAGCCTAAGTCTAGAAATATGCAAATTATCGTCGTATTCTCAAACTGGGAGTTCTGCGGCTGCAGGGCCAGTTCCTATAAGTTACAATGGTCCCGTGGGAGGTGTTGGTGGCAGGCTGTTTCGAGTTCTCTCCCTCTAACGCCATGTTTTTAAGCCTGAGTCTAGAAATATGCACATTACCATCATACTCACAAATCGGGAGTCCCGTGGCTGTGTGATCAGTTCCTACGAGTCACATTGGTCTCGTGGGAGGTGTTTCTACCACCCACGGGGTCGTTCGGGGGCTATTTCGAGTTTTCACCCTCAAATGCCATGTTTTTAAGCCTAAGTCTAGAAATATGGATATTACCGTCATACTCTCAGACCGGAAGTTTCGCGGCTCCGGGGTCAGTTACTACGAGTGACATTGGTCCCGTGGGTGGGGTTGGTGCCACCCACGGGGACGTTCGGGGGCTGTTTCGAGTTTTCACCCTCTAACGCCATGTTTTAAAGCCCTAGTCAAGGAATATACAAATTATCGTCGTACACTCAAACTGGGAGTCCCGCAGCTGCGGGGTCAATTCCTACGAGTTACATTGGTCCCGTGGTAGGTGTTGGTGCCACCCACGGGGCTGTTTCGAGCTTTTGCCCTCTAACGCCATGTTAAGCCTAAGTCTTGAAATATGCAAATTACCGTCGTATTCTAAAATCGGGAGTCCCGCGGCTTCGGGGTCAGTTCCTATGAGTTTCATTGGTCCCGTGGGAGGTGTTGGTGCCACCCACGGGGACGATCGGTGGCTGTTTCGAGTTTTCACACTCTAACGCCATGTTTTTAAGACTAAGTCTAGAAATATGAAAATTACCATCTTTCTCTCAAACAGGTTGTCCCGCAGCTGCGGGGACAGTTCCTACGAGATACAATGGTCCCGTGGGAGGTGTTGGTGGTACCCACGGGGCCGTTCGTGGGCTGTTTTGAGTTCTCGCCCTCTAACGCCATGTTTTTAAGACAAAGTCTTGAAATGTTCAAACTACCGTTGTACTCTCAAACCGGGAGTCCTGCGACTGCGGGGTCAGTTCCTACGAGTTACATTGGTCCTGTGGTAGGTGTTGGTGCCACCCACGGGAACGGTCGGGGGCTGTTTCGAGTTCTCACCCTCTAGAGCCATATTTTTAAGCCAAAGTCTAGATATATGCAAATTACCATCTTGTTGTCAAACCGGGATTTCTGCGGCTTCAGGGTCAGTTCTTACGAGTTACACTGGTCCCGTGGGAAGTGTTGGTGACACCCACGGGGCCGTTCGGGGGCTGTTACGAGTTCTCACCCTCTAACGCCATATTTTTAAGCCTAAGTCTAGAAATATGCAAATTACCATCTTGCTCTCAAATCGAGAGAACCACGGCTACGGGACAGTTCCTACGAGTTACAATGTTCCCGTGGGAGGTGTTTGTGGCACCCACGGGGCCGTTCGGGGGTTGTTTCGAATTCTCACCCTCTAAAGCCATGTTTTTAAGCCTAAGTTTAGAAATATGCAAATTACTATCGTACTCTTAAACCGGTAGTCCCGCGGCTGCGGGGACAGTTCCTACGAGATACAATGGTCCCGTGGGAGGTGTTGGTGGTACCTACGGGGCCGTTCGTGGGCTGTTTTGAGTTCTCGCCCTCTAACGCCATGTTTTTAAGCCAAAGTCTTGAAATATTCAAACAACCGTCGTACTCTCAAACCGGGAGTCCTGCAGCTGCGGGGTCAGTTCCTACGATTTTCATTGGTCCCGTGGGAGGTGTTGGTGCCACCCACAGGGACGATCGGTGGCTGTTTCGAGTTTTCACACTCTAACGCCATGTTTTTAAGACTAAGTCTAGAAATATGCAAATTACCATCTTTCTCTCAAATAGGGAGCCTTGCGGCTGCGTGGTCAGTTCCTACGGGTTACATTGGTCCCGTGGGAGGTGTTGGTGGCACCCACGGGGACGTTCGGGGGCTGTTTCGAGTTCTCACCCTCTAAAGCCATGTTTTTAAGCTTAAGTCTTGAAATATTCAAATTGTCGTCTTATTATCAAACCGGGAGTCCCACGGATGCAGGTCAGTTCCTACGAGTTACATTGGTCTCGTGGGAGGTGTTGGTGCCACCCACGCTGACGGTCGGGCGCTGTTTCGAGTTCTCACCCTCTAACGCCATGGTTTTAATCCTAAGTCTAGAAATATGAAAATTACCATCGTACTCTCAAATAGGGAGACCCGCGACTGCAGGGTCACTTCCTACGAGTTACATTGGTCTCGTGGGAGGTGTTGGTGCCACCCACACGGACGGTCGGGCACTGTTTCGGGTTTTCACCCTGTAACGCCATGTTTTACGGCTAAGTCTAGAAATATCCGAATTACCATCGTACTCTCAAACGGGGAGTCCCGCGGATGCGTGGGCTGTTCCTACGAGTTACAATGGTCCCGTGGGAGGTGTTGGTGGCACCCACGGGGCCGTTCGAGGGCTGTTTCGAGTTCTCACCCTCTAACGCCATGTTTTTAAGCCTAAGTCTAGATATATCAAAATTAACCTCGAACTCTCAAACCGAGAGTGCCTCGGCTGCGTGGTCTGTTCCTACGTGTTACGTTGATCCCGTGGGAGTTGTTGGTGCCACACACGGTGCCGTTCGGGGGATGTTTCGAGTTCTCATCCTCTAACGCCATGTTTTTAAGCCTAAGTCAAGAAATATGCAAATTAGCATCGTATTCTCAAACCGAGAGTCTCGCGGCTGCGGGGCCAGGTCCTATGAGTTACATTGGTCCCGTGGGGGTGGTGGTGCCACCCAAGGGGCCGTTCGGGGGCTGTTTCGAGTTCTCACCGTCTAACGTAATGTTTTTAAGCCTAAGTCTAGAAATATGCAAATTACCATCGTACTCTCAAATGGAGAAACCCGCGGCTACGGGGTTAGTTCCTACGAGTTATAATGGTCCCGTGGGAGGAGTTGGTGGCACCCACGGGGCCGTTAAGGGGCTGTTTCGAGTTCTCACCATCTAAGGCCATGTTTTTAAGCCTAAGTCTAGAAAAATGCAAATTACCATCGTACTCTCAAACCGGGAGTCCCGCGGCTGCGGGGTCAGTTCCTACGAGTTACAATCGCCCCGTGGGAGGTGTTGGTGGCAGCCACGTGGCCATTCATGGGCTGTTTCGAGTTCTCATGCTCTAACACCATGTTTTTAAGCCTCAGTCTAGAAATATGCAAATTACCGTCGTACTCTCAAACCGGGAGTTCCGCGGCTACGGGGTCAGTTCCTACCATTTTCATTGGTCCCGTGGGAGGTGTTGGTTCCACCCACGGGGATGTTCGGGGGATGTTTCGAGTTTTCACCCTCTAACGCCATGTTTCTAAGCCTAAGTCTATAAATATACAAATTACCATCTTATTCTCCAACCGGGAGACCCGCGGGTGTGGGGTCTGTTCCTACGAGTTACATTGGTCCCGTGGGAGGTATTGGTGCCATCTTTGGGCCGTTCGTGGGCTTTTTCGAGTTCTTACCCTCTGACACCATGTTTTTAAGCCTGAGTCTAGAAATCTGCAAATTACCATCGTACTCTCAAACCGGGAGTCCCGCGGCTGCGGGGTCAGTATCTACCATTTTCATTGGTGTCGTTGGAGGTGTTCGTGCCACCCACGGAACGTTCGGGGGATGATTCAAGTTTTCACCCTCTAACGCCATGTTTCTGAGCCTAAGTCTATAAATATGCAAATTACCGTTTTATTCTCCAATCGGGAGACCTGCAAGTGTGGGGTCTATTCCTTCGAGTTACATTGGTCCTGTGGGAGGTGTTGGTCCCATCCACGGGACCATTCGGGGGCTGTTTTGAGTTCTCACCCTCAAAAGCCTTGTTTTTAAGCCTAAGTCTAGAAATATGCAATTTACCGTCGTACTCTCTAACCGAGAGTCCCGCGGCTACGGGGTCTGTTCCTACGAGTTACATTGGTCCCGTGGGAGGTGTTGGTGCCACCCACGGGGACGGTCGGGGACTATTTCAAGTTTTCACCCTCTAACGCCATGTTTTTATGCCTAAGTCTAGAAATATGCAAATTACCCTCGAATTCTCAAACCGGGAGTCCCGCGGCTGTGGGGTTAGTTCCTATGAGTTACCTTGGTCCCGTGGGAGGTGTTGGTGCCACCCACGGGGACGTTCGGGGGCTGTTTCGAGTTTTAACCCTCTAACGCCATGTTTTTTATCCAAAGTCTAGAATTATGCAAATTACTATTGTATTATCAAAGCGGGAGTCCCGCGGCTGCGTGGTCACTTCCTACGAGTCACATTGGTCCCGTGGGTGGTGTTGGTGCCACCCACGGGGACGGTCGGGGTCTTTTTCGAGTTCTCACCCTCTAACGCCATGTTTTTAACCCTAAGTCTAGAAATATGAAAATTACCATCGTATTATCAAACTGGGAGTTCCGCGGCTGCAGGGTCAGTTACTACGAGTTACAATGGTCCCGTGGGAGGTGTTGGTGGAACCCACGGGGCCGTTCGGAGGCTGTTTTGAGTTCTCTCCCTCTAACGCCATGTTTTTAAGCCAAAGTCTAGAAATATGCAAATTACCGTCGTACTCTCAAATCGAGAGTCCCGCGGCTACGGGGTCAGTTCCTACGAGTTACATTGGTCCCGTGGGAGGTGTTGGTGCCACCCACGGGGACGGTCGGGGACTGTTTCAAGTTTTCACCCTCTAACACCATGTTTTTAAGAGTAAGTCTAGAAATATGAAAATTACCCTCGTATTCTCAAACTGGGAGTCCCGCGGCTGCGGGGTCTGTTCCTATGAGTTACATTGGTCCCGTGGGAGGTGTTGGTGCCACCCACGGGGACGTTCCAGGGTTATTTCGAGTTTTCACCCGCTAACACCATGCTTTTTAACCTATGTCTAGAAATATGTAAATTACCATCGTACTCTCAAACCGAGAGTCTGGCAGCTACGGCGTCAGTTCCAACGAGTCACATTGGTCCCGTGGGTGGTGTTGGTGCCACCCACGGGGACGGTCGGAGGCTGTTTCGAGTTCTCACCCTCTAAGGCCATGATTTTAAGCTTAAGTCTAGAAATATGCAAATTATCGTCATATTCTTAAACTGGGAGTTCTGCGGCTGCAGGGTCAGTTCCTATGAGTTACAATGGTCCCGTGGGAGGTGTTGGTGTCACCCACGGGGCTATTTCGAGTTCTCTCCCTCTAACACCATGTTTTTAAGCCTGAGTCTAGAAATAAGCAAATTACCATCGTACTCACAAACCGGGAGTCCCGCGGGTGTGTGGTCAGTTCCTACGAGTCACAGTGGTCCTGTGGGAGGTGTTTCTACCACCCACGGGGTCGTTCGGGGGCAATTTCGAGTTTTCACCTTGAAATGCCATGTTTTTAAGCCTAAGTCTAGAAATATGGATATTACCGTCATACTCTCAGACCGAAAGTTTCGCGGCAGCGGGGTCAGTTACTACGAGTGACCTTGGTCCCGTGGTAGGTGTTGGTGCCACCCACGGGGACGTTCGGGGGCTGTTTCGAGTTTTCACCCTCTAACGCCATGTTTTAAAGCCCTAGTCAAGGAATATACAAATTATCGTCGTACTATCAAACTGGGAGTCCCGCAACTGCGGGGTCAATTCCTACGAGTTACATTGGTCCCGTGGGAGGTGTTGGTGCCACCCACGAGGCTGTTTCGAGCTTTTTCCCTCTAACGCCATGTTAAGCCTAAGTCTTGAAATATGCAAATTACCGTCGTATTCTCAAATCGGGAGTCCCGCGGCTTCGGGGTCAGTTCCTATGAGTTTCATTGGTCCCGTGGGAGGTGTTGGTGCCACCCAGGGGGACGATCGGTGGCTGTTTCGAGTTTTCACACTCTAACGCCATGTTTTTACGACTAAGTCTAGAAATATGAAAATTACCATCTTTCTCTCAAACAGGGAGTCTTGCGGCTGCGTGGTTAGTTCCTACGAGTTACATTGGTCCCGTGGGAGGTGTTGGTGGCACCCACGGGGACGTTCGGGGGTTGTTTCGAGTTCTCACCCTCTAAAGCCATGATTTTAAGCCTAAGTCTAGAAATATGCAAATTACCATCGTACTCTCAAACAGGGAGTCCCGCAGCTGCGGGGACAGTTCCTACGAGATACAATGGTCCCGTGGGAGGTGTTGGTGGTACCCACGGGGCCGTTCGTGGGCTGTTTTGAGTTCTCGCCCTCTAACGCCATGTTTTTAAGCCAAAGTCTTGAAATATTCAAACTACCATCATACTCTCAAACCGTTAGTCCTGCGGCTGCGGGATCAGTTCCTACGAGTTACATTGGTCCTGTGGTAGGTGTTGGTGCCACCCACGGGAACGGTCGGGGGCTGTTTCGAGTTCTCACCCTCTAGCGCCATATTTATAAGCCAAAGTCTATATATATGCAAATTACCATCTTGTTGTCAAACCCGGAGTTCCGCGGCTGCAGGGTCAGTTCTTACTAGTTACACTGGTCCCGTGGGAAGTGTTGGTGACACCCACGGGGCTGTTCGGGGGCTATTACGAGTTCTCACCCTCTAACGCCATGTTTTTAAGCCTAAGTCTAGAAATATGCAAATTACCATCATACTCTCAAATCGAGAGAACCACGGCTACGGGTCAGTTCCTACGAGTTACAATGGTCCCGTGGGAGGAGTTGGTGGCACCCACGGGGACGTTCGGGGGCTATTTCGAGTTCTCCCCATCTAAGGCCATGTTTTTAAGCCTAAGTCTAGAAAAATGCAAATTACCATCGTACCCTCAAACCGGGAGTCCCGCGGCTGCAGGGTCAGTTCCTACGAGTTACAATCGTCCCGTGGGAGGTGTTGGTGGCAGCCACGTGGCCATTCATGGGCTGTTTCGAGTTCTCATGCTCTAACACCATGTTTTTAAGCCTCAGTCTAGAAATATGCAAATTACCGTCGTACTCTCAAACCGGGAGTCCCGCGGCTACGGGGTCAGTTCCTACCATTTTCATTGGTCCCGTGGGAGGTGTTGGTGCCACCCACGGGGATGTTCGGGGGATGTTTCGAGTTTTCACCTTCTAACGCCATGTTTCTAAGCCTAAGTCTATAAATATACAAATTATCGTCTTATTCTCCAACCGGGAGACCCGCGGGTGTGGGGTCTGTTCCTACGAGTTACATTGGTCCCGTGGGAGGTATTGGTGCCATCTTTGGTCCGTTCGTGGGCTTTTTTGAGTTCTTACCCTCTGACACCTTGTTTTTAAGCCTGAGTCTAGAAATCTGCAAATTACCATCGTACTTTCAAACCGGGAGTCCTGCGGCTGCGGGGTCAGTATCTACCATTTTCATTGGTGCCGTTGGAGGTGTTGGTGCCACCCACGGGGACGTTCAGGGGATGATTCAAGCTTTCACCCTCTAACGCCATGTTTCTGAGCCTAAGTCTATAAATAAGCAAATTACCGTCTTATTCTCCAATCGGGAGACCTGCAAGTGTGGGGTCTATTCCTACGAGTTACATTGGTCCCGTGGGAGGTGGTGCCATCAACGGGGCCATTCGGGGGCTGTTTTGAGTTCTCACCCTCTAAAGCCTTGTTTTTAAGCCTAAGTCTAGAAATATGCAATTTACCGTTGTACTCTCAAACCGAGAGTCCCGCGGCAACGGGGTCTGTTCCTACGAGTTACATTGGTCCCGTGGGAGGTGTTGGTGCCACCCACGGGGACGGTCGGGGACTATTTCAAGTTGTCACCCTCTAACGCCATGTTTTTAAGCCTAAGTCTAGAAATATGCAAATTACCCTCGTATTCTCAAACCGGGAGTACAGCGGCTGCGGGGTTAGTTCCTATGAGTTACATTGGTCCCGTGGGAGTTGTTGGTGCCACCCACGGGGACGTACGGGTATTGTTTCGAGTTTTAACCCTCTAACGCCATGTTTTTTATCCTAAGTCCAGAATTATGCAAATTACTATTGTATTATCAAAGAGGGAGTCCCGCGGATGCGTGGTCACTTCCTACGAGTCACATTGGTATCGTGGGTGGTGTTGGTGCCACCCACGGGGACGGTCGGGGGCTATTTCGAATTCTCTCCCTCTAACGCCATGTTTTTAAGCCTGAGTCTAGAAATATGCAAATTACTGTCGTACTCTCAAATCGGGAGTCCCGCGGCTGCGGGGTCAGTTCCTACCATTTACATTGGTCCCGTGTAAGGTGTTAGTGGCAACCACGGGGCCGTTCGGGTGCTATTTTGAGTTTTCCCACTCTAACGCCATGTTTTTAAGCCTAAGTCTAGAAATATGTAACTTACTGTCGTACTCTCAAACCGGGAGTCCCACGGCTGCAGGGTCATTTCCTATGAGTTACATTGGTGCCGTGGGAGGTGTTGATGCCACCTACGGGGACGTTCAGGGACTATTTCGAGTTTTCACCGTCCAACACCATATTTTTAAGCCTAAGTGTAAAAATATGCAAATTAACCTCGTTTTCTCAAACCAGGAGACCTACGATTGCGGGGTCAGTTCCTACGTGTTATATTGGTCCCGTGGGAGGTGTTGGTGCCACCCACGGGGCCGTTCGAGGGTTATTTAGAGTTCTCACCATCTAACTAGATGTTTCTAAGCCTAAGTCTAGAAATATGCAAATTATCGTCGTACTTTAAAACCGGGAGTCCCGCGGAAACGGAGTCAGTTCCTACGAGTTACATTGGTCCCGTGGGAGGTGTTGGTGCCACCCACGATGACGGTCGGAGGCTGTTTCGAGTTCTCACACTCTAACGCCATGTTTTTAAGCCTATGTCTATAAATATGTAAATTACCGTCGTATTCTCAAACCGAAAGTCCCGCGACTACAGGGTCACTTCCTACGAGTTACATTGGTCCCGTTGGAGATGTTGGTGCCACCCACTAGGATGTTCGAGCGATGTTTCGAATTTTCACTCACTAACGCCATGTTTCTAAGACTAAGTCTATAAATATGCAAATTACAGTCTTATTGTCCAACCGGGAGACCCGCAGGTGTGGGTTCTGTTCCTACGAGTTACATTGGTCCCGTGAGAGGTGTTGGTGCCATCCACGGGGCCATTCGGGGGCTGTTTTGAGTTCTATCCCTCTAAAGCCATGTTTTTAAGCCTAAATCTAGAAATATGCAAATTACCGTCGTACTCTCAAACCGAGAGTCCGACGGCTACGGGGTCAGTTCCTACGAGTTACATTGGCCCCGTGGGAGGTGTTGGTGCAACCCACGGGGACGGTCGGGGACTGTTTCAAGTTTTCACCCTCTAACACCATGTTTTTAATAGTAAGCCTAGAAATATGCAAATTACCCTCGTATTCTCAAACTGGGAGTCCCGCGGCTGCGGGGTCTGTTCCGATGAGTTACATTGGTCCCGTGGGAGGTGTTGGTGCCACCCACGGGGACGTTCGAGGGTTGTTTCGAGTTTTCACCCGCTAACACCATGCTTTTTAACCTAAATCTAGAAATATGCAAATTACCATCGTACTCTCCAACCGAGAGTCCGGCGGCTACGGGGTCAGTTCCAACGAGTCACATTGGTCCCGTGGGTAGTGTTGGTGCCACCCACGGGGACGGTCGGGGGCTGTTTCGAGTTCTCACAATCTAACGCCATGATTTTAAGCCTAAGTCTAGAAATATGCAAATTATCGTCGTATTCTTAAACTGGGAGTTCTGCGGCTGCAGGGTCAGATCCTATGAGTTACAATGGTCTCGTGGGAGGTGTTGGTGGCACCCACGGGGCTGTTTCGAGTTCTCTCCCTCTAACGCCATGTTTTTAAGCCTGAGTCTAGAATATGCAAATTACCGTCGTACTCAAAAACTGGGAGTCCCGCGGGTGTGTGGTCAGTTCCTACGAGTCACAGTGGTCTTGTGGGAGGTGTTTCTACCACCCACGGGGTCGTTCGGGGGCAATTTCGAGTTTTCACCTTGAAATGCCATGTTTTTAAGCCTAAGTCTAGAAATATGGATATTACCGTCATACTCTCAGACCGGAAGTTTCGCGGCTGCGGGGTCAGTTACTACGAGTGACATTGGTCCCGTGGTAGGTGTTGGTGCCACCCACGGGGACGTTCGGGGGAAGTTTCGAGTTTTCACCCTCTAACGCCATGTTTTAAAGCCCTAGTCAAGGAATATACAAATTATCATCGTACTCTCAAACTGGGAGTCCCTCAGCTGCGGGGTCAATTCCTACGAGTTACATTGGTCCCGTGGGAGGTGTTGGTGCCACCCACGGGGCTGTTTCGAGCTTTTGCCCTCTAACGCCATGTTAAGCCTAAGTCTTGAAATATGCAAATTACCGTCGTATTCTCAAATTGGGAGTCCCGCGGCTTCGGGGTCAGTTCCTATGAGTTTCATTGGTCCCGTGGGAGGTGTTGGTGCCACCCAGGGGGACGATCGGTGGTTGTTTCGAGTTTTCACACTCTAACGCCATGTTTTTAAGACTAAGTCTAGAAATATGCAAATTACCATCTTTCTCTCAAACAGGGAGTCTTGCGGCTACGTGGTCAGTTCCTACGAGTTACATTGGTCCCGTGGGAGGTGTTGGTGGCACCCACGGGGACGTTCGGGGGATGTTTCGAGTTCTCACCCTCTAAAGACATGTTTTTAAGCCTAAGTCTAAAAATATGCAAATTACCATCGTACTCTCAAACCGGGAGTCCCGCAGCTGAGGGGACAGTTCCTACGAGATACAATGGTCCAGTGGGAGGTGTTGGTGGTACCCACGGGGCCGTTCGTGGGATGTTTTGAGTTCTTGCCCTCTAACGCCATGTTTTTAAGCCAAAGTCTTGAAATATTCAAACTAGCATCATACTCTCAAACCGGGAGTCCTGCGGCTGCGGGGTCAGTTCCTACGAGATACAATGGTCCCGTGGGAGGTGTTGGTGGTACCCACGGGGCCGTTCATGAGTTGTTTTGAGTTTTCGCCCTCTAACGCCATGTTTTTAAGCCAAAGTCTTGAAATCTTCAAACTACCGTCATACTCTCAAACCGGGAGACTTGCGGCTGCGGGGTTAGTTCTTTCGAGTTACATTGGTCCTGTGGTAGGTGTTGGTTCCACCCACGGGAACGGTCAGGGGATGTTTCGAGTTCTCACCCTCTAGCGCCATATTTTTAAGCCAAAGTCTAGATATATGCAAATTACCATCTTGTTTTCAAACCGGGAGTTCCGCGGCTGCAGGGTCAGTTCTTACGAGTTACACTGGTCCCGTGGGAAGTGTTGGGGACACCCACGGGGCCGTTCGGGGGCTATTACGAGTTCTCACCCTCTAACGCCATGTTTTTAAGACTAAGTCTAGAAATATGAAAATTACCATGGTACTCTCAAATCGAGTGAACCACGGCTATGGGTCATTTCCTACGAGTTACAATGGTCCCGTGGGAGGTGTTGGTGGCACTCACGGGGACGTTCGGTGGCTGTTTCGAGTTCTCACCCTCTAAAGCCATGTTATTAATCCTAAGTCTACAAATATGCAAATTACCATCGTACTCTCAAACCGGGAGTCCTGCGGCTGCGGGGACAGTTCCTACGAGATACAATGGTCCCGTGGGAGGTGTTGGTGGTACCCACGGGGCCGTTCATGAGTTGTTTTGAGTTTTTGCCCTCTAACGCCATGTTTTTAAGCCAAAGTCTTGAAATCTTCAAACTACCGTCATACTCTCAAACCGGGAGACCTGCGGCTGCGGGGTCAGTTCCTACAAGTTACATTGGTCATGTGGTAGGTGTTGGTGCCACCCACGGGAACGGTCGGGGGCTGTTTCGAGTTCTCACCCTCTAGCGCCATATTTTTAAGCCAAAGTCTATATATATGCAAATTACCATCTTGTTGTCAAACCGGGAGTTCCGCGGCTGCAGGGTCAGTTCTTACGAGTTACACTGGTCCCGTGGGAAGTGTTGGTGACACCCACGGGGCCGTTCGGGGGCTATTACGAGTTCTCACCCTCTAACGCCGTGTTTTTAAGCATAAGTCTAGAAATATGAAAATTACCATGGTACTCTCAAATCGAGTGAACCACGGCTACGGGTCATTTCCTACGAGTTACAATGGTCCCGTGGGAGGTGTTGGTGGCACTCACGGGGACGTTCGGTGGCTGTTTCGAGTTCTCATCCTCTAAAGCCATGTTTTTAATCCTAAGTCTACAAATATGCAAATTACCATCGTACTCTCAAACCGGTAGTCCTGCGGCTACGGGGACAGTTCCTACGAGATACAATGGTCCCGTGGGAGGTGTTGGTGGTACCCACGGGGACGTTCATGAGTTGTTTTGAGTTTTCGCCCTCTAACGCCATGTTTTTAAGCCAAAGTCTTAAAATCTTCAAACTACCGTCATACTCTCAAATCGGGAGACCTGCGGCTGCGGGGTTAGTTCCTACGAGTTACATTGGTCCTGTGGTAGGTGTTGGTGCCACCCACGGGAACGGTCAGGGGCTGTTTCGAGTTCTCACCCTCTAGCGCCATATTTTTAAGCCAATGTCTAGATATATGCAAATTACCATCTTGTTGTCAAACCGGGAGTTCCGCGGCTGCAGGGTCATGTCTTACGAGTTACACTGGTCCCGTGGGAAGTGTTGGTGACACCCACGGGGCCGTTCGGGGGCTGTTACGAGTTCTCACCCTCTAACGCCATATTTTTAAGCCTAAGTCTAGAAATATGCAAATTACCATCTTACTCTCAAATCGAGAGAACCACGGCTACGGGACAGTTCCTATGAGTTACAATGGTCCCGTGGGAGGTGTTTGTGGCACCCACGGGGCCGTTCGGGAGCTGTTTCGAGTTCTCACCCTCTAAAGCCATGTTTTTAAGCCTAAGTCTAGAAATATGCAAATTACCATCGTACTCTCAAACCGGTAGTCCCGCGGCTGCGGGGACAGTTCCTACGAGATACAATGGTCCCGTGGGAGGTGTTGGTGGTACCTACGGGGCCGTTCGTGGGCTGTTTTGAGTTCTCGCCCTCTAACGCCATGTTTTTAAGCCAAAGTCTTGAAATATTCAAACAATCGTCGTACTCTCAAACCGGGAGTCCTGCGGCTGCGGGGTCAGTTCCTACGATTTTCATTGGTCCCGTGGGAGGTGTTGGTGCCACTCACGGGGACGATCGGTGGCTGTTTCGAGTTTTCACACTCTAACGCCATGTTTTTAAGACTAAGTCTAGAAATATGCAAATTACCATCTTTCTCTCAAATAGGGAGCCTTGCGGCTGCGTGCTCAGTTCCTACGGGTTATATTGGTCCCGTGGGAGGTGTTGGTGGCACCCACGGGGACGTTCGGGGGCTGTTTCGAGTTCTCACCCTCTAAAGCCATGTTTTTAAGCTTAAGTCTTGAAATATTCAAATTGTCGTCTTATTATCAAACCGGGAGTCCCACGGATGCAGGTCAGTTGCTACGAGTTAGATTGGTCTCGTGGGAGGTGTTGGTGCCACCCACGCTGACGGTCGGGCGCTGTTTCGAGTTCTCACCCTCTAACGCCATGGTTTTAAGCCTAAGTCTAGAAATATGAAAATTCCCATCGTACTCTCAAATAGGGAGACCCGCGACTGCAGGGTCACTTCCTACGAGTTACATTGGTCTCGTGGGAGGTGTTGGTGCCACCCACACGGACGGTCGGGCGCTGTTTCGGGTTTTCACCCTGTAACGCCATGTTTTTACGGCTAAGTCTAGAAATATCCAAATTACCATCGTACTCTCAAATGGGGAGTCCCGCGGATGCGTGGGCTGTTCCTACGAGTTACAATGGTCCCGTGGGAGGTGTTGGTGGCACCCACGGGGCCGTTCGAGGGCTGTTTCGAGTTCCCACCCTCTAACGCCATGTTTTTAAGCCTAAGTCTAGATATATCAAAATCAACGTCGAACTCTCAAACCGAGAGTCCCTCGGCTGCGTGGTCTGTTCCTACGTGTTACGTTGATCCCGTGGGAGTTGTTGGTGCCACACACGGTGCCGTTCGGGGGCTGTTTCGAGTTCTCATCCTCTAACGCCATGTTTTTAAGCCTAAGTCAAGAAATATGCAAATTAGCATCGTATTCTCAAACCGAGAGTCTCGCGGCTGCGGGGCCAGGTCCTATGAGTTACATTGGTCCCGTGGGGGGTGGTGGTGCCACCCAAGGGGCCGTTCGGGGGCTGTTTCGAGTTCTCACCGTCTAACGTAATGTTTTTAAGCCTAAGTCTAGAAATATGCAAATTACCATCGTACTCTCAAATGGAGAGACCCGCGGCTACGGGGTCAGTTCCTACGAGTTATAATGGTCCCGTGGGAGGATTTGATGGCACCCATGGGGCCGTTAAGGGGATGTTTCGAGTTCTCACCATCTAAGGCCATGTTTTTAAGCCTAAGTCTAGAAAAATGCAAATTACCATCTTACTCTCAAATCGGGAGTCCCGCGGCTGCGGGGTCAGTTCCTACGAGTTACAATCGCCCCGTGGGAGGTGTTGGTGGCAGCCACGTGGCCATTCATGGGCTGTTTCGAGTTCTCATGCTCTAACACCATGTTTTTAAGCCTCAGTCTAGAAATATGCAAATTACCGTCGTACTCTCAAACCGGGAGTTCCGCGGCTACGGGGTCAGTTCCTACCATTTTCATTGGTCCCGTGGGAGGTGTTGGTGCCACCCATGGGGATGTTCGGGGGATGTTTCGAGTTTTCACCCTCTAACGCCATGTTTCTAAGCCTAAGCCTATAAATATACAAATTACCGTCTTATTCTCCAACCGGGAGACCCGCGGGTGTGGGGTCTGTTCCTACGAGTTACATTGGTCCCGTGGGAGGTATTGGTGCCATCTTTGGGCCGTTCGTGGGCTTTTTCGAGTTCTTACCCTCTGACACCATGTTTTTAAGCCTGAGTCTAGAAATCTGCAAATTACCATCGTACTCTCAAACCGGGAGTCCCGCGGCTGCGGGGTCAGTATCTACCATTTTCATTGGTGTCGTTGGAGGTGTTCGTGCCACCCACGGAACGTTCGGGGGATGATTCAAGTTTTCACCCTCTAACGCCATGTTTCTGAGCCTAAGTCTATAAATATGCAATTTACCGTCGTACTCTCTAACCGAGAGTCCCGCGGCTACGGGGTCTGTTCCTACGAGTTACATTGGTCCCGTGGGAGGTGTTGGTGCCACCCACGGGGACGGTCGGGGACTATTTCAAGTTTTCACCCTCTAATGCCATGTTTTTAAGCCTAAGTCTAGAAATATGCAAATTACCCTCGAATTCTCAAAGCGGGAGTCCCGCGGCTGTGGGGTTAGTTCCTATGAGTTACCTTGGTCCCGTGGGAGGTGTTGGTGCCACCCACGGGGACGTTCGGGGGCTGTTTCGAGTTTTCACCCTCTGACGCCATGTTTTTTATCCAAAGTCTAGAATTATGCAAATTACTATTGTATTATCAAAGCGGGAGTCCCGCGGCCGCGTGGTCACTTCCTACGAGTCACATTGGTCCCGTGGGTAGTGTTGGTGCCACCCACGGGGACGGTCGGGGGCTGTTTCGAGTTCTCACCCTCTAACACCATGTTTTTAAGCCTAAGTCTAGAAATATGAAAATTACCATCGTATTATCAAACTGGGAGTTCCGCGGCTGCAGGGTCAGTTCCTACGAGTTACAATGGTCCCGTGGGAGGTGTTGGTGGAACCCACGGGGCCGTTCGGAGGCTGTTTCGAGTTCTCTCCCTCTAACGCCATGTTTTTAAGCCTGAGTCTAGAAATATGCAAATTACCGTCGTACTCTCAAATCGGGAGTCCCGCGGCTGCGGGGTCAGTTCCTACCATTTACATTGGTCCCGTGTAAGGTGTTGGTGGCAACCACGGGGCCGTTCGGGTGCTATTTTGAGTTTTCACACTCTAACGCCATGTTTTTAAGCCAAAGTCTAGAAATATGCAAATTACCGTCGTACTCTCAAATCGAGAGTCCGACGGCTACGGGGTCAGTTCCTTGGGAGGTGTTGGTGCCACCCACGGGGACGGTCGGGGACTGTTTCAAGTTTTCACCCTCTAACACCATGTTTTTAAGAGTAAGTCTAGAAATATGAAAATTACCCTCGTATTCTCAAACTGGGAGTCCCGCGGCTGCGGGGTCTGTTCCTATTAGTTACATTGGTCCCGTGGGAGGTGTTGGTGCCACCCACGGGGACGTTCCAGGGTTGTTTCGAGTTTTCATCCGCTAACACCATGCTTTTTAACCTATGTATAGAAATATGCAAATTACCATCGTACTCTCAAACCGAGAGTCTGGCAGCTACGGCGTCAGTTCCAACGAGTCACATTGGTCCCGTGGGTGGTGTTGGTGCCACCCACGGGGACGGTCGGGGGCTGTTTCGAGTTCTCACCCTCTAACGCCATGATTTTAAGCCTAAGTCTAGAAATATGCAAATTATCGTCATATTCTTAAACTGGTTGTTCTGCGGCTGCAGGGTCAGTTCCTATGAGTTACAATGGTCCCGTGGGAGGTGTTGGTGTCACCCACGGGGCTATTTCGAGTTCTCTCCCTCTAACACCATGTTTTTAAGCCTGAGTCTAGAAATAAGCAAATTATCGTCGTACTCACAAACCGGGAGTCCCGCGGCTGTGGAGTCAGTTCCTACGAGTCACGTTGGTCCCGTGGGAGGTGTTTCTACCACCCACGGGGTCGTTCGAGGGCTATTTCGAGTTTTCACCCTCAAATGCCATGTTTTTAAGCCTAAGTCTAGAAATATGGATATTATGTCATACTCTCAGACCGGAAGTTTCGCGGCTGCGGGGTCAGTTACTACGAGTGACATTGGTCCCGTGGTAGGTGTTGGTGCCACCCACGGGGACGTTCGGGGGCTGTTTCAAGTTTTCACCCTCTAACGTCATGTTTTAAAGCCCTAGTCAAGGAATATACAAATTATTGTCGTACTCTCAAACTGGGAGTCCCACAGCTGCGGGGTCAATTCCTACGAGTTACATTGGTCCCGTGGGAGGTGTTGGTGCCACCCACGGGGTTGTTTCGAGCTTTTTCCCTCTAACGCCATGTTAAGCCTAAGTCTTGAAATATGCAAATTACCGTCGTATTCTCAAATCGGGAGTCCCGCGGCTTCGGGGTCAGTTCCTATGAGTTTCATTGGTCCCGTGGGAGGTGTTGGTGCCACCCAGGGGGACGATCGGTGGCTGTTTCGAGTTTTCACACTCTAACGCCATGTTTTAACGACTAAGTCTAGAAATATGCAAATTACCATCTTTCTCTCAAACAGGGAGTCTTGCGGCTGCGTGGTTAGTTCCTACGAGTTACATTGGTCCCGTGGGAGGTGTTGGTGGCACCCACGGGGACGTTCGGGGGTTGTTTCGAGTTCTCACCCTCTAAAGCCATGATTTTAAGCCTAAGTCTAGAAATATGCAAATTACCATCGTACTCTCAAACCGGGAGTCCCGCAGCTGCGGGGACAGTTCCTACGAGATACAATGGTCCCGTGGGAGGTGTTGGTGGTACCTACGGGGCCGTTCGTGGGCTGTTTTGAGTTCTCGTCCTCTAACGCCATGTTTTTAAGTCAAAGTCTTGAAATATTCAAACTACCATCATACTCTCAAACCGTCAGTCCTGCGGCTGCGGGATCAGTTCCTACGAGTTACATTGGTCCTGTGGTAGGTGTTGGTGCCACCCACGGGAACGGTCGGGGGCTGTTTCGAGTTCTCACCCTCTAGCGCCATATTTTTAAGCCAAAGTCTAGATATATGCAAATTACCATCTTGTTGTCAAACCGGGAGTTCCGCGGCTGCAGGGTCAGTTCTTACGAGTTACACTGGTCCCGTGGGAAGTGTTGGTGACACCCACGGGGCCGTTCGGGGGCTATTACGAGTTCTCACCCTCGAACGCCATGTTTTTAAGCCTAAGTCTAGAAATATGCAAATTGCCATCATACTCTCAAATCGAGAGAACCACGGCTACGGGTCAGTTCCTACGAGTTACAATGGTCCCGTGGGAGGAGTTGGTGGCACCCACGGGGACGTTCGGGGGCTGTTTCGAGTTCTCCCCATCTAAGGCCATGTTTTTAGGCCTAAGTCTAGAAAAATGCAAATTACCATCGTACTCTCAAACCGGGAGTCCCGCGGCTGCGGGGTCAGTTCCTACGAGTTACAATCGTCCCGTGGGAGGTGTTGGTGGCACCCACGTGGCCATTCATGGGCTGTTTCGAGTTCTCATGCTCTAACACCATGTTTTTAAGCCTCAGTCTAGAAATATGCAAATTACCGTCGTACTCTCAAACCGGGAGTCCCGCGGCTACGGGGTCAGTTCCTACCATTTTCATTGGTCCCGTGGGAGGTGTTGGTGCCACCCACTGGGATGTTCGGGGGATGTTTCGAGTTTTCACCTTCTAACGCCATGTTTCTAAGCCTAAGTCTATAAATATACAAATTATCGTCTTATTCTCCAACCGGGAGACCCGCGGGTGTGGGGTCTGTTCCTACGAGTTACATTGGTCCCGTGGGAGGTATTGGTGCCATCTTTGGGCCGTTCGTGGGCGTTTTCGAGTTCTTACCCTCTAACACCTTGTTTTTAAGCCTGAGTCTAGAAATCTGCAAATTACCATCGTACTTTCAAACCGGGAGTCCCGCGGCTGCGGGGTCAGTATCTACCATTTTCATTGGTGCCGTTGGAGGTGTTGGTGCCACCCACGGGGACGTTCGGGGGATGATACAAGTTTTCACCCTCTAACGCCATGTTTCTGAGCTTAAGTCTATAAATAAGCAAATTACCGTCTTATTCTCCAATCGGGAGACCTGCAAGTGTGGGGTCTATTCCTACGAGTTACATTGGTCCCGTGGGAGGTGTTGGTGCCATCCACGGGGCCATTCGGGGGCTGTTTTGAGTTCTCACCCTCTAAAGCCTTGTTTTTAAACCTAAGTCTAGAAATATGCAATTTACCGTTGTACTCTCAAACCGAGAGTCCCGCGGCTACGGGGTCTGTTCCTACGAGTTACATTGGTCCCGTGGGAGGTGTTGGTGCCACCCACGGGGACGGTCGGGGACTATTTCAAGTTGTCACCCTCTAACGCCATGTTTTTAAGCCTAAGTCTAAAAATATGCAAATTACCCTCGTATTCTCAAACCGGGAGTACAGCGACTGCGGGGTTAGTTCCTATGAGTTACATTGGTCCCGTGGGAGTTGTTGGTGCCACCCACGGGGACGTACGGGTATTGTTTCGAGTTTTAACCCTCTAACGCCATGTTTTTTATCCTAAGTCCAGAATTATGCAAATTACTATTGTATTATCAAAGAGGGAGTCCCGCGGATGCGTGGTCACTTCCTACAAGTCACATTGGTATCGTGGGTGGTGTTGGTGCCACGCACGGGGACGGTCGGGGGCTGTTTCGACTTCTCTCCCTCTAACGCTATGTTTTTAAGCCTGAGTCTAGAAATATGCAAATTACCGTCGTACTCTCAAATCGGGAGTCCCGCGGCTGCGGGGTCAGTTCCTACCATTTACATTGGTCCCGTGTAAGGTGTTGGTGGCAACCACGGGGCCGTTCGGGTGCTATTTTGAGTTTTCCCACTCTAACGCCATGTTTTAAGCCTAAGTCTAGAAATATGCAACTTACTGTCGTACTCTCAAACCGGGAGTCCCACGGCTGCGGGGTAAGTTCCTATGAGTTACATTGGTGCCGTGGGAGGTGTTGATGCCACCTACGGGGACGTTCGGGGGCTATTTCGAGTTTTCACCGTCCAACGCCATATTTTTAAGCCTAAGTGTAAAAATATGCAAATTACCCTCGTTTTCTCAAACCAGGAGACCTGCGATTGCGGGGTCAGTTCCTACGTGTTATATTGGTCCCGTGGGAGGTGTTGGTGCCACCCACGGGGCCGTTCGAGGGTTATTTAGAGTTCTCACCATCTAACTAGATGTTTTTAAGCCTAAGTCTAGAAATATGCAAATTATCGTCGTACTCTAAAACCGGGAGTCCCGCGGAAACGGAGTCAGTTCCTACGAGTTACATTGGTCCCGTGGGAGGTGTTGGTGCCACCCACAATGACGGTCGGAGGCTGTTTCGAGTTCTCACACTCTAACGCCATGTTTTTAAGCCTATGTCTATAAATATGTAAATTACCGTCGTATTCTCAAACCGAAAGTCCCGCGACTACGGGGTCACTTCCTACGAGTTACATTGGTCCCGTTGGAGATGTTGGTGCCACCCACGAGGATGTTCGAGGGATGTTTCGATTTTTCACCCACTAACGCCATATTTCTAAGACTAAGTCTATAAATATGCAAATTACAGTCTTATTGTCCAACCGGGAGACCCGCAGGTGTGGGTTCTGTTCCTACGAGTTACATTGGTCCCGTGAGAGGTGTTGGTGCCATCCACGGGGCCATTCGGGGGCTGTTTTGAGTTCTATCCCTCTAAAGCCATGTTTTTAAGCCTAAGTCTAGAAATATGCAAATTACCATCGTACTCTCAAACTGAGAGTCCGACGGCTACGGGGTCAGTTCCTACGAGTTACATTGGTCCCGTGGGAGGTGTTGGTGCAACCCACGGGGACGGTCGGGGACTATTTCAAGTTTTCACCCTCTAACACCATGTTTTTAAGAGTAAGCCTAGAAATATGCAAATTACACTCGTATTCTCAAACTGGGAGTCCCGCGGCTGCGGGGTCTGTTCCTATGAGTTACATTGGTCCCGTGGGAGGTGTTGGTGCCACCCACAGGGACGTTCCAGGGTTGTTTCGAGTTTTCATCCGCTAACACCATGCTTTTTAACCTATGTCTAGAAATATGCAAATTACCATCGTACTCTCAAACCGAGAGTCTGGCAGCTACGGCGTCAGTTCCAACGAGTCACATTGGTCCCGTGGGTGGTGTTGGTGCCACCCACGGGGACGGTCGGGGGCTGTTTCGAGTTCTCACCCTCTAACGCCATGATTTTAAGCCTAAGTCTAGAAATATGCAAATTATCGTCATATTCTTAAACTGGTTGTTCTGCGGCTGCAGGGTCAGTTCCTATGAGTTACAATGGTCCCGTGGGAGGTGTTGGTGTCACCCACGGGGCTATTTCGAGTTCTCTCCCTCTAACACCATGTTTTTAAGCCTGAGTCTAGAAATAAGCAAATTATCGTCGTACTCACAAACCGGGAGTCCCGCGGCTGTGGAGTCAGTTCCTACGAGTCACGTTGGTCCCGTGGGAGGTGTTTCTACCACCCACGGGGTCGTTCGAGGGCTATTTCGAGTTTTCACCCTCAAATGCCATGTTTTTAAGCCTAAGTCTAGAAATATGGATATTACCGTCATACTCTCAGACCGGAAGTTTCGCGGCTGCGGGGTCAGTTACTACGAGTGACATTGGTCCCGTGGTAGGTGTTGGTGCCACCCACGGGGACGTTCGGGGGCTGTTTCAAGTTTTCACCCTCTAACGTCATGTTTTAAAGCCCTAGTCAAGGAATATACAAATTATTGTCGTACTCTCAAACTGGGAGTCCCGCAGCTGCGGGGTCAATTCCTACGAGTTACATTGGTCCCGTGGGAGGTGTTGGTGCCACCCACGGGGCTGTTTCGAGCTTTTGCCCTCTAACGCCATGTTAAGCCTAAGTCTTGAAATATGCAAATTACCGTCGTATTCTCAAATCGGGAGTCCCGCGGCTTCGGGGTCAGTTCCTATGAGTTTCATTGGTCCCGTGGGAGGTGTTGGTGCCACCCAGGGGGACGATCGGTGGCTATTTCGAGTTTTCACACTCTAACGCCATGTTTTTACGACTAAGTCTAGAAATATGCAAATTACCATCTTTCTCTCAAACAGGGAGTCTTGCGGCTGCGTGGTTAGTTCCTACGAGTTACATTGGTCCCGTGGGAGGTGTTGGTGGCACCCACGGGGACGTTCGGGGGCTGTTTCGAGTTCTCACCCTCTAAAGCCATGTTTTTAAGCCTAAGTCTAGAAATATGCAAATTACCATCGTACTCTCAAACCGGGAGTCCCGCAGCTGCGGGGACAGTTCCTACGAGATACAATGGTCCCGTGGGAGGTGTTGGTGGTACCCACGGGGCCGTTCGTGGGCTGTTTTGAGTTCTCGCCCTCTAACGCCATGTTTTTAAGCCAAAGTCTTGAAATATTCAAACTACCATCATACTCTCAAACCGTCAGTCCTGCGGCTGCCGGGATCAGTTCCTACGAGTTACATTGGTCCTGTGGTAGGAGTTGGTGCCACCCACGGGAACGGTCGGGGGCTGTTTCGAGTTCTCGACACCCTCTAGCGCCATATTTTTAAGCCAAAGTCTAGATATATGCAAATTACCATCTTGTTGTCAAACCGGGAGTTCCGCGGCTGCAGGGTCAGTTCTTACGAGTTACACTGGTCCCGTGGGAAGTGTTGGTGACACCCACGGGGCCGTTCGGGGGGCTATTACGAGTTCTCGACCCTCGAACGCCATGTTTTTAAGCCTAAGTCTAGAAATATGCGAATTACCATCATACTCTCGAAATCGAGAGAACCACGGCTACGGGTCAGTTCCTACGAGTTACAATGGTCCCGTGGGAGGAGTTGGTGGCACCCACGGGGACGTTCGGGTGGGCTGTTTCGAGTTCGTCCCCATCTAAGGCCATGTTTTTAGGCCTAAGTCTAGAAAATGCAAATTACCATCGTACTCTTCAAACCGGGAGTCCCGCGGCTGCGGGGGGTCAGTTCCTACGAGTTACAATCGTCCCGTGGGAGGTGTTGGTGGCACCCACGTGGCCATTCATGGGCTGTTTCGAGTTCTCATGCTCTAACACCATGTTTTATAAGCACTCAGTCTAGAAATATGCAAATTACCGTCGTACTCTCAAACCGGGAGTCCCGCGGCTACGGGGTCAGTTCCTACCATTTTCATTGGTCCCGTGGGAGGTGTTGGTGCCACCCACTAGGATGTTCGGGGGATGTTTTCGAGTTTTCACCTTCTAACGCCATGTTTCTAAGCCTAAGTCTATAAATATACAAATTATAGTCTTATTCTCCAACCGGGGAGACCCGCGGGTGTGGGGTCTGTTCCTACGAGTTACATTGGTCCCGTGGGAGGTATTGGTGCCATCTTTGGGCCGTTCGTGGGCTTTTTTCGAGTTCTTACCCTCTAACACCTTGTTTTTAAGCCATGAGTCTAGAAATCTCTGCAAATTACCATCGTACTTTCAAACCGGGAGTCCCGCGGCTGCGGGGGTCAGTATCTACCATTTTCATTGGTGCCGTTGGAGGTGTTGGTGCCACCCACGGGGACGTTCGGGGGATGATACAAGTTTTCACCCTCTAACGCCATGTTCTCTGAGCTTAAGTCTATAAATAAGCAAATTACCGTCTTATTCTCCCAATCGGGGAGACCTGCAAGTGTGGGGTCTATTCCTACGAGTTACATTGGTCCCGTGGGAGGTGTTGGTGCCATCCACGGGGCATTCGGGGGCTGTTTTGAGTTCTCACCCTCTAAAGCCTTGTTTTAAACCTAAGTCTAGAAATATGCAATTTACCGTTGTACTCTCAAACCGAGAGTCCCGCGGCTACGGGGTCTGTTCCTACGAGTTACATTGGTCCCGTGGGAGGTGTTGGTGCCACCCACGGGGACGGTCGGGGACTATTTCAAGTTGTCACCCTCTAAACGCCATGT